>JAXQQM020085247.1:0-22673 GCA_034641835.2 Pinus albicaulis
CTAACCTAGCCATGCCTAGCCATGCCTAACCTACCCTAACCTAGCAAAACCTAACCTAGCAAAACCTAACCTAGCCTAACCTATCGTAGCCTAGCCTAGATTAACCTAGCCATGTCTAACATAACCTAACCTAGCCTACTCTAGCCTAGCTTGGCCTAACCTAGCCTGGCCAAGCCTAACCTAGCCTTGCCAAACATATCCTAAGCTTGCTTAACCTAGCTTTGCCTAACATAGCCTAAGCTAACCTAACCTAATGAAAACCTAACCTAACCTAACCTAACCTAGCCTAGCCTAACCTAGCCTAACCCTGCCTAACCTAACCTTCCTTATCCTAGCCTAACCTAACCTACACTAGCCTAAGTTAACCTAGCCTTGCCTAACTTAGCAAAACCTAGCCTAGCCTAACCTAACCTAACTTCTCCTACCCTAGCCTAGCCTAGCCTGACCTAACCTAGCATCTCCTAGCCTAGCCTAGCCTAGCTTAACCTATCCAAGACTATCATAATATAGCGTAACCTAGCCTAACTATGACCAACCATGCATAGCCTACCCTAACCTAGCCTAACCTAACCTAACCAAGCCTAACCTAGCCGAGCCTACCCTAACCTAGCCATGCCTATCTATCCTAGCTTAACGTAGCTTAGCATAACCTAGCGTAAACTAGCCTAACCTAGCCTAAAATATCCTAACCTAACCTATCCTAACATAGCCTACACTATCTTACACTAGCCTAGCCTAGCCTCGCCCGCAACCTATCCTAACATAGCCTAGCCTAACCTAACCTAACCTAACCTGACCTAGCCTTACCTAAACTAATGTAGCCTAACCCAGCCTAACCTAGCTTAACCTAGCCTAGCCTAACCTAGCCTAACCTAACCTAACCTATCCTAACCTAACCTAGACTAACCTAGCCTAGCCTAGCCTAGCCTAACCTCGCCTAGCCTAGCCTAGCCTCGACTAACCTAGCCTTGCCTAGCCTTGCCTAGCCTAGCGTAACCTCGGCTAACCTAGCCTTGCCTAGCCTAGCCTATCCTAGCCTAGCTTAGCCTAACCTCGCCTAGCCTACCGTAGCCTAGCTTAGCCTAACCTCGCCCAGCCTAGCCTAGCCCAGCATTGCCTAGCCTAACCTAGCCTAACCTAACATAACCTACTGTAACCTACCCTACCCTACCCTACCCTACCCAACCCTACCCATACACTACCCTAGCCTAACATAGCCTAGCCTAACCTAGCTTAACCTAATCTAACCTAACTAACCTAGCCTAGCCTCACCCAACATTGCCCAACCTAACCTAACCTATCCTAGCCTAGCCTAACCTTACCTAGCCTAGCCTAACCCAACCTAACCGAGCTTAGCGTAGCCCACCCTAGCGTAGCCCGTCCTAGACCATCCTATCCTAGCCTAGCCTAGGATATCCTAGCCTAGCATAGCCTAACCTACCTTCCCCTACCCTACCCTACCCTAGCTTAGCCTACTCTAGCCTAGCCTAGGGTAGCCTACCCTAGACTACCCTACCCTAGCCTAACCTAGCCTACCCTAACCTATCCTACCCTACCATACCCTATGCTAGCATAGCCTACACTAACCTGGCCCACCATAGCCTAGCCTAGCATAGCCTAACCTACCCTAATGTAGCCTACCCTAGCCTATCCTAGCCTAATCTACCGTTACCTACCCTACCGTACCCTATCTTACCCTATCCTAGCCTAACCTACCCTAATCTATCCTACCCTACGCTAGCCTACCCTACCCTACCCTAGCCTAACCTATCCTACACTAGCCTACCGTAGCCTTGCCTAACCTAACATACCCTAGCGTAGCCTAGCCCAGCCTAACCCTAACCTAACCTATCGTAACCTAGCCTAACCTAACCTATACTATCCTAACCTAACCTAACCTATCCTAACCTACTTAGCCTAGCCTAACCTAGCTTAGCCTAGCCTAGTCTAGCCTAAGCTAGCCTTGCCTAGCCTAATGTATCCTAACCTAACCTAAACTAACCTACCTAGCCTAGCCTAGACTAGCCTAGCCAAGCCTAGCCTAACCTAGCCTAACTTATCTTAGCCTAAACTATCCTAGCCTAATCAATCTCATCCTAACCTAACCTAGCCTATCTTATCCTAGCTTAACCTAGCCTAGCCTAATCTATCCTATCTTATCCTATCATATCCTAACCTAACCTAACCTAACCTAACCTAGCCTACCCTAACCTAACCTAACCTAACCTAGCCTAGCCTAGCCTAGCCTAGCCTAACCTATCCTAGCCTAGCCTAGCCTAGCCTAGCCTAGCCTAATCTAACATAGCCTAACCTATCTTATCCTAACCTAGCCTAACCTATCCTATCTTATCATGGCCCAGCCTAGACTAGCCTAATCTATCCTACCCTACCCTAACCCACCCTACCCTATTCTAGCCTATCTTATCCTTGCCTATCCTATCCTAACCTAACCTAACCTAACCTAACATAGCCTAGCCTAACCCAGCCTAACCTAAGCTAACATAGCCTACCCTAGCCTAACCTAACCTAACCTAACCTAGGCTAACCTAGCCTAGGCTAACATACCCTAGCCTAACATAGTGTACTCTTACCTAGCCTAGCTTAACATAGTATAACCTATCCTAGCCTAGCCTATCCTAGCCTATCCTAAGATACCCTAACCTACCCTATCTTGACCTAACCTAGCCTAACCTAGTCTATCCTACATTATAGTAGCCTAACCTAGCCTCGCCTAGCCTATCCTATCTTAACATAGCCTCCCCTAGCCTAGCTTAAACTACCCTAGTCTAACCTAGCCTACTCTAGCCTACCCTAGCATACATTAGCCTAACCTACTCTAACCTAGGATATCCGAGTCTAGTCTAGCCTATCCTAAGCTACTCTTGCCTATTCTAGCCTAACCTAGCCTACTCTAGCTTAACTTAGTCTATCCTTTAGTAGCTTAGGCTAGGCTACTCAAGATTATGGTACTTTACTCTATATTAGAATATTAATGAAGAAATCATTCAAAAAATAAATTAATGAAAAGCTATTAATAAAAGTTTAAATATAAGAAAAAATCTTTAAAATAATTTAAATGTATGAAAATACAATTTAAAATACATTGAATTTAACCAAAGTAATAATGTGAAAATAAAATCTAACATAAATTATAAGACATAAATGAAAAACATATTTGTAAATCATAAAAAACATAATTGAAAATCATTTTAAGAAATCCAATAATCTCATCTAAATCATCTAATCCCATAGAGTAAGCAATTAAA
Organism: Pinus albicaulis; assembly: GCA_034641835.2. Taxonomy (NCBI): domain Eukaryota; kingdom Viridiplantae; phylum Streptophyta; class Pinopsida; order Pinales; family Pinaceae; genus Pinus; species Pinus albicaulis. The sequence continues at coordinate 3,267 of JAXQQM020085247.1, forward strand.
AGAAGGCCCAAACCCTATCAATCAAATCTTTTAATAATATGGTTAATCCTACAATTAATCTCATAAAACTATACATCAATGGAAAAAAAAGAATAGAGATCATGTTTGTGTGCTACCAGAATTCTTAGAAATTGATCATAAAAATATCAATATAAATGAATATTTCGCACTTGGAAGAAATCCAAAAATGGCACCCTACTAGAAAACGAATCGAAACAGAGAAAAATAATCAAATCAGAGAGCCATAGAGAACCTCATAAATAGATTTGCATCGGTGGAAGCAGCGCAGCTCGATGTCGATGTCGCGTATGAAAAGCATATACCGTCGATACTTTGCCTCCATAAATTCCCAATGCAAGCATCACCGCCTGCATTCCACAGGAGTAATGGAACATGGGGACTTCGAGCGCCGCTCTCCATTCGTCCTGATTCTTTCTGGTGGATTCTTCGTGACAACAGTGAAAGCATACTGCTCCTCCATACTACACACATCCATATCCCACACATCCATAAGAGATTTGATTTGATAGATCTAACAAAGAAATATCTAAATTATAACCAAGAAATTTGAGACAAAGAGATTACAACTGGTTGAAATGAATTAAAAGGAAACTATGGTGAGCCTAGGAAACCATAAAGAAAATGGAATAATAAAACTAAGATGAATAAACTGGGTTTGGTTTAGACACCGAAAATAGAGTTCTAATAGAAAAAATAGGTGCTATTACTAACACCGTATTAATCCAAAAATTATAAAACCACTTGAAAATGAAGAAAAGGGTTTACTTCAAGAAATACAAAATGAAGAGGCAGAAACTTACCTTTCTTTACTGGCAGGAACTAGGTTTTTTTAGGGCCTTATTTCCTTCCAATGATCCAGTTTGTAATATTATCTTGTCGTGGGAGACCCTGCGTATTGAATTGGACAGACATCGGCTTAAAATAAAGCAATTAAAAGAAGGCGCAAACCTTATCCTGATTAAAAGAAGGTGCAAACCCTATCAATCAAATATTTTAATGATATGATTAGTCCGAAAATTTGTCTCATAAAACTATACATTAATGGAAACAAGAATAGAGATCATGTTTGTGTGCTACCATATTTCTTAGAAATTGATCATAAAAATATGCAATATAAATGAATATTTCACACCTCCGAGAAATCGAAAAATGGAACCTACTAGAAAACGAATCGAATCAGAGAGCCAGAGACAACCTCGTAAATAGATTTGCACCGGTGGAAGCAGCTCGATGTCGGCCTCACTTAGGAAAGGTATACACAGTCGATACTTTGCCTCCGCAAATCCCCGCGCTACATTCCACAGGAGTAATGGAACATGGGGACTTCTGGTGGATTCTTTGTGACAACAGTGAAAGAATACAACTCCATATTGCACGCATCCATAAGATGATTAGATTGATGTGGTGAGTGCCAATGGCTAGATCCTCCTCCCAGCACCGAAGGGCATCATCTTAATTCTATTCATTCTCGTAATGTCAACGTCCTTCTCCTAGTCCAGGAAGCGCTGGGGTCGAAACTCCCCAACTTCTCTCTTAAGAACTCCCCATCCCCACACTGTAGAAATCCACGTTGGCCTTCGCCGGGATGTAGTCACAGTGTGACACGAAACATTTGTAGGCTTTCCTTCACCAAGTAGGGGAGGATCCATTTGCACGGTCTCCTTCACCAAGTCGTTTAAAAAAAACATTATTTCTGTGTCCAGCTTTGCAGAGGAGAATCAAAAGTAATTTAACTTGTGAACATCATAATCAAAATCCTTATCATATAACTCTGCCTCGCAGCTTTTTTAATCAAAGGCTAATTTGCGAGTGGTCGTGCCATGTCCTCTGTAGCCGTTTGATTTCTAGCCATTTGAAGGGATAGCATCACATCATTTCTACATCTAATATTGTTTTCATAACTACATTCTATCCACTTACATGGTCATCAACATCAATTATGGTGATGGGATAAGGCATGTAGTTATTATGAAGTCACTGAACAAAGCATGAAATTTTCCATCTCAATAATGTGAGCTTGCTTAGGGCTATTTTTAGAATATAAAAGAATTATTATAAAATTATAATATTTATATTAAAATTGTAATATTTCTATTAAAAGATAATGGTAAGAGTTGTTGCATATGTTGATAGGGACACACAATAAAGGTATTGAAATGTAAAATAGCATTACATTGTACTTAAACATATTAGATTTCATAATATTACAATTTTATCATTTAGTTTTAATTAAAATATATTTGTTTTAAATAATATATATGAAATTTTTAGTTTAAATATTATAAAAACAAACTAATATGGTCATTAAATTTAATACAAAGCCTATTAAAATAATAAGTCTAAGGTTATATCGATTATGGATAGAAACGAAAATTAAAATAATAAGACCTAACTTTAATAGATTATGGACCATAGATATTAAGGATTATGTATGATATATATTTGTTATAATTATCTTATTACTAAAACTAGGTACCTTCAATTGTGGTAGGAATGATTTTATAAAGCTTACTATATGAAAAATTGTCACAACATTGTATGATAATATTGTGAATTTTTAAGGAATTTTTATTTGATTGCCCAAAATGGGTGTACAAATTTTGAACCTCCACTCTCTTAATTGGGATTTGCCACTAGCTTAAAAGGTACTACCCTAATAAAAACACCTAACATATGCAGCACAATAGTGGAAATAGACATGTAAGTGACCAATGGATTAAAAGTGGACATAATGTTATTTAAAATATGAGATAATCTCTATTATATGATTTTTTTTAAGTTAAAAAAATAATAGAAGTGAAGCCATTTTACATAGACCTCCATAAATACTAGGTGGCCTTGACATCAAAAGTCACCAGGATCAGCTAATATTACCCTCCAAATTCCAAAATTGTGAACCTAATATGAATTTAGAAATATTTACGCTGTAAAGCGTTCTTATTTGAAAACAACTTTCCTCAAATTCGACATGTACTATTGTGTAACGTTGATTTGGATGTTGGACTATTGAAACACTATGGACCTTACGATTAAATATGGTTATTAATTAGTTAAAATAAGAAAATCGTTAAAAAAGTGAAGTGTGGCCATGAAATTGAAAGAAATGTCTAAGAATCCTTTGATTTCTCCAAAATCTTTGATACCAAAGTTTCTACCTTCATGTTCTGTGCCTCTCCTTCGATTTCGACCCGAGGGAGCTGGACGAAGTGGATGTCGAGGGAGCTGGACGAATTGGATGTCAAAACCCTGGCACTACAGCCTCATCAGCCAGGATGCCAAGATACGATTCAGGCAACGCAGAAGGTTGCAGCATGCTAATCCACTTGTGCGGCTCCGTCTGTGTGTGGTTCTACGTTTTGGGGCTACAAAGATGAACTTGGTTCCTCTTATTTGCATTCACAGATCCTATAAATACAACTTTGGTTCCTATAAATACAACCCACCCTTCCTGTGATCTTCATAGGCACGCTTGGGTTTTCTATCTCATTGCGAATATTTTCGACAGCTTTTATTTACAGGTATGGAAACTCAGCCTTATTTATTTCTTTATAAGATTGGATTGTTGTGTGTTTGGGAAGAATATTTGTTGCTTCTCGTTAAATTTTGACAAATTTGAAACATTATGGCTGAGCATTATTATGGTAATTGTGTTGTTTTTCTCATGACGTACCCATGACTGTTATAAAGTTTTGATAATTTAGGTATTTTATGGTTTTTGTAGAAGTACATTTATTTTTCAATTTTTGAGAGTAGTTAGGGTTTGTAATTTAGCTTAAAAAACTTTTCTTGATTTCCTGTAAAGATATGAACTTGGAGATTTTTTACTATGTTAGGTTTCATTTATTGTTTCTGATGCCTTGATTTTTGGTCATGGTTGCAAAATTTTTAAGATGTCTTCAAATGCAAATTTCATTGTGTGTTATCTCTTGATCTTTGGTTTCATGGTGACTCTGTTATTAATTTCAATTGTGCTGAGAATAAAAGAGATATTATAGCATTATGCCGGAAATTTCAACTGTGCTGAGAACTATAACGAACTATAGCATTATGCCGGAATTGTGTGGTAATGGATGAAATGTACCCACTGAATCATACTGCACTTTCATAGATAAAGACTAATGGAATGAAAATGGTTTAGTAATTGTATTTTTTTTGGTTAAAGTTGTTTTATTTTTCTTTGAAGATGAGCTAATATATAATTGTTAATAAAATAGAAGTTTATTTTTTAAAAACTTTAAAAAATATTTTTCTTAAATTTAAAAATTAGTTATAACTAAAATAATGGTTATATGTAAATAAATAAATAAAATTTAAAAGTTCCTTATAACTAAAATAGTTGCTATATATCACAAAATAAATATTTATTTGTTGAGGTGTTTTTTTTCTTATTTATTAATTTATTGTTTCATTAATAATCTATATTATTTATATGTATTTTTGAATTTAATTTACATCTTAAATACTTATTTTCATATATTTTCAGATATCTAAATATTATAAATATTTTCTGAATATTTTACTATATGTTCCATATATACATTATTTACAGTTTTCTGTAAATAATATGTCTAAAAAACATATGATTATATGATTATAAACATTTAAATGAGTTTTTTAAAAGTAAAAACATGTAGTTTTTTAATTTAATATCTCACTTATCATAATTGATTTAAACTAAATTTGTGTTAAGGTAAGTACATAGACTTCATATTTTAACATAGATTGAATCATAGCTTCTTAATATAAAATATTTTCAATATAATTTTCTGTAATATTGTAATATATTTTATAATTTAGTGTTAAAATTATCTATCAAAAACCTAAATTTAGTTGATAATTATATTAAAATTTCTTTACATATTTTGAATTAAATAAAATTAAGCAGACTAACTTCAACTAACATCAATAAATATCAATTAATTATATATATTCAAAAATTTATATATTTATATAAGATAAATGCACCTTAACAAAACCATGCTTGATTTTTATAATTGAGCCTTTCTTTTTCCTACATCATATTTATTTTAATGAATTATAAGTCAACTTGACTTCCACATTGAGAGAGTAACACATTTCAAACAATATAAAAAAATAGTGACAAAATAATATTTATATATATAGGTCTTACACCTTGGTTATCATCAGTTGTGTCATGTGAGAGAATTATTCATCCTTGAGTAAATCCGATACCAATGGCACTGAGTATACCATTATCATTGGTTGCTCAAATACAAGTCGCGAGTATCAGAGGGTTTATAATAGAAAAAATATAAGGGCGCTAGTTCTTAAAAAAAATCCATCCGCATTAGTTGTTTACAATTAGATATAGGCAGATTTTGGATGCATCAAAGTAAATTAAAATGATAAATAAAATAATATTCCCATGTTATCTTCCACCGAAAATATAGTATCCAATTTTTCATTTGAACAACATGTTTTGATAAATTACTTTAATAAATAGATGTTATTTTAGTGATAAAATTACCGTCGCTCATAAAACCCTAGTAATGAACAATAACAATAAAATTCCTATCAATAACATGTAAGAGATTGTACAATATAGATAATCCATGAAAGAAATAAATTCAGGGTGCTTTCACTTGGATTAATGACAAAGGTAGAAGTGGACCAATTTCCCCAAGTTGGGATCCGTCTGAATATTGCCTTTGTATTAGAATTATGCACCATCCACACCACATGCTCGAACCTAGCAACCTTGCAGGGGACTGAAAATCTGCCCTTCAATCACTCAATGATATGTACTAGTAAAAAATGGACACTTATCAAATATCCTCTTGGCAACACACATGATAGCCCATCGTTAAGTGCTTCATTTACTTGCAAACAATCCCTTTTTAATAAAAAATTATTAATTAAATATAATAATAACGTAAAACATTTCAGTCCAATAAAATATTAATCACCAATTTAACAAAAATTGAAAATTATCCTCCGATATAAATCACGATTAATTAAATAGAATGCATTATAAAGATAACAATGTCTTATCTTAAGACATGAATTAACAACATAGAAATTATTTATTTTATTGGTTAAATGGAATGCATCATGAATATTACATGATATAACATATATAGATATAGGGTTGAATATATATGAATGATTAATATTAATTAAATAAATATATATTATTTAAAATTATATAAATAAACAAATTAATATTAAATAGATATGAAGTAAATGTATTAAAATAATAAAATAAATAAATAAAATATATAATAAGATCTTTGGTTAGCATAAATCTATTTTGAAGAGAAGTGTATTTCACAATGAAATTACGAAATATATATGAGGAAATTAAGAAATATATATGAGGTATTGATACGATTATCAAAGGATTTATTATATCTTATGAGGATTGTTTTTTTAAGTCTGTAAAATTTATTAAATAAAAAAAACTAGACACCATTGATAATGTGAAGGCTAAGATTCAGGATAAGGAGGGCATCCCTCCTGACCAGTAGAGGCTGATTTTTGTTCATAAGTAGCCGGAAGATGGACGTACTTTGGCTGATTATAACATTGAGAAGGAATTTAATCTGCATCTGGTGCTCTGTCTTTGTGGTGATGATTCGTTGAAGTGAAAGTTATGTTGGTCTTTTGTGATGCCTATTAGGGTATGAATAGAAGGTGCTTTTGTATGTGTAGTTGTCTATGTTTACTGTGTTGTATGTGTGGTTGTCTGTGTTTACTGTGTTGTGTCGACTATATTATCGTGTGTATTTGTGGTGGTGATTCGTCAAAGTGAAAGTTATGTTGGTCTTTTGTGATACCTATTAGGGTATGAATAGAAGGTGCTTTTGTATGTGTAGTTGTCTGTGTCTACTGTGCTCTATGTGTGGTTGTCTGTGTTTACTATGTTGTTTCAACTATATTATCATGCGTGTTTGTGTATATGTGGTGGGCTGAAGCCAACACTAGGCCTAGTACTGTAGTGTTTTTGCTCGACACTGCAATAGAACTTTCTCAATCGTTAATACTCTTTTAATACAAAGACTTTATATAACTTATGGAAGATGAAATTTATATACCTTATGGAAGAGGAAAATGTTCTTTTTAGAAGATTTAATTCTTTTTATGGTTCTTATTCAAGAATTCGAAATGAGCGTGCTCTTTAAAGATTGTCATTGTTGTTATATTTAATTTTGAGATGTTATTCCTCTGTCATTTAGACACTTGCAAGTTCGGGACTTATAGATGAATCAAATTACTTCATTAGCAAAATGCAGGAAGAAGGGTTTCTACCTAATTTTTCATCATTCATTGTTTGCAAGGACTTATAACACTCTTATAGCATTGCATGCTCAAAATGCTAAAAAGGATAAAAGGATATTAGTAGTTCTTTTAGTGTATAATAAAAATGCAAATAAAAAGATATTAGTTATTCCTCTAATATAAATTAAGGCTTTGAAGAGAGATTGAAAGCTTTGGGTTTTTGAAGTGGGACGTTTTGATGTTTCTGCTTCACAATAGTAAGAGTAATTAGGGTTTTGATATTTTAATTTGTATGATAAAATAAGAGATGGACATTATGGATGCTACTATTGTTTTTTAACTAGAAAGCTCACAAATTTTTTCTTCATATTCTGGTCAGATATTATTTGCATATCATTCACCATAAATCATTTCCCACTAATGGCTTCATTTAGTATAAATTAAGGCTTTAAGGCTTTGAAGATAGACTGCAAGCTTTGGGTTTTTGAAGTGGGAAGTTTTGATGTTTCTGCTTCACAACAGCAAAATTATTCAGAGTTTTGATTTTTTATTTCATATTATAAAAGAAGAGATGGCCATTATGGATGCTATTATTGTTGTTTCACCAGAGAATATTCTGCCATGTGGCCCATACTGCATAATAAGACATCACTATGAAAGGAAGAGCCTGCCTAGGTTATAAAAAACCAATTTTTTTATCCAAACGATTCTCCAAACCTGTAATTTAATTTAAATAAATTAATTCATATTTATAACTTCAATATTCAATTAAATCACATAACATATCACATATTTTTTCCTCTATACTACTATTTTCTATGTTACTACTTTACAACGTTTCCTTTGCAACATATGGTGCAATTGCTACTAAATTCAATTTTAAATAAACCTCAATCTATAATGAAATCCATATATTAATGCTAGAAAAACTATGAAGAGCGGTTGAAGTTCAACAGAATTTGACCCACAATTTTTCTTTTTCTTTTTTGAAAAAAAGAGCGGTGAAGCTTAGTGATATTTGAGACCTCTCTATTAGCTTTTGAACAAATCCATACTCACTGATTGTAATGACCTCCACAATGTTATTTTACTAACATCACCATCAGTCCTTGATTGGTTCCATAACACTAAAATCGGTGCAACGTATAGAAAAAATTTAATTTAATAATTTCAATTTGAATTAATTTTTGTATAAATATAAATATTAAATATTAAATTTTAATTTTTAAATATTTTTAGTTTAAATTATGTCTGGTTTACATTATATAAATCAAATTAATTAATTCTTTTATTATTATTAAAATATTTAAATAATGATTTTTTTTAAAAATAAGAATAATATTTAAAAAAAAAAATCATAATTTTATAATAACCTATTATATTTATTATGTTTTGAAGTTTTTAAAATCCTACGAGATTATTATTAAAATTAGATGATCTAGATTACAAGTGATATTTTTATCAGATGTTTAAGGAGAATACATAATTTTATTATACACACAAACACACACGCTCACATATATATTCTCAAACTTGAATACTAATATGAATTAGGTGACTTAGTTGACAACTACTTGCTATCCATGAGTGATTTTAGTTTTATGCAAGAACATAACAAGCTTGTAAACATAATAAAAGAAATCAAAATCAGTCATGAATAACAATGAATAATTTTTTTATGTGGATACTATGGAATTTAAAGTGAAACAAAGAACTAGATTGTGGTCAAACTAGTATGGAAGACCTTTGTGTGTGTTTAAGCTTGTGTTTGAATGAAAGAATATATAGTGTGTGAGATTAATGTATTTTTATATAAAAAAATGGGATATACAAGGTTCATATGAACTTTATGATGTGAGAGAGTGCAACATAAAGTTTTAGTGGTCAATTCCTACACATTAGTTAAACACCTATTAAATATTTATCAAACTTTGACATATATAAGCCCAATAATAAGATTAGGAGAATCAATTTAAAAATATTAGAGTTTATCACAATAGACATCGATACTAGCAATCATCCATTAATAATTAAGGTTGAAAATGAAAACTATATTTAATCATAGCTTTTATAATCATTACACAGAGAGGCCCTCTACAACCCAATACTGAGTAGATGTGTAGACATTGCATCTTACATGTTAGAAGCTAGATGTAAATATTTTTTAATTTCACTTTTTTTATATTGTAATTTTGTTTCTAATTAATAAAATTACTAACATTTCTTTTAGATAAAAAAAATCATATCACATTAAAATATATAACATATAGATAGTAGTTATAAATTAACATCGATTTTACAATATAAATTAAAATGTCACATTTTCTCTTCATATATCACACATTATTTTGTTTTTTTAACTTCCTTACTAATAATTTGCATATGTTATTGCATGGCATATAATTCCTATATTTTCTTATTGTATTTGCTAAATAGTTGATCCTGACGAATTATATCTATGCACTTATTACCTAATGTTTCATGCATCTTTAACTTCCCCTATGCTGATAATTGGATCATTTGCATAATTACTATATGGAAGTATCATCTCCCTAGATGAATCTTATAACATTTAAACCTAACTATCTGACCCCCATTTCTTATTTATTTCCCCAACTAATATGGCAGTTTATTAATTCCTATACCATTAGGTCATATCACATAAATTATGTATGGTAACTCACCACATGACAAGTACATTACCCCTAATGCATCCATGTGGCCAACGTTATCCCATCTAATGAGCGAATGATAACACATGATGAGTACAAGGTATCGTATGACTATGTGAAGGGCGTAGATTCGTTGTCCCCATCTAATGGTTCTTATCTTTCCACCCAAACCTTAAGCTTGTATAGACATTTCCTATGAACTAATCGGCATTTTTTCCTAGTTTTCATATCGCTGTCGTCACTCTATTTTTTCTCTTCTATAATTGGAAACTGGTAATAGCCTCAAATATACCAACACTATTTTTACAACACAACGATAGTGCACTATTTATGGTGTCGAGGTATTATGGTTCACTGCACTATTTCATTTTTTTTCATTTTCCACAGTAAGGGTTCTACACTTGACCATTTTGTAAATTTAAATTTTCTAAGAGTGGTTATTATCACTTTGAAATTTGGTTTCTTGGTTTTCCATATCCTCCTAAAGGTGTTAAATTATGGTCATCAATACTCAATTTCTATTGCATAGGTTAACAGGTCGATGTGTCTTGTTGGGTTCATTGGTTCATCTCCAAGAACCATGGCTACATAAGGTAACAAATTCGTTTCTTCCCTTTTTGTATGTACTAGTGAGTTACTAATTGAATTTTTATGCCTATTCTGCTTTAAATTTCCATTAGAACAATATTTACTCTTATAAGCACCAAGGTTTTATATATGCCAAAGGAAAATTCTTCAAAGTTCGATTCTTTCCTAATAACAATTTTACTCGGCCTTGCAAGGTGTCTATGTAGCCATAAGACCCAATCATTGCACAAAGGCATCAATCCTTGGTTTTAATTTACTTTCTTAGGTAATTTAATGGATCTTCCTACTGCATGTATGCATGTATGGTTGTTTTTCATTACATATTCTTTTGGATATGGTTTTGCTACCTCAGAGCTAACTTATATTCCATTTTGAACAAAATGGTGAAGAACACAAGCTCCATTGACTCATACTCGGGTAATATAAATGGGAATTCCCTTGCTAATTATTTAATAATGCATATCATTTTTTTTTCTCCAACATCATTCTCGTTTGTTGATTGTGACATCTACTTTGCAGGTACACAAGATACCCTCAAACCCTATCTCTGACTATGGAGGTTTTGCACCCATCTTCAACTGACCTAACATAGATTTTTTCAAGTCGATGATTTTAGTACTTCTCCTCAAGTTTCACCTTCCAACACTTGTTTTTCTCAAGTGTCTGATCTGGTGGAAAATATGAATAACTCAATTGTGTTTTGTTCTTTTATTTTTTGTTTAATGGTTGTGTAATTATGGCTGATTTTTATTCGTTGGGTAGTCTATTCCCTTTTGTTTGATATTTTTTCTTCATTTTATTTATTTTTTTTGCTATGGGATTTTTTTGATATTCTTTATGAGCTATCTTGTTTACATTGGTTCAGAAGAGATCCTATAACTGTGTGCTCTTACTTACTAGAAGGGAAATTTATTTGTATATGGATGCATATTGTGATAGTTATATGGCTTTGTATAGTATATATGTGTATTGTATTTATATTACAAGTCCATGATCAATTCAGTTGATTAACCCGTAGTGAATTAACTTATCTCATACTAATACCGATGGTTGAAACTAGGTTCACTAGTCAATTTGTTAAGATATAAATATCAATTAACTAACAAAGTATTTCTACAGAGGTTATGTTTATGGGTGTTCTTTGAATACAGTAGTTAACTTACTCTAGTACTCAATTTTTTATAATTTTATTTTCCTAAAAATTATTTCATTTAATTATCTAATTTTTTGATATATTACCATAATATCCGTCTCGCTTAAGAAAATATCCGTAGTTTTTTGTATCAGAGTGAAGGCATTCATACTTATTATTACCCTGATTTCATATAATATCTTTTATCTTCCAACACAACCTAATTTTCCTAACTATATTTACAATGACACATCAAGTTGCACCAGAAATACTTAATCATTTCTTTGGTAACCATCATGCTCCTATGTTATCCCTTATGCCCAGGTTTAACTTTGGACATTTTAGAAATTAGGATATGACCTCAGTGTTATAAGTGCACTACTTTAACTCTCAAAATCTATTTACTCTAACAAGTAATTATTATTTTCTTATATACGATAAACTGAATAAAATAGTTAAAGCTCAACTATACCACCAATAATATTAAAATAATAAGAATAAACAATTTATTAACAAGAGATCATACCTTCATATCAGTGACAAGTATTAATAAAATTTAACAAAAATCACATTTAAAATCCTTTCAACCTATATATTAATCACAAAAAATATAATTCCTATCACTACAAAGAATTTACCCAAATACAAACTCTTTAGCCATGAAAATATATTGTCTACACCATTTGTACATAAATAATTTCTAGTACAATACATATTTTCTACACTAAATTGTATCTTTGTTCTTCAATAGAGAGTATGCATATGCTTACTTGCCAACCTAATTACCATTTTAAGTTCAATCCATTCCTTCAATACATAATATGCAGGTACCTATTCATTAACAAAATAAATCTCATAGAATTTCTAACAAGAGAATCAAAAGAATCACTAAATGAGTACACTTTCCACCCAACCATGAATTGACCACCAGTTCCCCCTGAGCTAAGATTAATATCAAGTAATATCCCTCAGAGCTCAGCAACCCTTTCATCTACTCCCTAGTTGTTTTATACCTTTTCTTCCTTAATTAAATTTTCTTCCATTAGCATTGTCCTGCTTTTATGGAAGTATTTTTGTTATTAAAGCCTTTCTTTATCTTCAGGAGTTCTTTATCCTTCAGTGTACTGGAAGTTTTCTCTAGCTAGTATATTTAATGGATCTTTGTCTCCCATACATTAAATTTGTTATTTTAGAAACATATATTTATCATGGAATATTTATCTCACTCTTATCTATGATTGAGATTAGAAATTATCTCTTTAGTTAAGTGTCTCATTTCAAGTAATTTTCCGTTCCCATTAATTTATAACTGCAATTATTGATTTCATAACCACATGTATATTGTTCATTTACATAAGTTATGGAATCACCATTGAATCCGACACAGTTTAATTCTGGAAAAATATAACAATATTAATTATTTCAAAAAACATAGGGATATCACATCTTCCACCCTTTAAACTATATTTTCCTCGATGTTTAATTTCTAGTTTCTTCTCCCTGGAAAATTTTTGGATAGTTTTCAAGAATCTCATCTTCTCGCTCCCATGTAGCCTCTTTGGTAGTAAAGTGATTCCATTGCACTTTAATATGAAAAAACTACTCGATTTTAGAGCTAGATTTCTTTCCTCTAGAATACAGAGATGTTCTTCGAGGGAGTCTCCTTTGAATTCTAGCTATATAATTTTCCAATAAATAATGTGATAACTATCATGTATATATTTCTTAAGTAAATAATCATGAAAACATTATGAATTTTAATGCCAGTGGGTAAATCTAATTGACAAGTTATGGGTCCAACCTATTCCAACCTAGTCCTAAGTTTCAAATGGTCCACAAGATTGTGGTGCTAATTTTGGATAGGTTTCCATCCTAAATGTACTTTTCCTTGGTTTTTGGTGAGCCCTCGTATTGTACCAGGAATGTTGCGACTCCCAGGGGCTAATATACTTTACTTTACCAGCCCGAGGTTCTTAAAAAATTGGAGGTGAAAGTGCTATATACACAACAGATGTATTCTACTCATGTCATCCTCTTCTGATTCCTATTAAAGGGTGTTATTTCTAGGGTTTCTGAGTGAATTCTTTCACACTTCTAGATTAGACATAGAACTACCATTAACTCAAAACCATTACTCTATTAACCATCAAATGACTATTCCAAAGAAAGAAAATACATCTAGCTATTCTGCAAGGAAATATATTTATGATTTAAACTCTCACAAGAAATATAAGCAAACTAGGTATCTTCATGAAGTAAATGGTTGAATATAAATTGCAGAAGGAAGGAAAATCTACTCACACATTGCTAGGCCAAATGGATAAACGAAATATATATACTTCATTATTTATCTATAATTATTTTACTTATGAATCTAATCATGACCTAATTATGCATGTAAATGCATTGTTTTGCAGCAAGGAGGAGAAGGTGTTAAGGTGGTTTAGGAAGGTTTTTAACTCATGGATGCGGGGATGAAGGTGTCTTGATGGTTTTGATAGGTATATATGACGTTGATGTTGGTTTCTGAGCTTAAGGATAGATCCAATGGTGCTATTATTGATTCTTCTATAGGTTTCCTAAAGTCCTACAAGAAAGTCTTGAATTGGTACAGGAAATAGTTTGAGGAAATTTCATACCAAAAATGATGGAGAAAAGCATAGGGGAGGTGGAATGAAGGTTTACTTGGATGAATGGAAGGTCTCCAACCCATTTTACAAGCTCATAACATCTTAAGAATCATGTCTTTCACTTCTAAGGTTGCTCATGGTGTGAAGGTGAAAATCTTAAAAACAAGGTTGAAGGTGATTTGATGAAAAGAAGGTTGTTGATGGGTGAGAAATGAAGATAAGGGTGCTGGTGAAGTCCTCATTTTTTGAGCTACTTGAAATTGAAAGAAAACTACATGTTCATGCAGCAAACATTGGAAAATCTATGATGAAGGAAATCAAAAAGATGAGTTGAATTTTGAATGAAGGCGTACTTAAACATTCAAACAGAAATCTAACTCTCTAATCTAGACATGTTCATGACACTACAACAACCTAGCTATTATTTCCAAGAAATCATAGATTAAAGAGAAAAATTTTCTTGTGGTCAATATTTTCCCTCCTAGAGTTCGAGTGAAAGAGATGAGAGAGGGAGGCTTGACACAAAAATTTCTGAGTTTATAAGCTATTATACCAACATTTATGCAAGCTCAATGACAACAAAGAAATGGAAGAAAAATTTAAAAAGTGAATTGAAATGTAAGCAAACTAGCTAAAACTCATTAAGAAAACTAGCTACAATGACATAAAAATCAGAATGAATACACAAGAGAGACTAAGGTCAATTGATTGGGCCCTAACCTACAAGCCTAGCCCTCTGAAACTAAATTAGTGAAGGAGAATATGAATACTCATCCTATTGTAGAAAATAGTCTCATTACATAATCATAAAAATCTCAAAAACATATTACAAGTGCTAAGAGTCTATTAGCTTCCTTCAAAGTTCGAATTCTAATGAGCTCTTTCTCAGCCATATTTAACCTAGAGGGTGTCTATCAAGAGCTCCCCAAAAATTAGGTGATGTTTCATTTTTCATTGCAAGAGAAGTGGAGCTTTGGTACACTTCATCTCCCACTTCCTTGGTTGCCTTTGATTTCGAGATGTTGGAGGTAATCTCAAGGATCCCTTGGGTGCCTTTGGGAGTTAAGGAGGTGGAAAATACCCATAGAATCTCTCCTTATTGTCTACTCCAAGATTTAATCGTAAAATATTCATCAAAACTGCAATATCTTCATGATTATCCTCCATTTAACCCATATTAGGTATTGGAACTATGACAAGCCTTAATCACCATCTACACTAGCAAGAAAAGACCATAATATAATTTAAATGTGAGAAAGAGAGACTTAATAAGGATAAATATGTGGCAGTTAGCCCTTCCAATTATACCTAATGATGGCTTACATCATCATAGCCCTACCAAATTTTTGCTCATCCTCTAAGCAACTTAGTCTTCATTCTGCATCTCTTTCAAAGCATTAATGAACCCTCTAACTTCACAAGGAAGAAGTGTGGGAGTCCCTTTAGGAGGGTAAAATCCATCATTCTATTCTTCTTCCTACCATAATTTTTTCTACTCATCTTGGTTTCTCCCGTCACTAAGTCCCAAAAATAAGGGTGGACTAAGTTTCAAACTAAGCCCTGAATATTCCTGGCCTGCATGGCCCTCTTGTATAGTGGTGCCCTTTCTAGAGAAATTCTCAATCTTTTTTGTGTGTGGTATTCCATGTTTATGAGGTAGTGAGGGAGGCTATTCCTTCTCCTTTGACTAGCCATTATGCATTCATCTCCCAAAAACCTAGAAGCATCATCAAAATGGGCCATGGATTGTACTTGTGTTTTGAGGTAATTTTCTACAAGTGCATCATCCTTTTCTATCTTTAGATGGTTTTTGATGATGCCCCTCCGACTAAATATTTTTTTCCCTAATATGTATAGGCTCCCTATTTTCTCTCCTCATGACCCTCCTTACTTCTTGTGCTCTAGCTTCCTCGTTAACCATCTAAGAGGCTAATTCCATTAACCGCATGTCTCCCATTCTAGGATTATGGTCCCAAATGTTCAAGTTTTCCAACAAGATATTGTGCATGTAGAATTCTACCATATTTTCCTTGTCTACCATACTTGACTGGTTGAAAATTTCAATGAATTCTCATTAGTTATGAAAAGGTAAGGAACCGTGAGAGGCTAGTATCATGATTTTAAATAGGATCCATTTTTATTTGAGGTAGACTGCATAGGGGTCTGATGGGTATCTATGTTTAATGGCCTCCATGCACAAATCTTCCATGGTGGCCATTTTTTTTTCTTTTTGTTGAAGTTGATATTGCAATATTGAATTCTATGCTTGGGCTTCCTAAATCTGCTCTTCAACATGGAATATTTGATCCTAACATCAAAAAATCCCCTTCCCAACTCATTCGCTTTTTCCTCCATGATCCCTATGTCATGCACTCTCTCTAAGGGTATATGGATGGACTGTCCCTAGGATCACTTCACATCGGATGCACTTGGTGGAAAAGGAGGGGGTAAGGATGATAGGGTAGTGAATGGAGACATCTATTACGATGATATGTTCTTCTTCACTTGGGCTTCCAAGCATGAGAAGGAGGATCTTCATGCAACACATAGTTCATTCCTCTTCATGGATGCATACCAAACCACTATGGAGGACTCATTTATGGACCCATGTGTCATCTTACTTCCAGCATATGGTAAGAATTTTTTTTTTCCAATTATTGATTGGTTAACACAATAATTTCATGCTCTTAACATTACTATGCAGTGCATTTCTCCACAAGAGGGCAAGTTTTTCATATTGATCCATGATCAAAATTGGGCCAAACTATATGATAGACATAGCCATATTTTATGTGGCCTTGGGCAAATGTTTTATCATTACATGTATGTTTATTTTTTGCACCCAACCATTTACTATATGATGACATGCATGATTGACCATGTATCAAGAAACATTTTTCCATGTAAATTCTGAAGCAGCAGTTTGTAAGACTGTGTTGTACATCCTTAGGAGGCTATTGGTATCTTCAAACACCACATGAAGCCATCAGTATCTCCTTAATTCTTGTACTGATCATGACTTCATTTTCTGATATTGTTACTATTCTTGTTGAGAGAATGATTGGGGAATTGACACATGAGTTGGATGTGTCCTCGAGGAGAGATAATTCCCACATTTTTTGCATTACATGTTCTAATGGGAGCATGGGAGGAGATATGTCCAACATAGCCACACATTCGTTTTCTTTTGGGCTGGGCCATGAGTTTTATAGCCATTCACTGTATAACCATGAGAAAGTGTTTGATCATGTATTGTTGACACATTCAACCATTTATTATTCATTAGTAGATGTGATGATTTGTTCATATTACTTTCCATGCTATTTTTTGAAGTTACAGTGGATGAGACTGTGTTGTGTCCTCTTGAGACATTATTTGTATCATGCATCATCATGTGAAACCTTCAGCATACTTCCCATTTGGATACTCTATGATGACCATGACGTGTTCATCATGGATGAAATTTTTTGGGCCACCTTGTTCTCCAATGTTGGAAGGGAGATCCTTGGAGGATTGTTCTTCATTTTGCCACTTAAGGGAAATACCATTGTAGCCTGAGATAATAACACACTCTACACTTATCACAAGTGGAGAGGAGGATAGCGTGGGGTAGGCTATGATGCTTACCATATGAAAATTTTCAGCCCACCTTCATTTCTAGAGCTCAAGTTTGAAGGAGATTTCCATGAGTTGGCATGTTGGGAGGTAACTCACTTTTTATGGATGATTTATTTGGGATGGGAGATTCATATGTGGATGGTAAATCCCAATTCATGTCAAATATCATGCCTCAAAAAGGCTCATAGACAGCCAATTTTTGCCTGCATAGATGTTTATTTCTTACATGATAGCTATTTGGGATGCTCACCAAAAGCTAGTTTGCATATGTTGGAAGGAAAACTTGGAGATATATTGATGAGAAAACATCTTGATCCTTGGAGGATTTTATCTTATGCAGTTTTTTGAGAAAAACCAACATTTGGGAGTGGAGGACTATAATATTCCACTTTTAGCATGCAGCTAAATGGAATATTAATTTTTGTTGTTTTAGAAAAATAATCAAATCAGAGAGCCAGAGAGAACCTGATAAATAGATTTGCATCGGTGGAAGCAGCGCAGCTGGATGTCGATGTCGTGTATGAAAGGCATATACCGTCGATACTTTGCCTCCGCAAATTCCCAATGCAAGCATCACCGCCTGCATTCCACAGGAGTATTGGAACATGGGGACTTTGAGCGCCGCTCTCCATTCGTCCTGATTCTTTCTGGTGGATTCTTCGTGACAATAGTGAAAGCATACTGCTCCTCCATACTACACACATCCATATCCCACACATCCATAAGAGATTTGATTTCATAGATCTAACAAAGAAATATCTAAATTATAACCAAGAAATTTTAGACAAAGAGATTACAACTGGCTGAAATGAATTAAAAAGAAATTGTGGCGAGCTCAGGAAACCATAAAGAAAATGGAATAATAAAACTAAGATGAATAAAATGGGTTTGGTTTAGACACCGAAAATAGAGTTCTAATAGAAAAAATAGGTGCTATTACTAACACCGTATTAATCCAAAAATTATAAAACCACTTGAAAATGAAGAAAAGGGTTTACTTCAAGAAATACAAAATGAAGAGGTAGAAACTTACCTTTCTTGTCTGGCGGGAACTAGCTTTTTTTAGGGCCTTATTTACTTCCAGTGATCCAATTTGTTGTAATCTTATCTTGTCATGGGAGACCCTGCGTATTGAATTGGACAGACATCGGCTTAAAATAAAGCAATTAAAAGAAGGCGCAAACCTTATCCTGATTAAAAGAAGGTGCAAACCCTATCAATCAAATCCTTTAATAATATGATTAATTCGAAAATTTATCTCATAAAACTATACATTAAGGGAAACAAGAATAGAGATCTTGTTTGTGTGCTACCATATTTCAAAATTGATCATAAAAATATGCAATATAAATGAATATTTCACACCTCCGAGAAATCGAAAAATGGCACCTACTAGAAAACGAATCGAATCAGAGAGCTAGAGAGAACCTCGTAAATAGATTTGCACTAGTGGAAGCAACTCGATGTCGGCCTCACTTAGGAAAGGTATATACAGTCGATACTTTTC
>JAXQQM020065566.1:0-62378 GCA_034641835.2 Pinus albicaulis
CTTCTAAAAAAGGTTGAAACCTAAAAAACTATTGATTCTATGTTTGTGAAGACATATTCTGAACCATCATGATCATCTTGATAATTTGCAAACTGTGCAGTGTTTTGATGAAACTTAGGAATTTTGTCAATGGAATTTCTACAATCCTCGGCATATTGTCCAAATTTGTTACATCTTCTGCAAACAATTTGACTGAAATATTTGCCTCTGCCTTGATATTTTCCTCTACCTCTGCTTTGGCCTCTGTTCGGAATTTGTCCTCTACTTGGACTTTGTCCTCTTCCTTGATTATAGCCTCTGCCTTAATTGTTGCCTCTGACTTGAAATGTGCTCCTGCCTGAACTGTAGCCTCTGTTGAAATTTTTTCCTCTGCTTTGATTGCGACCACAACCTTCTACGTTGTGTGCTTCTTGAATTTGATTAAAATATCCCTATCCTCTACTTCTCAAACTGTTAGTTGAGGATTTACTTGTGCTAGCCTTTGTGAAGAAGAAATCTTCCCCAATTTTTTTCTTCTTCCCAAAAAAAGTGTCATGTTGAGCTAATATATCACTCAACTCATCAAACTTGATCTTCTCTAATTTTCCAGTGACTTGCAAAGTTTTCAAAAAATGTGTGTAACAATATGGTTGTTAACACTGGAAAATCATACAGCAGAAGATGACATTAATTAATGTCAAGCCAAAGGATTTACAGGGATGGAAGACGTTACAGAATCTGGAAATTATTTAAAAATCTCAAAGGTCTGAGGAAAATCAATTTTGAACTAGTCCTAAATTCTATTTGGGCACATAATCCTTCGAGAATAGTGCCTTCTGTGTGCCTTTTTGCCCGATATGCACACATTCCTAAGAGTGGAAAAATTTCACTATCCGGGACCACACAAAGTAAAGGACAATTCACTTCTTACTTGAAGCCACCTAAGGACAGCCACCAATGCCTCCTTAGACACTATGTGAGCACACAATGGAATATTTGGAGCACACAAAGGAATCATACCCCTCTCTTGGGTCACCATCCTCCATGTACCAAGAGAGGGAAGGAGGATTTGAAATATCCTATATAAAGCCACCATGAGATGAAGAATGGGTGATCACATTGTTATGCTGGCCAGAATTGCAAAAGCAATACCATCACTGTGTGACTGTTACACTAAAAATTGTCATCCTGACATTCTGCTATGGGTATGAACTCATTATAACTCATACTTCCCCCTTTTGCAAGTCTAACATATCAGTTATTCATGTCAAGCCTTGAAAATCAGAGAAACGTTCCTAAAAATCTCCTAAAATTTCGTATCGCACTTTCTCTATACATTGCCTGCGGGCCCGCACCTAATGTTCAGCTATCCTGTGGACCAAAACCGCATTTTCTATGTGTTATAGGTGCGGACTCCTATAAAACTAAAAAAGGCGAGAAAGTAAAGTTAAAAAGTTGATTTGAGATTAATTCTAGAAGATTCTAGACTAGAATTTTCGGGAATGAGTACACTTTGATAAGGTACATGTATTCCTTACCTTATGGAGCTAACCCCTTGATGTGAGGAGCTTATCCCTTTGAAGGAGGATTCTATCCCTTCATATTTGAAACAGAAAAACCTCCTCTTTTCCACTATAAAAAGAGGCATTGGGTAGCCTCAAAGGGAGTTGAAGCTTTAGAATATTTGAGGATAAGTGTTGTTGAGATTCAGACTCAGTTAAACAAGACTTTTGTGAGGAGAGATTACATACCTCTATTTTTCTTGGTTGAAAGAGTGTAGAACTTGTCAAAGTAGAGGAGACTCCTGCTTCGGACCCCGGGAAGGCCTGTGCAACATCAAGGCTCAGGTTGTAAGGTTTTCCTTCTTTTGAAATTAATACAAATATACTCATTTTTCTCAATAAGCTGTCTGTTAATGGTTTATTTCATAGATTCCTTGATCACTATGATAAGCATGATTTATGATGATGTCTATACAGGTGCTATGTAATACTTTTCTTGTTTGTGACTGCAGGTTTACAAGCGAAACTCCTTCAAGCGCGCGAAGGATAACAACAACCTCAAACAAGCACTGGACATAAGGTAGGTCTTTTAACACCTATATAGAGCTTTTCATATATCTTATATGCTTAGAGAAAGATTAGTCTATTTGGCTGTTTGTTGCTAGATAATTTTAGTACTAGGGGGATCGGTCTTGTCCGCAAGAACGATTTATCCGTCCAACAAATTGGCGACTCCATTAGGGAAGAACTTGTTGTGTTTTTTGGTTCTCTTTTATTTTGATTTGAGGAAACATTTTTCCTAGTTTTTGATTGATAGATATCTACCTGGGTAGCTTAGGTTTTCTCTGTTTTAGAAAATTTTCAAATCTTTTGGGTTTTCTCTAATTTTTTCAGGGACCGCACTCTGTCTTCTTTTGACAGTGCGGGCAGTTTCGCATCTCCTTTAAGTAAACAGTGCGGTACCGCACCTTTTGTTTCTGGGGGCCTGTAGACCCTATTAAAATTTTAGAAAACTTCCAGATTTCTTTCTTTAGTTTCTCTTTATTTTGATTTAGCATTTTTGGTTTCTACCCAGATTGATGATTGTTTCTATCAAAAACTTTTTATCAATGAATTCCAACAGTATTGATGTTTTGATGACTTTCTAGAAGATTTTGCATTTTGGATTGCTTTTCACTTGGTCTTTGTAGTGATTCGAAGCATGGACGGTTTGAAGTACCTTAGATTACATTGGTCTTTTGTCTTTTGCTGAATCTGACCTGATTGTGAAATCATCCTTTATTGAGAAATAAAGCTACTTGTTTCCTTGCAATTCTTCGAAAAAAACTTTGTTAATAGGTTTTTGAATTTCATTTTTTATAAAAGAAAACATATTTGAGTGTTTTTGATATGTTTGTTATTCTAGACGAATAGATCCTTAGTTTACTGAACAACTAAGTAAAACATTCTTCAAAAAATCTTAAAGCTTTTATTCACTTAGATTGTTTAAAAAAAATTTAGATCTCAAGATTAGTTTTGTAGTTTTGAGTGAAAATTAGTAGATCTCAAAATTGGTTTTGTAGTTTTGAGTGTTTTTTAGAAATTTGTAGATCTCTTTTGAAGGAAAATTTTTTTTGTAGCTACAAGTTTTGAAAGAAAAGGGATTTCGTTGTGAGCTTCAATCATTTATTGGAAAAGACAAAAATATTTTCTTTCAATCATTCTTTATGTTTAAAGGAAGAATTGTTTATTAAAAGGATTGCATTCTCCAACTCTTTCTTTAGATAGAAGTTCATTGAAATAAAAAGAATTGATTATCATTCTTAGGTGCATTTTTGGTGTTTTTGGAAGTCGAGTTTTCACACCACCAAAGTTTTATTTCCGCACCCATTGACTTAAGAAACAACTCTTAAAAGTAACATTTAATTAAAATTCATCTAGCAATCTTTTTATTTTTCTAGGACTCTTATCACCAACATAACTTAGGCTAGTATCTTGGAGTAGGGAGTAATTAACTCTCCAAGATAGTAAAAACAAACAAGTAGACAAATATTGCAGTAGGAAGAAATTCCAATTGTTGCATATATGCTCTGGGAAGCTCCTCTTAAAGGAGTCAAGCACGAGATCATATCTGAACCAATGAGGTAATCAATCCTTCCTCATTGGGAACGATAGAAGATATACACGTATTAACAACGGTAAACCTCGGATAGACCATTTTCGAGGAGCCTGGGGTCACTTGTTGGCATACCTTGGATTATTTCAAGGAGCCTTCAAGGGGATTGAGCTTTGTTACTATGCCCTTGCGTGTGTGTCGAATCGTAGACTGTTCCCCCAGGCATATTTGTTTTTGTTGGTAACCTTAGAGGCCATAATCTTTAGGATTCTTTCCTAAGGTGACGGTGGAGGGAAGATCCCACTATACCTGGAGCAGACGTCGGCTAGACTCACTTGGACTCTCCGGAGGGTTATCTTCACTCGAGATGGTATAGTGGAGAAACTTGCACCGGTCTGTTTCATTAAGCAGGTTGTCGGGGTAACTGTTCCAACCGCCCTTTTCATATTAAATTTCTACTAAGTTGGATTTCATCACCAACTAGTGTTTTTAGTATGGAAAGTTACTGTTTGTGTGTGGTTTGAACTCTTAGATTATTTAAGCGTGTGATTCAACTCTTTGTTTCTTTAGAGACTTTAGGTGTTTTCATTGAAATTTTCTTTCTTTGCGTGTGATTAATTAATTTTTAATCATGGCGGACTTACCGAGACAATCCCTGAGACTACAAGGGAAACCCCCTGAATATACACCAAGTCAACTTGAAGGGCTTCGTGCTCTGGTATCATCTAGCAGCGGTAGGATTAGATCAACAAAAATTGGAACTTCATCCATTGTAGTTCATCCTGATTATCAAACACCCACAACAGAATACATTCAAGAGTCGATTTCAGTTTCTAAAGTTACTGGTAATATTTCTCCTTCCAGTGAACTAATTGATGAACCTGAAATGTCTGAACCTAAAACTGAACCTTCTGTTTTGGAAACATCCTCAGGATTTATTTCACCAACTTCTAGCAATCTTGGTTCACCTAGGGTAAGAAATATCATCACTGATGATCTTCCAGCTGGTCTTATTTCTATTGAAGAACTTACTAATCCATACGAAGATATATCTCTTCCCGAATCCCCTCAATCTTTAAATCTTAGGGAGCGTGAATCTATTTTCTACAACCCTATTCGAACTAGTGCTTGGTATCTATCCTTAACAAATTTTTTAGAGAATCCAGGTCTTTCTTTTCATCCACCTCGAGTTCCATTTCATCCTACACCCAGAGGTTACTATCCGCCATCCATTATGGCAGGAGAGTCATCCATGTTCTCTCAGACTCCGGAATCATTTTTACACGGTGGTCCTCCTGTTCCTTCAGGATACCAGGCTCTATCTGGTACTTTCTCGGGAACAGCTCTTCAACCCATTGAAAACGTGTTATCATCTAGTCTTAATGGTCTTAAAATTGAAACGTTGAACGCAGAGCAAATTTTTATGATGTCTAGTAATGTTCCCAATCCTCAACCTCAAGGCAGTCAGTTATCGCCTGGGGGGGCAACCTCAAGGAAATCCGTTATCGCCTGGGGGGAAACCTCAGGGTAGTCAGTTACCGCCTGGGGGGCAACCTTCAGGTAGTCTATTACCACCTGGAGGGCAACCTCAAGGTAGCCAGTTACAACCCGGGGCACAACCTCAAGGTAGCTTTTTTCCAGGACAAACTGTGGAATCATATTATTTTGGGGGACAACCCCAAGGACAGTACATACCTCAAGGGTATCAACCCTCAGGGCAGTACATACCCCAAGGTCAACCCCAAGCTCAGTATGCTCCTCAGGGTCCTTATCAACCCTAGCCTCCGTACGCGCCTCAGGGTTATAAACCTCAAGGTCAGTACCCAATTCAAGGTTACCAACAGCCTTCTGGTCAACCATCTATTCAAGGAGCCGGAAATTTACCTCTTAATTATCAACCCTACGTTCAACTAGGTTATGGTCCTTATGTTCAACCTTCTGCGGGACAATACCCTGGAATGATGGTGTGGGATCCATCCCAATATCAACAGCCTATGCAGCCTAATGTGCAGTTGCCTTATCAACCTAGACAGCCTTTAATTTCTGGTCCAACCCAGCAACCTGTCCATCCAACTATTCAAACTCCTGCACCTAGTTCTGTTCAGCAGGTTGGGCCTAGTTCACCTCAAACTCCACCTCAAACTGCTGCAACTGCTGCAACGACTGTCCAACCTGCAACACCTGTTTTTGGAGTTTCTGTAACCTCGATTTCGGCTATCCCTGTATCCGTGCAAATCCCTCAAGTCTCTGTACCTCAGTTGGGACCTTCAGTTCAGACTTCGGTTCAGATACCTGCAGGACAAACCGGTACAAGTACATTTGTCACAAGTCAACCGCAATTCACATATCAATTGTACTAGGGACAGCCGCAATTCGGTCCCTATACGCAAAATCAAAACTATCAGTATCAACCGTACCCTGGCTATACTTATCAACAGCCTCAACAACCCCAGTTTGGTACGATTAATCCTGGTTATCCGGGAGGTTACACAATTCCTAATGCAAATCCGATTCCCAGCTATCCTGGGTATCCACCTCCTGGATCTGCTTTGGCTACTCAAGTTTTTCGTGATCCTAACCGTCAATTACCATTTATAGCAACTTTAGATTTACCCGATTTGACGCGCCTTACGAATGATCCAATTTTCTATTATCAGAACTGGCCGCCAATGCCACATAAGTTGCCCAGTGATATACCAAAATTCGAAGGTAAGTCAGGAGAGGATCCATCAAATCACGTTATGACTTATCACTTCTGGTGTGCGTCTAATTCAATCATTGATGATTCGATTCGCTTACGTCTTTTCCAAAGAACTCTTATTGGTCTTGCATCCAAATGGTACATCGAGTTACCACGAGGCTCGTTTCATAACTTCAGTCAGTTAGCAACTACCTTCTTGACTCATTTTGAGTTGCCAATCAAATACGAAAATGGCACGGAATTATTAACTTCGCTGAAACAATCCACGTCTACGTATATTTCTGGTCATATCCATGAATGGCGACGTAGGAGACGTTTGGTGAAAGTTTATATTCCGGATCAAATTTTGGCAGAATGGTTTGCTAAATCATTGTTACCCAAGATTACTGAAGATGTAGCTAAGGCTGGTGTTGTTACTGAATAGCAAGTAATTTCTCAAGCTCAGTACCTTGACCTCGTTTATACGCAGTCGGGTACTTTACATGAAAAAATCCCAGACCTTCCAAAACAAGGTTAAATTGTTGCTGCTCCTTTAGAGTCTCATGCCACTGACGGTATGATTGGTACGATCAATTCTAAAAGCAAGAAGAAATCTTCAAAGAATTCTTCTCCTATTATAACTTTACCTGATTCCCCGAAAGGAGAATCTTCCCCCGAAGTTTCTGCCAATATTCACGTCGTAGAAACATCTGCGACCAAATCTAAATCCGGTGGTAAAAAGAAAGGGAAGAATAAAAACAAAAAGAATTCGAAAGAGAAAAATGATAAAAATGAATCCAATGACGAAAAACGTAAACCTCACTATCCTTGTTTCATTTGTGAAGAGGATCATTTTACAAAAGAATGTCCATATCGAGTCGAAGTTACAAAGTTCGTTAAAGGATCGCAACAACCTGCTGTCTTGAAGGATCCTTTTCCAACTCAAGATAGTAAGAGGATTGGTTCCACCTCAACAAATTTAGAAGAACCTATTATGATGATGTCTCATGTAAGGATTGCGACGCGATCGCAAGATTACGGCAATAAGAATCATGTTGATGGTAAAGAAGCAGAATCTTCTAGTGCAAATGCATCAACTACACCTCCTCCTGTTTCTGGTCTGCTACAGATCGAGAAACAAAATCTAGACTTAATAATCAAACTGCCTGCTATAGGTGTTCTTCGTAAATCAGCTTTCAATCCACATGCGAGAGCTGCTCAGAATTACAACATTGTTGAAGACTTAGCTATTTCTCCTTCAGCAATGTCGGCTTTGGAAGTGCTGCAATCATGCCCAACACAGCGTAAATTGCTTTTGTCTGCTATAGGAGTTGTTGATATTCAGGATTCCAACCTTATAATCTTCGATTTAGAAAATAATACACCTCGCCTACCTCACCAAATGGCTTTCCAGATTCCAGTGTTAGTCAAAAACAGACCAATTTTCGGACTGTGATTGATGAGGGAGCTTCAACGTGTATTATGTCGATTCAGTGTTGGAAATCGCTTGGTTCTCCTACACTTAATCAATCTCCGCCGATTCTTAAGGCTTTTGATGGTCGAGGTTTCCACCCTTTTGTTATTTTGCAGGATTTACCCATAGGGGTCGAAGGTAAAGTAGTAAATCTAGATGTGGAAGTGGTTGATGCCCCTCTAGATTACAACCTTCTCCTAGGTCGCAGTTGATCTTATGCTATGACTGCTGTTGTTTTTTCGGTCTTTCGACTCATAAAATTTCCATATCAAGGAAATATCATTACAATAGATCAGTTAACTTATTTCTCTTTTGACCCAGCCTCTACAGAAATAATCCAGCACGTTGGAAAAGCGGCTATCCCTTATAAGTATGTTGGAGTACGATTGATTAAAGATTCTGGTTTACTAGGAATTTTTTCCTTTCCTCCTCCTAACGTATCACCTGTTGTTGCAAATATTCACATGATTTCATCAGACACTGTTATGTTTGATGATCCTTGGATCATACCTTCTGACTTCGAGTTAGATTCAATTGATGGCATGATGCCTTTGAATCCATTTGAAATTGCATATCAGGCTGTACAGTCATTTTCCGACACCTCTTCAACCGGAATTGATCCAATGAATGGGATCCATGAGGAATCACTTTCTATATCCAGTTTAGTCACAACGACATTTCCTGATCTTGTCTATACTGATGAGCACATTCGTGAATTTTTGTCTGTTGATGATTTACCATGGGAAGATCTACATCACCGATCTTCATTTCTACCTGAACTAGATCATTTTGAAAATGATTTCGCTTCAATTTTTACTGCTGAATATGTCAAAGAACCACAAAATCCATTACAAAATCCTGATTCTGAGTTAAATTTGGAAAATATTTCTCAAACGGTTCCCATTGACATTTCAATAAAACCAGGAATAATTGAAAACATTCATATAGGTGCTTGTTGTACTGAAGATGAAATTAAAGCTTATAAAGCCCTATTTCAAGAATTATGTGATGTGTTTGCCTGGTCCTATGAAGAAATGCCAGGAATTGATCCATCGATCGTTGTTCATGAAATTAAGACTTACCCGGATGTTAAACCTGTTTGTCAACGTTTACGTCAAATACATCCTAGAAAAGTTGTTGCTATCAAAGCAGAAGTTGAAAAATTACTTCGTGCAGGTTTCATATATCCAATTCCCTTAACGGATTGGGTATCAAATATTGTTCCTATGACTAAAAAACAAGGAACCATATGAGTATGTATCGATTATATGGATATTAATTGAGCTTGTCCTAAAGACAATTATCCAACCCCCTATATCGATCAAATAATCCATGATTGTGCTGGAAGTGAAATGTTTTCTTTTATGGATGGCTTTTCGGGATACAATCAAATAAACATACTCCCTGCTGATCAACCGAAAACACCTTTTATTTGTCCGTGGGGGATGTTTTCTTATTGCAAACTACCCTTTGGATTAAAGAACGCTGGAGAAAATTTTCAACGGGCAATGTCTTACGCATTTCATGACATTAAACACATTGTGCAGGCTTATCTCGATGATTTACCTGCTCATTCGTTGCATAGGGCCGACCATCTCACTCATTTACGAGCCATCTTTATGAGATGTCGGCATTATCGAATTAGGCTGAATCCACACAAATGTGTTTTCTGTGTAGAATCGGGTCGTTTACTGGGATTTGTTGTTTCAAAATCAGGCATTCACGTCGATCCATCGAAGGTCGAAGCTATTTTTAAATTACCTCCTCCTTCGACTTTATGCCAACTCCAAAGTTTGCAGGGGAAAGAAATTTTTTTACGTCGATTCATTCCTAACTATGCCGAGCTTACAAAGGGTTTTACCCGATTGTTGAAACAGAACATTCCATTCTTTTAGGATGAGATCACTAATCGATCTTTTGATGCACTTAAACACGCGTTGACCCATGCACCATTATTGCATCCTCCCAACTACAATCAGGATTACTTTTTGTACCTCGTCGCTTCTCATTCCACCATTGGGATGGTATTAGTTCAGGAAGATGAATCTCACAATGAACATGTGATTTACTATCTTAGTCGAAATTTGCATCCGACTGAGATCAAATACAGACATGTGGAGAAATTGGCCTTGGCAGCTATCCAAGCTGTCCAAAGATTTAGACATTACATTTTGTTGTGCAAGACTACGGTAATTTCTGATTGCAACCCTATGATGTACATTTTGACCAAAAAATTGCTAGGGGGCAAGTATTCCAAATGGATAGTTATCCTCCAGGAATTTGACTTGGAATTTGAAAAATCCAAGGCAAAGAAATCTTTGGTCTTTGCGGAACTTATGTGTGATTTCCCCTCTACTGATACTGAAACAGTGTCAGAAGAGTCCATTGCGGACGAATCTTTGTTTCTTATTAGTACTATTGATCCATGGTATGGAGATATTATTGTTTATCTCCAAACCCAATCTTTTCGGCCTGAAATCTCACGATCTCAGCGATGGAAAATATGCTTTCAATCCCAACAGTATAATATTATTGGTGATACACTTTATTGTCGTGGAGCGGATTCTGTTTTCTGACACTGTCTTTCTCATGATGAAGCTGAAAAGGTTTTTAATGATTTCCATTCTAGAGCATGTGGCGGTCATATGTCTGGGTATGCCACTGCCCAAAAGATATTGCGCGCTGGTTATTTCTGGCCATCATTATTCAAATATTGTATTTATGCCGTCCGGAAATTCCATAATTGTCAACTTTTTTATCGTAAAATGCGCGCGCCACCCGCTCCTCTTCATCCCATAATTGCTGTTGGTCCTTTCACGAAATGGGGTATCGATTTTATTACATGTAACCCTCACTCGGCCGGGGGGCATGTGTATATTATCTTAGCAGTAGATTATTTTACTAAGTGGGCCGAGGCGATGCCTACATTTTCGGCTGATGGAAAGACTGCTGCAACTTTCGTATTTAATCACATAATTGCTAGGTTCGATGTTCCTGAAGCCATTATTACAGATCATGGAAGTCATTTTCGGAATGTCATGATGATTGAACTAACAGATCAACTTGGCCTGCATCACAATAGTTCCACTCCGTATTATCCACAAGCCAATGGTCTGGTTGAAGCCATCAATAAAGTTTTAGTCACCATGATCAAACGCATTATTGGTATTCACAAGATGAATTGGCATTCCATGTTATTTTCAGCACTTTGGGCATATCGAACCTCGGTAAAAACATCAACTGGTTTCACTCCCTTTCAACTCGTTTACGGTTTGGAAGCTGTGTTGCCGATTGAATGCGAAGTTCCGTCACTAAAATTAGCCATAGAAATACTCCCAGCTACGTCTGAAGAGGAGAAACGTTTCTTGTACTTGGCTCAACTAGATGAGAATCAACAAAATGCTGCAATAGCAAACAAGGCTCATGTTAAACGAATTAAAGCTTAGTATGATAGAAGTGTGACCCCTCGAAATTTTTTAGAAGGAGACCTAGTCTTACTTTATGATCAAGCCAACGATAAACTAGGGGCTGGGAAATTCGTGCCTATGTGGCATGGTCCTTTCATTGTCAAACGAAATTTAGCAAAAGGGGCCTATGAGTTGATATATTTTGACGGTGTCCCTTTGGATAAACCCAGAAATGGGCTTTATCTAAAGCGATATTATGCTTAAACTTGGAGTGGAGATTTTTTATTAAATTAGATTTCTTTACTGCTGGTGTGTCTTAGTTTAGAAAGTGTGCCTAGTTTTAGAAGTGTGTTTTTAACACTTTTCCTGCTTATTTGAGTTTTACTCTTGATATTGCAGATGTCGACATCTCTTCAAACCTACATTGGTTTTTCTGACGGTGCTTTTCGTAGTACATGGAATATTTATTCCGCAGCTTGGGTTATTTATTCACCCTTTGACGAGTTAATATCCATGCATGGGGTAAGCCTTGGTCAAAAAATGAATAACATTGCCGAGTATAGTGCAGTGATTGAGTTATTGTCTGAATCCATATCATTTGGAATTTGGAGTTTGATTGTTAGGTTGGATTCTGAACTTGTTGTATTACAGCTTAACAGAGTCTATACCATTAGGAATCCAGTGTTATTACGGTTATTTTTAAGAGTTCGTCTCTTGGAACGTGAATTTGATTATATCGAATATCAACATATTCCAAGACATTTAAATACATTATCAGATGCAGTTGCTTCTAATATGATAAATCAACATTTGCAATAATCAAAACAGTAAATCAAACAACATTCATAACATGTACACAGATAGCCGGTAAATAGTGATATATCATAGTATAGAAATGTTTTTTTTCAAAAAATATACATCATCTTTGATCATAGGTTTAAGACACCTTATGATCAGCAAAATGGTAACATAAAAGGTCAAAAATATGAGTCTACAACACGATCAGTCTATCACTTATGGTGATCACGATAAGAGACCACTGCTCGGGCCACCCTACATAGGAACCTCCTAAAAGGTCCTGGAACACCAATCACGTATCTCTGTAATCTGAGTGGAATCTCATCTATGTCCGTCTCTGGAATATCTAGAGTCAGGCGCTCTAGGTGATGCTCTAAATCAGACAAGATTTCCGCTGATTGGCTTGCTGGGGCTGGGGTTGGTGCAACTGCAGCTGGTTGTTTTCTGTCATAAGGCTGGAGATGGATTGGTCACTATGGGCCCACATCTGTATTTAAAACTTTTTTTTATTAGTTTCATAAGACGATCAAAAAATATAAAAAAATAGAACTTAGAAATTGTTGAAAATGATTTTACCTGATTCATCCCACTGTTCCCCGGCTGGGAGAGTCATCTCTCGGTCACCGTGGAAATCTATCCCAGCATATGGAAAGTCCTCTATGGTAAAAATTTGGCAATCCAGCCAACGAAAATATGAAGGAGGAAATCGAACAATCTCAGAACCCTCAATACTGTGACGGGCCATCAGTGAGACCCAACGAACCATCCTAGGTTCTCGAACTCGACCGGCATCAACAGAAATACTCTGCAGAGCTAGCATGGGGATCCTCTCTTGAGCAAAGGTAACGACGATGGATCCATATCCAAATTTGTTTAGTTTACCATTCTTCGCTCTAGTCAATTGGCCTTTTATATTGGCCAACACAGCTTCGCACCAGTTGAAGATGGTGTCGTGAAAGCAGTCCATAGCAATACGCATCTGGGAACCGGTAGCCACATGCAGTGCAGCACTCCCACACAGTCTGGTAACAGTAAATGCAATAACTTTCAGCTCGGGACCGATGATTTTTTTAATGTCAATCTGTTTGTCTCTAGGGTTTTCCTGATCATTACAGAATTCTAGTTGAAGACTAGCGACAGACGGGCCACTTGGCCTAGTCCCAAACAAAGAAACTTGTTCGCCCCTTTTGGACAAACCAGTCAGAAAATAAATATCCTCCAGCTCAATTTCGAGCCGGTGGCCACCAATAATGAAACACTGGTCCTGCACATTCCACCTGTTTACCAGCCATGTTAGGAGGTCTACCTGTGCCCTCATACCTTGGATGGCCCAGAATTTGTATATACTGCATGCTCTTAACGCTTGAATTGTGGGAAAATGGAGCATTGCGACGTCATCCACGTCCTCATGTTCACGTTCTCTCCAAATCAACATCTTTTTACTCCTACAATGCATAGAAACACAAGTTAGAACAATCTAATTTGGAAATTTTTGGGCGGCAAATGAGAAATTTGAGTTTTAAATTTAAATGTGTGGGGACCACACTTAGCCTTTATACACAGTGCGTAGAAATGCACGAGCTCTGTGTGATGAGTGCGGACCCACGACTTTTTCCCATATAGAAAAAAGTTGGGGTCCGCAGGTCCCATGTGTCACACCTGCGAACCCCCGCGGGCGAATTTTTAAACCATATTTTTCCCTAAAAATAAAATCTAAAGCCTAAAACTGAATTGTAAACAGATGAAATACAAGATTAAGAGGTCATGGATTACCTGGGACTGACGGTTCTTGATTTCGTCGGACGGATTTTCCAGAATCTTCACAGGAACTTTCTTACCCAAAAGCCTTTTACTTTTCACTCTGAAACTGAACAGTAAAAATGAAATTGAAAAAGTCCTTTTTATAAGTTTTTTCGAATAGATGAATTTTTAATTTGTTTATTTTTCACTTTAAAAAGGGTATTTTTGAAAGAATTTTTACTTATCTTAAACAGGTATGTGTAATGTTTCAAGTTTTTGTGTAGAAATTGGATTTTTCAGGAAAACTGATCATTTTTCAACAAAGAGCATACTTTTATCACTTTTTCGGACTCTTTAAAAAAATTTACGAAAAAGCGAAACATTGGAGTCCTCTTTTAAGCCCTTTTCAGACTCTCTAAAATGAAAAGATTGCCGAGTACTTGATTATTCGAACTCGTTAAAGTAAATGAATGATCGTCCCTTCAGTATAAGTTTACCCCTTTTACGGACTGAAATGGACTATTTACGAAAAAGGTATATGTTGACTAATTACGGTCAATAGAGTTCTCTCCCGCATTATTTTATCCTTTTTCAGGCTCGAGAGACTAAATTTACGAAAAATTACACCCATGGATTTTTCTTAAGTTTTTTCTTCTGACTCACTAAAATTGAAAAACACTGAGTTTCTCCTATACTGGACTCATTAAAACTTAACAGTAAAGGACCTGTTCAATTTTAAAAACAGGAACGGACCACTCCTTCTTAGGGTTCGAATTTTAAACTAAGTTGGACTCATCCGAAGGATGAGCTTATAAACAAGAGAATGTTAGCCTCCTCAAGCTTGTCAAAAATAAAGAGGTACTTGCCAGAAATGGTGGGGGAAAAGAGAGAAAAATGTGTGTGTTTGTTGTATTTTTATTTTTCTAAAATCCAGTCAACCACTCTTGAACACGACACTTTCATTCACCTGGGTTGGGAAATCCTTTGCCTAAACAGTTAATCAAACCTCATTGAAAATTTTCATCCGGTTTTTGGGTATTAGCTTTGAGTCAATTGTTACCAAGCAATCTGCAATGTCGTTATGTGTTCAAGAGGACAGTTCAAATAAAGCATTCATCTGCAAAATATCTGTCATCCATTTTTTACTATCCCTGAGTCAGTCCTTGCCAATATATTTTCAAAACTTGATCTATGATTTCGTGTTGTGGGCTTTCCTACGACGGATCACTTTCTATCGACGACAACTCATTATCTAGGAATTTGATCCAGAAATCGTCAGTACCTTGGAATCTGCATGCCTAAATGGCAGGTTTCTCGCCTTCGACGACAGGTTGCATCATTGACCTTCGATTGAATGATTCCGTGAGATGTTCGACTTCAACTCATTCATTCACATTTCATGGATTGTACCGGGTACTTTGAGAACCATTGACATTACTGGTGGTTACTCTCACACTTGTTAACAGTTTACATCATTGACTGGTAATCAAGTGGTTTCTACCATGTTCGACTTCAACACATTTATTCACATGGATAGAATCGTACTAGTTCGAGAAGCGGAAATCAAGACCCTAGATCTAGTTTCTACCATCCAGGCTGCGAGGAATTTTGTTATCATTTATACAGTATACTATTTATAAACAGATGGCTTCATCCATACTGTGTCTACACATGTCTATACTGTGATGTATTCAAAATCATTCCTGTATCAGAACAATTTAAGTTAGTTCTAGTTAGTTTTGATCTGAGTATGGGAATGCCTACCTCAGCGATAATATGATTACATATATATCTTTTGCATTGAATGTTTTTACAGGTTCCGACTGGGGTGTCCACAGGGTGATCCTTGAAATGATAAAGTACTACACTCTTCATATATGACAGACTTCAGTTTCATCTATTCCAGACTTTTCACTTTAGGGGGCAATCTGTTACACTAAAAATTGTCATTCTGAGATTCTGTTATGGGTATGAGCTCATTATAACTCATACTTCCCCCTTTTGCAAGTCTAACATATCAGTTCTTCATGTCAAGCCTTGAAAATCAGAGAAAAGTCCCTAAAAATCTCCTAAACTTTGGTATCGCACTTTCTCTATACATTGCCTGCGGGCCCGCACCTAATGTTCAGCTATCCTGCGGACCAAAACCGCACTTTCTATGTGTTATAGGTGCGGACTCCTGTAAAACTAAAAAAGGCGAGAAAGTAAAGTTAAAAAGTTGATTTGAGATTAATTCTAGAAGATTCTAGACGAGAATTTTCGGGAATGAGTACGCTTTGATAAGGTACATGTATTCCTTACCTTATGGAGCTAACCCCTTGATGTGAGGAGCTTATCCCTTTGAAGGAGGATTCTATCCCTTCATATTTGGAACAGAAAAACCTCCTCTTTTCCACTATAAAAAGAGGCATTGGGTAGCCTCAAAGGGAGTTGAAGCTTTAGAATATTTGAGGATAAGTGTTGTTGAGATTTAGACTCAGTTAAACAAGACTTTTGTGAGGAGAGATTACATACCTCTATTTTTCTTGGTTGAAAGAGTGTAGAACTTGTCAAAGTAGAGGAGACTCCTGCTTCGGACCCCGGGAAGGCCTGTGCAACATCAAGGCTCAGGTTGTAAGGTTTTCCTTCTTTTGAAATTAATACAAATATACTCATTTTTCTCAATAAGTTGTTTGTTAATGGTTTATTTCATAGATTCCTTGATCACTATGATAAGCATGATTTATGATGATGTCTATACAGGTGCTATGTAATACTTTGCTTGTTTGTGACTGCAGGTTTACAAGTGAAACTCCTTCAAGCGCGCGAAGGATAACAACAACCTCAAACAAGAACTGGACATAAGGTAGGTCTTTTAACACCTATATAGAGCTTTTAATATATCATATATGCTTAGAGAAAGATTAGTCTATTTGGCTGTTTGTTGCTAGATACTTTTAGTACTAGGGAGATCGGTCTTGTCCGCAAGAACGATTTATTTGTGTGACCCTAAGCTAAAGATAAAGGGGACTCAATTGTTGGCCACCCAACAAGTTCAGTCCACACAATAGAGAGAGAGGGAGACAGCACCGAGGCAAGCTTCTGATAAAAACATCCTTGCATTGGGACCTAGAACCATTGTCTAGGGGCCCTTTGGCAAGAGGGTAAAGTATCACTCTTCTTACTACCAACGCTCAATAAGAGGGGCCTAAAGCCACCGTTTGCATTATTGTTGTCGCTAGACTCGTTCATAGATTCTGTTTATTTATGTCTAGTTTTATTTTAGTTTTTAATTTACATTTGCATGCTTTTTCCTCTATATGGTATGCTTATTGACTCCACTTCTTTCGACCTATTACCAATAGTCTAACGGGGTAAACCACACCCCTTAAATTGGTGTGATTTCGTACATATGTGCACCAAACACAACACAACAGGATTGGCGACTCCACTAACGTTTTATTACCAAGTTTATGTGGTTGTGCCTTATTTTGCAGGAGACCTCTTTCTATGTTGTGGAGTGGAGTTGAATGTCCCATGATTTCTCCTGCAGTCCCTAGTTCATCCCAAGTGATAGACTGAAGAAGAACAGCTCCTAATTTTTTTTTTACTTGCAATATTTTTTGCGCGTTTTTTCCTCACAGATGCACAGGGCATGCATTCAAAGCTGACCCACGCGTAGAGAGCACACATGTTTCATCCTTTTGCGCGCAAATTACATAATGAGAAATTTCTCCCTAGTTTCTGTTTTTTCCTACTTGTAAGGTGCTTGGCAGCCCCTAATACACCTGACAACACTGGTTGTGGTACCCCTTAGCTTGTTAAAACTCACTTTTAGCTGCTTGTTGTAGGCTTAGTGTCAGTTTTACTTATAGTTTATTTTTGCAAAGTTCACACATAGTTTAAGTAGGGGGAAAAATCACTTGCATTCCGAAAAAAAAAATTTATGTTTTTCAAATTTTGGTACTTACACATTTAGATAACTAGCCCAAGTAAGTAGCCCAAGACCACACATGCATAGCTAAGTTTTATTTTTCTAGTGTAAAATTTTTTAGTTTAGTTCAATTTTTGCACTAGGAATTCGAAACTAGGATTGAATTGTTTATAGAAGAGCAATTAATCTTTGCTACCTTTGCACCCTCCGGTGATCCTAGGTAAGGATACGAATGCTCCATATTCACAATTCTCCATCTCCCTATAGTTAGTCACATAGATTAACTAGGAAAATTTGAAATTATCCCATGATTCGCACATTCCATTTGAGCCAGGAACAATACAACATAGTTTAAATAAGGGAATTTGTAAAGGATCATCGACATCCACACGTTCAAACTATGTGCTTGTCCACTTTGTGCTCACACACACTCACCCACTAAGCGAAGCAAAGACACCTAAAACTAACTTAACCAAACTCACTAAATTCTCCCCACGGGGGCCACAAAAGAATTTATAGCTTAAGTGAGGATCAAGGGGGTAGGCATCCAATAAGCCACCTTGATCATACCTCATATTGAAAAATAGAAGTTTTGTATTTAGGGAGCATCAAATCCACCTATCAGCCCACGGCAAAGAAAGCCCGAGCGTGGTAGAGACCCATTTCAGAGGGGGTTAGGCTTAGGCGCAGTGCGTGCGGTATCAGTTGGGGCTACTTGACTCAACTGATACTCGGCACTGTTTGCTAACTACCAAGAAGCCCAATACTCGAATGCTCACGTGGGATGGTGTTTCTTAGTGGCCAAAAAATAGGGCAACCTTTACCCTATAGGCGATGGTGCAGGCAAGTGCCAAACCCTCTACCCTTACCTTGGTGGATTCTCTTCGGCTGACTGGGGGCGTTGCCAACTCTTATGGGACGTTGTGCCAGCACTCGCAAGAAATATTCTTAAGGCCTAGTTGCTTTTGGGTGTGTGAGGATACATAGGTCTTCTAGGATTTTGAGTATCATACGCAAATGAACAAAAACCACTTTTTTGATTGCTTGATCACATAGATTAATTTAAAGGGAAATTTATTTTATTTTTCGCTTTGTTTTATGTATGTGACAAGAAGTTTTCTTTGATCATAGACTCTATCCTCTCAAATTTTTCCAAAAACCAAACCTGGGCAACACCTGATAGGTCCTAATGAAACCTCATCGATCCATGTCTTTTGTACCTCCCCCCATTACCGAGAGGGGTTCAAGGTCTTTCGCCATTCAGGCATCAAAGACAGAACACTGGCACCATTATCAGTTCATCCTTTATCGGGGCAGTCGTAGTTGGGAACCCTAGTCGGTCTCCCAATACCACACCACATACCACTCCTCCCACGAGCCCTAGGGGGCAGAAGAGTGTGTCCCATACGGGAAGCGAGCTGAATACACAACAAGGTACATCATAGACTAACCCACGTTCTAACCAGAAATTTGTGTCTTCACACATTGCAATGGCGTCAACCTCTCAGTCACCTTTCTTAGCTTCGTTGAATCTGCTTGATTTAACTAAGCTAATGAATTACCCCATTGCACATGATCCTATATGGCCTCTCATGCCCATGAAACTCCCTTCAGATATACCAAATTTCGAAGGCAAGCAATCGAAAGACCTAGGTAATCATGTCATTACCTTTCACCTGTGGTGCTCATCAAACGGTATCATTGACAACACTATTCGATTGAGATTATTTCAATGCACTCTTACAGGAGTAGCTGCAAAGTGGTACTTGGAGCAACCCTCAGCTTCACATGGAACCTTTAGCTCCCTCGCTACCACGTTCCTAACATATTTCTAGTTACCCATTTACCATGATTCCGAAATGGAATTACTGACACATTTTAGACAAACCCCCGGTGTCCACATCTCGAACCATCTCCATGAATGGAGGCGAAGTCACAGTTTATGTAAAGCTAAACTTGATGACCGGGTTCTCTTATATTTGTTCTTGAAAATGCTGACGGCATATATTTCAAAGGATGTGGTGTAGGAGAATCCCACATCTGAAGAGGATGCAATCAACAAAGCCTAGAAGCTTGAGCTGATTTATACGCTATCAGGATACATTTACAACATCCTCCCTAACTCCCTGTGCCTGCAAACTTATCAAGAATTTCCAAGCACATCGAGCTCTGCAGAGGAGCTAATTGGGTCAATGACCCAGGGTTACCTAGGCAGCAGTAGTCAAAACCCTGGTTACACATACAGTTCTACCCAGAATGTGCCTCAACCCGGTTTTCAAAGTCATCATATGCCTCAGAAAAATTTGACCAATAGGGTGCCAACGTATCACTAGGGAGGACCTTACCCTCCGGCTCA
Organism: Pinus albicaulis; assembly: GCA_034641835.2. NCBI lineage: Eukaryota > Viridiplantae > Streptophyta > Pinopsida > Pinales > Pinaceae > Pinus > Pinus albicaulis. The sequence goes on from JAXQQM020065566.1 coordinate 19,945, forward strand.
GGGGAATCAGTACGCGGAGACACTGACGGAAGAACTCCCCTCCAACAGTTAGGTACAAACTCGGGACCGCACTACACTCAATCCCCAGCACACGACCTCGTTATTATACGTAAACATAAATCCATACCAACTCATAAACATCAGGCCTCCATCATTTTCCAAGAATTCATTCCAAGAGTCAAGACATTTGTCACTCCTAGGGATAGTTTTCTTAAACCTATGTTTCTGACCAAATAGAGATGCATTTGACAAACGTGAGAGAGGTTTTTTTCCATCATAGGTCCAAGAAGAAAAATATCCTTCATTTTTTACACAGGTATCATGGTTTGGGAGAAATGTCAAAAATACAGGTGTCCTAGGAGAATTTCTACACTTCTGGAGTGACCTTGGGAAAATAGGTTTTTCTCATAGATGGAGTGTCCAAATGACTTTCTTAATGAGTCAACTGAAAACTATAATTAAATACATTTCCATTGAGGTATCATGAGCGCAATTTGGAGTTCAGGAAGGCCTCCAAAGGTTGTCTTCACTAGCACCTTTCATTTATGCACCATCACTCAACACTTTTTGGCCAGTCTTGGAAAAATAACATTTTTGCAGGGAAATTCAACTCCAATCAGGGGGAAAAATGGTATATTTGGAAAGTAGACAGGTTAATCTTTCCAACTAGCTATCACAAGCCGAAATCCGACATCAGGAAGGTCATCAAAACTTTTCTTCAAGTGGACCCTTTTTTTGCGCTACACTAATGATGAGGCTCCTCAAACAAGGAAATAACTTGCCCTAAGGCTAAAATTCATCCTCCAAGTTGAATTCAAAGGGCTGGATAAAAATTAAATATGGTAGGTGGCCTCTGCCCCTTATCCTCCAAGCAATTCTCATAATTTGGTGTCTATGAAATTATCAAACCCTAGTTGTGCAAACCCTATGTCTTAAATGCAAAGTGAGCCTCTGTTTTGACCTCCTTGAATAAACTAAGTGTCTTTTGAGAGAGAATGAGTTAGGGTGTTTGCAAATTCATTTCAAGAGAAGCCCCCTTGAACTCTAAAAATAGTCATACACTTGCCTCCATATCACTCATTTGTAAAGGTTTCCATCATCACCATCTTCGTTTTGCTCCTCCAAACCCTAGTTGGTCCACAAACATCTCCTAGCACCATGTCAGGGGCATATGACAGTGAGAAAAATAGTGACAGAAAGGAAGAGGATGAAAAGGCAGTCAAGACAGTGACACTGATAATGAAGCAAAGGGCAGCATGGATATAGGTGAAACAAATTACCAAAGTGCAGAAGGTAGTAAGGGAAGTGTGAGTGAGGAAAAAAACATTCATGGCAGTCATGACAACAGTCATGAAAATCATGAAAACATTGAAGACAGTGACCCCCACAGTTACCATAATGATGAGCTAAGTGAAGAAAATATTGAAGGTAATCATGACAGTCATGGTGACAATGAGCAAAGTGATGAGGGTAATGATAAAAATGAGGATCATAGCAGTGAAAAGGCAAGAAGCCCAAATGAATACCAAGGTGACAGTGCAGAAAGAAGAAAAGAAGGTAAAAGTGATGATGGTGTTAAGGACCAAGAGGGAAGTGATGAAACAGAGAATGTGGTGACTGATGAGGCTAAATGGTGAAGATGAAGAAGCTGATGAAATGAAGCAAGGATTTCAAACTCCCTCCTCCAAGACAAAAAGGCACAACTCAAAGACTAAGAGACCAAGAACCATAGGGTTGAGGAAGGCATTGGAAAAAAAAAGGGAAGAGGGGCAAACATACTCCTATAGGCCATTTTGGAGAATGCAAACAAGGTATTAGATCTACAAAGAAGAATTACTAAGCGTTATGCCCAAAGAAATCAGGCTGCAAGTGCCAAAATCAAAGAGGCCCTCCTTGAAATCCAAACCCTAAAAGAAGAAAAAGGTCATGAAGGCCTTGGATTTTTGGCACAATATTCTCAACAGGTCTCTAAAACCCCATGAGGCACACCTCCACCAATTTTGAGGAAATTTGGACAACTTTTGATTTTTTGAGAATTGGAGGCCTATTAGCGCAACGCAACTTGCGTTACACTAATCCCTGGAGCATCCTCAGAAGGAAAAATCAGCATTTTTGGATTTCTCATCACTATCACATTATACTCACCACGTTTCAAAGCAATTGGAGCAGTTTTGACCCCAAAAAATGTCAAAAAACCCCTCATTTTTCACCTTTCTACCTCTATTTCAGACCTGGCGCTGCGCTAATAGCAGTGTTTTGATTTTGGAATTTTGGACAGGCTATAGGAGCATGATCAGGAAAATATAATAATTTTTTGAAATTAGACTCATCAAGCTTTCCAACGGTGCATCATGGAGAAAAATCTGACATTGGGAAGTGATCCAAACCTTGGTTGCAATAGAGCCTATTTTCTGCTAGAGGTGGTGCTATGCTAATAGCAGTGTTGGTATTTTGGCCTTTTGGACTGGCTACAGGAGCTAGATCAGGAAACTATAAGTATTTTTGGAAATTATACTCATCAGGCTTTCCAATGGGCCATCACAGAGAAAACTCTGACATCGGGAAGTGGTCCAAAACTTGGCTACAACAGAGCCTATTTTCTGTCGGAGGTGGCGATGTGCTAATAGTAGTGTTGGGTTTTGGCATTTTCGACAAGCTACTGGAGCTGGATAAGGAAACTATAAGAATTTTTGGAAAGTAGACTCATCTGCTTTCCAACGGGCCATCATGGATCAAAATACGACATCGTGAAGTGGTCCAAATCTTGGCTGCAACGTCAGAGCCTATTTTCTATTGGAGGTGGCGCTGCGCTAATGGACTGTGTATTGTGTTTTTGGCCAAAAAATCAACAAAACACACAAATTGATGGAAAAATGATTTTTTAATGTTTTCTTGGGAAAATCACTCCAGATTTGATTGAGGAGTTATGTTATGTCATTTTTTATTTATTAGCTTAGATATTATGTGTCTTGGGCCTTGCATGGTCTTCAAGCACATAAATGGCATTTATGATGAAATTAGGGTTTATAGAAGCCTCTTATGTTTTCCACCTCCTCACTTGTTAATATAAATAGAGCATGAGGATTCCATTGTAAAGGTTGTCATTTGATGTGCTTTGAGAGTAATACATGGTTTTTTGAGGTTGAAGAGAAATTTGGTGTTGTGGAGCTTGTGGATGATTTGCTTTGATTAATGATGATGAAGCTTGCTTGCAGGATCCCTGACCTTGGTTAATGGTGATGTTTCTCTAATTTGTTCATATTTTCTTGTTTATCATTATGTTTCATCCTTCTATGTGCAGTAGAATAGAAAATTATAGGCTAAGAAATGTTGTTTGAGGCACCTTAGTCCTTCCTGCCTTCTATTGCCTTGATGTTTTCTTCTACTAGGTGTGTTTAAGGAATTCTTATCTTCTCCTTAGGCCTCCTTATGCTTTTTTTTTCATAAATGGATTAATATTCTAGTTTTCAAATATGTTTTATGGCAAGTCCTTCTTATTTGATGCTCTCTAAACTCTGTTTTTGAAATCTCTCTTTGAAGTATTACTTGTTAGGTTAAGCCAAAGAGGTCTTGTTCTGATCTTTCCCTTTGTCCATGCCTATCAGTTTGCCTCAAAGTTATTTATAGCTTGATCAACAATGTTTAGGAGTTCCCTCTTTGATTGATTAAATTTATTTTTTTATCTTAAATTTTTTCTAAATCTTGAAGGTGAAATCACTAGAAGTTAAATGAGTTTCTCGCCTTCTATATTTCATTGGAATGTTTGTCTTGAATGTCTATTTGTTTAAGTATTTTCATTGAGTAAATGGTTTTCCCTATCTCATTATTATTATCTTTTTCTTATCAATGTTTGAGACCTTCTTGTTTATGGGTAGTTGACAAAGGATTCTTAACTGCCCTTTTCCCTACCTTGTTTCCCCAAACTTAATGTCCATTTCACTTCACATATAAACCTTAAGGATCCATTGATCACACTAGATTTTCCCTGTGATTCCCTCTGACTCACTGTTGAGATAGAAATTACTTTCATAGACTTCATAGCCTAATGATTTGATGATCTCTCACTCCACCTAGTCTATCTATTTCATCTTACCCAACCAAAACAAACAACAAAACCTGCACCTAACAACTAGCCTAAAATCAACCATCTAAAGCAAAAAAATTCATATCATTTGAAAATAGAAATATCCCTCTTTGAGTCCATGAAGGCTAAGTCCTAGGACTCTAAAGACTGGTTTCATGTTACCCTGTGCATTTGTAATATTCCAAATCTGGAATTTTCTACAACAATAAGAATACCTTAAGGTATTAAAAAGTTGGAGAACAGAAATTAATAAACTCATGTAGCATGTTTGAACACATATCCATCGTAATAACAATCACAGCAACAAACTATGCCTTTATACAATTCACCAAGTGGGGAAAAGCAGCTATTTTTGCCTCAAAAACGTTATTTTCTTAATATTGAGTTAAAACAGTGGAAAATAATGGTTGTGTCCATTATAATGGAAAATATAGGACATGCATGCAAAATATTTTCAGAAACAAATGCCTTTAGCCTAGTTAAACAGGTCTCCCATGCTCAAGACAGCTAAAAATTGCCAAAACCCTAAGACTGCAAAATGTCGAAGCTGCTGCATAAGAGACGGCGTAGTCTAAATAGATGTTAACTCATAAAATAGAGAAATATATCTGATAATATTATTATAATACTCAATTAGGCATAAAAACAAAGATCTAAACCCTTTTATACAGATCCAAGAAGACCCGGCAAGGGTTTCTTGACAAAAAAGATATACAAGAGAAAGCTGCTGCAAATATGTGGCTGAATAATGCTGTATGGCTAAGGATCTGCATGATATGGCTGAAAATTCAAATAAATGGCTGTATATGCTTCCTCTAGCTTCCCCAAAGAAAGGTTGATCCTCCTCTTGGGAAACTAGCTCCTCAGAATGGGGTTTTCACCCCTCCCACTGCACACCTTAAGAAATAACGCAATTTTCTGAAGGGATTGCATTTTTTCTGAAGGTAAGTGCTTTTCCCAACACCAGGTAGTGTAAAATTCAGATCAGAAACCTCCTCTTATATTTCTCAAACAAGATCTCCAAGAAAGAGTAGGGAATCCCCACCCGGGAAAACCCTTGCACTAAGCAGTGCAGCAACTTAGATAAACAGCCAAGTATGTAGGAATTCTAAGAAGACCACATGAAAACATAATCTCCAATATGTCCATATGCTTTCCATATCCTTCATTATATAATTGATGAGCTCTCTCACCAAAGGTCCCACCCACCATGACGTTGCTTCCATGCAAAGGCTCCTCCACAAAAACTGTGTTGTCCATTAAGGTGGTTCAACGTATCTAGACAGATTTGTTGACTTAGTCAACCTTAACTGAATCTTCATGTCATGTCCCTTTTCACACTCAAGGTGCCTTCATTTTGTCTAGCTGGATTGATCTCCATTCACATTGAGCGAGCTTTATTTAGGATCCACTTCTTTGAGAATGAATCATGTTGACTTGGTCAAACTTGACCTTGTCCACATAGTTTAGAACTTTTTCACACATATGGATGCTTGAACTGGTTATTTCATGATCCCTTTTCACATTAGGAGGGATTTTTATTCATACTTGAGCAAATTATGAGCCTCCTTGCTCAATCATTCATGCATCTAGATTTCAAAAGAAAAATTAATATTCCTATTAGCTGAAGATAAATTAGGAATATTACAGTCTCCCCCTACCAAATTTTTATTGTCCTCAAGCAACTGCAAGGGTGCTAAAAAATCTCCCCTCTTCCTCTTATGGCCCTTTCATCCGATAGTCTCCTCCGTTGCTTCAGAATTTCTGCAAAAATTCCATCTCCCAATGGCTCCTCCCAAGTGTGCAAGTTGGCCTTTGGTGAATAAACCCAATGGCTCTCATCATGAAAGAATATAAGGTTGTTGTGGAAACCTTTTTGTTAATCCATGGCCTCCTCAAGATAGAAGTGATGACAATCATGGGGAATTTCATCATCAATTAAGGTCTCCCCCCTCCATGCTATCATCCAAATAAAATTAATCACCTTCCAGCTTGGTAATTCATAGAAAAGATCCTCCCAATTGCTCATGAGAGGCATGCCCAAAGTGCTCCAACCAAACATATGGTCCACATCATAAAGAAACAATTGGTATGTAATGGTGTCCATATAGTTTCTCATGCTCCCCTTGGAACATGTAGTGCAAAAAAAGTAGGGACTTTCTTCCCCCAAAGACACATCCAAAAAGTGTGCCTCTCCTCCAATCATGCTCCCAACAAAGATAAGAACATCTTCAGCATGTGGGATCATAAGTAAGAACATGCTAGTTGCCATATACAATAAGGGAGAAGGACAATGGTCCCTCATTTGCAACCAGCGCAGTTTTCCTCCTAACTGCCATAGAATATGATATGACAAGCGTTCTCCCCAACACTTGTTTGCTGCCCCATATTTCTTGCATTCTTGGAGAAGTTGTATGATGGTTGGTGTTAAGGAATCACACCATGAAGAGTACATCCCCTTTCCAAGATCTCCCAAGGAATGGCTAGCATCACAATTGTTCATGGCCCAAAGTGGCTCATGAAGCCCATCAGAAAAGTGCCCCCTCTTGGAGCCAAGACCTGCACATGAGTGTTAAGAGAATGCAAGTATATAATAAATACATTATGATGTTCAGAAATACAATGTTTATCATACACTTGTTTAAAATCAGCAAGGTAGCTCATGGATGAGCTCCCTCCCACACTCAATGAATAAGGAGGTGATAATGATAGCTCTACCCAAGAGCTATGTTCCTCCTCAACCAACAAATGATCCATGAAATTACTCATATGAGAGTGCATCTCCTCTTTGAAAGTTTCCCACATGAATCCATCTAAGATAGTATGACATGTTTTAATGAAACTAGTGGGATTTGAAAGCAAGACCTCATAGGTTGTGTTAAGTAGTTTTTTTCTTGAGCTTGGAATCTTTAGTTAAGTAGATCTGATCATGAACATAAATGATTCCATTAACTAATTTAGACTTTACATCCATCTCTTTCCCATCCAGAACCTTACATGTGAATAGGTCCTTAGAATATTCCATCAAGAGTTGGGACTCCCAATAAGGGTCTAGGCTTCCCAATATTGACAGTGCTGTAGAAATATGAAATGATGCATTTGTCATATGATGGCTCTCCTCCTTGACATGCTTGATGTCAAAGTCACATGTTGGAGTATTCCCAACTTTATTTTGTTGTCTTTCTTGCAGTTGATCTTGCTCAAGACAAGATTGAAGTCTAGGAAAGTCACCCTCCCCTTGAAAGGTTCTCTTTCTCAAAAAGTTCCATAATTTTTCTCCTGCATACAAAAATGAAATTATTTTTTTGTTATGTTCAGAAATATTCATTATATATTGGAGTATCCTTTGCTGCTCCAAATCTATGGAGTAGCCTTTTGATACTATGCTCATATCAACACAAATTTCTGAATCTATTCCCTCCAACGCAAATAGATGAGTGGAAGAAAGCAAGGTCAATTTCAGAAATTTGCCTAGCCTTCCATCAATGATTTTCAGCACTGTAGTGGCTCCTTCCAAGGTTCCCTCTTTAAACAAATAGGTTTCTTCTGCATATAGTTGAGAGAACACTTTAATTTCCGTCCAATCAAGAGGTCTTCCTGCTAAAATGCCTCCTTGCAAAGAGGCATCAAGGCATAAAGTAGGATGTGAATATAGGTGGACATATTTTCCCCTACCTTTATTGCATAAGTCCTCTTGCCTTATTTTTTCTTGAAAACTTTGAAATAGATAAGGGTACATGCTCTCCAGCTTGCGATTCCAATCCTCCTCTTTTCCTCCTCCTATCATCAAGATCTCATCATTTGGCATTGAAAGTACCTATTGCTCATGTATTATGCCAAGAGCTCTATGTGTGAGACCTTTTGGAACTCCTTGCAAGAGTGCAAGAGTTTCTTTCTTTGGAGCAAGTGCTCCGTCCTCTTCTTCATGAGGTGCTTGAGGTGCCCTTGTTATTACTGCGTTATCTTCTCCTGCCTCCCCTTTCACTTCTTCACTAGTTGAAGTTGCCTTACCTTCAACAAGAGACCTTAGATCTTGGTCCTCTTTTGAAGAAGGAATCTTCAAGTCTTCCTTTTTATAAGGAAGCCCTTCATCCAAAGGATATATTGCCCTTGGAAAAGTATCAAACAATCTCACCTCTTCTTCATTGGTTTTCAAAAATGGAGTTGGATTTATAGACCCTCCCAACTCATGCAAAATCTTGGTTTGATTTGGTATGATAGTTTCAATAGAAGATGTTTCACATGAAATCTCATCAAACCTCTCTAATAATATTTTAATTAACTTTGCATAAGTAGATGTATTTTCATTCTTTAAGGAAAATTATTCAAACAACCACCAAGCATAGGCCTTACCCTCAAAATGTAGCACTACTACTTTGATGGCGTCAAAATTCTGAAACTTGATGTTGCTGCACAAAGGTGTCTAGCTCCTTCACCCAAGCCCTAGCTGGACATAGAGGTGATCCATCAAAATTGGATAGAAATAATATACCCTCACCCTACTTCTTTATCCTTGTTCTCCTTTCCTCCTTCATTTTGCAAAACCCTTGGAAATTCAAGTGATCTTTGAACTTCTCAGATTGAGCTTCATATTCCTGCAAATAATCACCAAGAGTATATTTCTTTGGCACATCTCCTTTCTTCCTCTTCATGAAGAAATTGCTAATAGAATGTGGTAGATCTGATGATATGGCTGAGTGCTCATATCCAAAATATGAGGACTTAGAATCTTCCTCTTGTATAGATTTTGTTGAGGGATTTTCAGATTTCTCCCTCCTCATTTCTTTGATGCCCTCGCTTCAACCCTACAGATTTGAAAAAAGAAGTTTTGAGAACCTCCTTTACTTATAAAAAAATGGTTTTCTCTGATTTCTTCTACAAATATCCTCCTCCCTATGAGAAGACTCCATGATGCTTGAAGCTCACAGGCTGAGCCAATATTGTTGCTCTGATACCACTGTAATATTCCAAATCTAGAATTTTCTACAAAAATAAGAATACCTTAAGGTATTCCGAAGTTGGAGAACATAAATTAATCAACTAATGTAGTATTTTTGAACACATAGCCATCATAATAACAATCACAGCTACAAACTATTCCTTTATACAATTCACCAAGTGGGGAAAAGCAACTATTTTTGCCTCAAAAACGTTATTTTCTTAATATTGAGTTAAAACAGTGGAAAATAACGGTTTTTTCCCTTATAATGGACAATATAGGACATGCATGAAAAATATTTTCAGAAACAAATGGCTTTAGCCTAGTTAACAGGCCTCCCATGCTCAAGACAGTTATAAATTGTCAAAACCCAAAGACTGCAAAATGTCGGAGCTGCTGCATAAGAGACTGCGCATTCTAAATAGATTTTAACTCAGAAAATAGAGAAATATATCTGATAATCTTATTATAATACTCAATTAGGCATAAAAACAGAGATCTAATCCCTTTTATACAGATCCAAGAAGACCTGGCAATGGTTTCTTGACAAAAAAGATATACAAGAGAAAGCTGATGCAAATATGTGGCTGAATAATGCTGTATGGCTGAGGCTCTACATAAGATGGTTGAAAATGCAAAGAAATGGTTGTAGATTCTTCCTATAGCTTCCCCAAAGAAAGGCTGATCCTCCTCTTAGGAAACTAGCTTCTCAGAATGGGGTTTTCACCCCTCCCACTGCACACCTTAAGAAATAACGTATTTTTCTGAAGGGACTGAATTTTTTCTAAAGGTAAGTGCTTGGACCAACACTAGGTAGTGGAAAATTCAGATCAGAAACCTCCTCTTAGATTTCTCAGACAAGATCTCCAAGAAAGAGTGGGGAATCCCCACCCGGGAAAACCCTTGCACTAAGTAGTGCAGCAACTTAGCTAAACAACCAAGTATGTAGGAAGTTTAAGTAGACCACATGAAAATCTCCAATATTTCCACATGCTTGCCATCTCCTTCATTATATAATTGATGAGCTCTCTCACCAAGGGTCCCACCCACTATGAGGTTGCTTCCATGCAAAGGCTCCTCCACAAAAACTGTGTTGTCCATCATGGTGGTTCAATGTATCTAGATGGATTTGTTGACTTAGTCAACCTTGACTGAATCTTCATGTATTTTCCCTTTTCACACTCAAGGTGCCTTCATTTTGTCTAGCTGGATTGATCTCCATTCACATTGAGCGGCCTTTATTTAGGATCCACTTCTTTGAGAATGAATCATGTTGACTTGGTCAAATGTGACCTTGTCCACATATTTTAGACCTTTTTCACACATGTGGATGCTTGAACTGGTTATTTCATGATCCCTTTTCACACTAGGAGGGATTTTTATTCATACTTGAGCAAATTATGAGTCTCCTTTCTCAATCATTCATGCATCTAGATTTCAAAAGAAAAATTAATATTCCTATTAACTGAAGCTAAATTAGAAATATTACAGCATTTGGTCTACCAATATACTAAATCATGGGACCCTAACATTCTGGTGATCATGGTGGGACCTTCTGAGTACATAGTTGTCTGAATACATCTTAAGGCTCATTTGACCCTCAGTTAGACTTAGAAAATCCAGTGAATCTGCCACCTCATTGCCACACTAACATTATGGCGATCACGGTGGGACCTTCTGAGTCAGTGAAAATATAAGTATACCTTAGGAACTCTAGAAAACTCACAAAAAACCTTAGATTGGAATTCAGTTGCTGATGGTGGACAACAACCTATCTTAAAATAGTTGAAATCATCCACCTAGCGACTCCACAACTCTCCATAGACCTAAAGACTCCACTGGAGGAAGAACCTAAAACATGACCAGCCATCCTAGAAAGAAAGATCACTCATGCCTAGATTGGATTCAAGAAATTATTATTTTTATCTATAACTATGTTCTATCCTACTTTAAGCCTGATCAAGAATACACTGATGAGATCTACATTGATCATTAGAAATATCTCAAGCCTCGAAAAGTTGAGCCTCAAATTTCAGAGCATGAGCAGACGTATACACCTGTGCCTACCCCGGATTCACTTGTGGAAGACCTAGTGAAACATGAGCTGCATGCTACCTTTCCTGCTATTTCTGAAACCTCAAACAATCATAAATTTCTTTTTTCACTACCTATACCCACAAAGGTCACAGAAAGATACAATCCTCTAGTTTTGCCTCCTATCCTCTGAGCCCTCCCTGCAAATCTTGCAAATAAATTACCCAAATTTGATGGAGAAAGCTCAAAAGTCACTACTGAAGAACACATTCAAAATCTTGAGAATCTACTTAACCTATTTGAAATAGAAGAATATGATGTGTGTATTAGAATGTTTTCCTTATCATTACAAAGAAAAATTAAGAGTTGGTTTAAGGACCTTCCAGCTGCAAGCATTAGCAATTTTCATCAATTCACTCAAGTCTTCCTAGATAGGTGGGTGGTCATGGGAAATGAATTTCTCATCATAGAGGAATACAACCACTTAAAAAGACAACCAGGAGAGACAGTACCATACTTTTCAGCCAGGTTCAATAAAGTATACAATGCAATACCTGCTAAGATAAAGCCACCTTCAGGGTGGGCTCTCTTGCATTACCCAAGTGCTTTTGACCCAGAGATGGTTTTCCATATAAGAGAAAGATATCCTTCAACCCTAGAGGAAATTCAAAGGATAGTATTTGATGTGGAAGCCAACGTACTAAACAAGGATTTAAAGCTAAGAGTACTATAGAAAGACAAAGCAGATCAAGAGAGACTGATATCTTTAGAGGTAAAGCTAGAGATGTTGACAGATACAATCAGCAAAATGATGCATATACTTGGCAAGAAAGAGGAAGAGTACAAGGTTGAGGTTGGTGCTGATTATTCAAAGCAGCCAATACCATTTTCTTGGGAAGATTCAAATCAGTCATTTCAATGCAAAGATAGCTATCAAAACATACTAGCTAAACAAGGTTGCAAAGAAGAAGATGCAAAATTTTTTCAAGTAAGTACTATATGACTTCCTACATCTTGTGCTTCACTATTAAGAGATAATTAAAAGAAAATTGAAAATAGAAACAAGGTATAATTCTCTAAAGAATCAGTAAGGGAAGAAATGGATAATACAAACCCTTTTTCAAATCCAGAAGTTCTCCCCTCAAAACATCTTGGTATGACTGTTTGGATTACAAAACCAGAAATGGAAGATGAGCCAGCACCTCTTGAGTCCCTACCCTTGTGCTTCGATTCATTTCAGATTGCTAAAGGAGAAGTTATTGGCCATGAACACTCTCCTTTACATATGGTGGAACAATCTGCTGATCAAATGTGCATAATGGATGACATTCCTCCTATGAATAAACTTCCTGAATATGATCAATATGATGATAATTATGTTGTCCAGACTCAATATAACACTACATAACAATCAATGATTAGTTTGTGGGACAAAGACAGTCATTTTCAACAGCTCAAATATAGTGATAAATAAATACCACTCAGCTATGACAGTGAAGAAGAAAGTGCAGAATGTTTGGGAGAAAGGGAAGGGTCTTTACCTCTTTGTTGTGCTTCATTTCAGTTCATCAAAGACAACCTTAATGCAATCAAAAATCAGTAATATTTGGGTATTGTTTTAACAACAAACAACACATTCATCCCTATGTCTATCCTTCACAAGAGAAAGAGAATAGCTATTGCTCTATTCAATCAGGATTGCTAGAGAACAACACGGAAATATATGATGAGCTTGCTAGTTCTGATGATCATGAGGAAGAAGTGGAGTTTTTTTCCCAAAATAATATCAAGCTTAGCCAAGTGGAAGAAGAAGTGGTCCTGGATCAAGCTTATTTTCCAAATCTTCACATTCAGGTATTTTTTTCAAGATCCCTTTGCTGATTTGTTAGAGACATTTGAAGAGGGGGTAAAACATGTCAAGAGAAGTTTGATGCAAAATTTCAAAAACATGTTAGGCTCTACTATTCAAACACTAGTAGGGTGGGAGTGGAATTTTTATTTTTTCACCATACTCAAAGAATTGAAACAAAATCACTCATGGAATCATCTACTTGACTGGTTATATTAGAAAAGGGAGTTCACCAAATGAATGTATATATCATGTATAAATTAGATTAGGATAGATAGGCATGCAAATAAGCTTAGCCTTTGAGCATATTTTAGTTATAGATTGTTTTGAAAATACAAAAACAGAGAAAGGATGAAAAAATAGGGCATATTTAAAAAAGAGATATAGCCCCATACCCAAAAAAGAGTACTATTAAAAGTGTGCAAGCCTAAATTCCACAACTTGTTCCAAAAAAGTCTTGTTCAGTCATGTAGCCTGATCATGGCTGAACATGTTTTCAATTTATTGCTGATAGGTTAGTGAAAGAGAAATTTTCAAAGCATCTAAACTTGACTTATCAGTAGGAATATATTAGGAAGAAAAGATATTGGTTCTCCATGCTCAAATCTGAACCAAAGAGAAAAGATAGAGATGCCTAACAAATCCTGAATCATAGCCCTCATGTTTTCTAGTTTTTCGTTATACAAAAATAATGTGTGTGTGCAGCTTTTCCGAATGCCACAGCCTATGGCAAATCAGATTTCCTAATCCTATTTGATCATGTTTTTAATTTCATGTCAGTAGAATAGAGAATAAAGTTTTTCAAACAGATTAATCTTGACAAATGATTAGACTAGGTAGAGAATAAGAGAGTTCATTAGCCTAATCTGAACTCTTGGAAGTAATAAGGGTAGAAATAGATAGTCTTTTATGCTTTCAAAATAAAAATATTTCAAGGGTTTTCCAGTCTAAGTGTACCCAATTGAAGAAAAAATGTTAGGCCAAGTAAGATTGGTATGTAGGAAAGAGGTTGAAGCAAATATGTCTTTCTAGATTATGAGATCATAGCTTCAAAAGAACATCAGCACTTGAAGAAAGAAAGATATGCAAAGTGCATGTAAGGCACTGGTCTTCAAAGCTCAGAGATCTTAACTCTGAGGTTCTGGACACCTCCCGAAAATCAGTTGCCCTCCCCAAGTGGAGCCACTATTTGTCATCCTTAATTTTTACTATATGTATATGACTATAGATTGGTTCTAGATTTCTAAAAACAAGATTCCTTAATATTGTGAGTTTTAGAAATCTCACTACCTTTATTATCCTTAGGATAATTTTTTCACTATTTCATTATCCCATCCTGTCAAGGTCAGCTCACTACTCCCAAAAGACCCATTATGGGCTCATGACACTAAATTTCACTATGTTTGGCCACCTCTGACCTTACCACTCTTTTTTGACTTGTCTAACCCCTCTACTTCAAACTTGGATTGCAAAGTAGCCTAACCTTTTCCCCTATTCACCAAGTGCCTCAAGCATGGGTGGCCTCAAGCTACCTTTCTAGGCTCTTTAGATAAATCAAAATCATGAGTTTTTAGGTCTGCAATGCATAAGGTTTGTCAAAAGATTTTTTCTACACCTAAAAACCCCAAGCCAAGTTTTCAGTCAAAGGCCAAGTCCAAAGAGCCTCCCACTAGGTCACCTAGGGTTTCATAGGTCATAGGATTGTTTTGGTGTTCTAAATATTAGTTTTTCCTATGCCAAGAGGTTGCAATCAAAGAGGAAAAAGGACATCACATGATTGTCCAAATGGATCAGAAAATCCTTCAAGGGAGGCCTCCTTGGTCAAAGCACAACTTCTACAAAATATAGTTGCCCATATTAAACATTTCTGCAGGAATGATTGAGATGGATATCAGCAAAAAAATAGGTAAGGTAAGAGGCTAAATAATCACTAAGGAAAACTACAGTAAGGGAGAAGCAGTAGGCATATGTTCAAATAGAATTAGGGATTTGAGGACTGATTAGAAAAATAGTGTTGCCAAGAAAGGAGGCATAGGAGCAAATAATCCATATGATAGATCATATCAGTAAACATAACTCCATACCAACTCATAAACATCAGGCCTCCATCATTTTCCAAGAATTCATTCCAAGAGTCAAGCCATTTGTCACTCCTAGGGCTAGTTTTCTTCAAACTATGTTTCTGACTAAATAGAGATGCATTTGAAAAACTTGAAAGAGGTTTTTGTCCATCGTAGGTCCAAGAAGAAAAACCTCCTTCAATTTTTACAAAGGTATCATGGTTTGGGAGAAATGTAAAAAATACATGTGTCCTATGAGAATTTTTGCACTTCTGGAGTGACCTTGGGAAAATCCTTTTTTCGCATAGCCGGAGTGTCCAAATGACTTTCTTAATGCCTCAAATGACAACTATACTTAAATCTCTTTCCAATGAGCTATCATGAGCTCAATTTGGAATTAAGGAAGGCCTCCAAAAGTTGTATGCACCAGCACCTTTCATTTTTTCACCATCACTCAACACGTTTTGACCAGTCTTGGTAAAATCAACTTTTGGCAGGAAGAATAAACTCCAATCAGGGACACAATGGTATATTTGGAAATTATACATGTTAATATTTCCAACGAGAAATAACGAGCCCAAATCCAACATCAGGAAGGTCAACAAAACTTGGCTACAAGTGGACCCGTTTTTGGCGCTGCGCAAATAAGTGGTGTTGCGCTAATGTAGAGGCTCCTCAAACAAGGAAAGAAGTTACCCTAAGGCTAAAATTCATCCTCCAAGTTTCATTCAAAGAGCTGCAGAAGAGTTAAAGTTGGTAGGTGGCCTCTCCCTCTTGTCCTCCAAGCAATTATCATAATTTGGTGTCTATGAAATTATCAAACCTTAGTTGTGCAAACCCTAGGTCTTATATGCAAAGTGAGCCTCTGTTTTGACCTCCTTGAAAAAACTACGTGTCTTTTGAGAGAGAATGAGTTAGGGTGTTTGAAAATTAATTTTCAAGAGAAGCCACCTTAAACTCTAAAAACAGTCATACACTTGCCTCCATATCACTCATTTGTAAAGGTTTCCATCATCACCATCTTCGTTTTTCTCCTCCAAACCCTAATTGGTTCACAAACATCTCCTAGCACCATGTCAGGGGTAGATGACAGTGAGGAAAATAGTGACAAAAAGGAAGAGGATGAAAATGCAATCAAGACAATGACACTGATAATGAAGCAAAGGGCAACATGGATATAGGTGAAACAAATGACCAAAGTGCAGAAGGTATTAAGGGAAGTGTGAGTGAGGAAGAAAACAGTCATGAAAGTCATGAAAAAATTGAAGACAGTGACCCCCTACAATGACCATGATGATGAGCTAAGTGAAGAAAATATTGAAGGTAATCATGACAGTCATGGTGGGAATGAGCAAAGTGATGAGGGTAATGATAAAAATGAGGATCATAGCAGTGAAAAGGCAAGCAGCCCAAATGAAGACCAAGGTGACAATGCAGAAAGAAGAAAATAAGGTAAAAGTGATGATGGTGTTGTGGGCCAAGAGAGCAGTGATGAAACAGATAATGTGGTGACTAATGAGGCTAAATGGTGAAAATGAAGAAGCTGATGAAATGAAGCAAGGATTTCAAACTCCCTCCTCCAAGAAAAAAAGGCACAAATCAAACACTAAGAGACCAAGAACCATAGGGTTGAGGAAGGAATTGGAAAAACAAAGGGAAGAGGGGAAAGCATACATCTACAGGCCAAGTTGGAGAAGGCAAACAAGGGCTTAGATCTACAAAGAAGAATGACTAAGCGTTATGCCCAAAGAAATCAAGCTGCAAGTGCCAAACTCAAAGAGGCCCTCCTTGAAATACAAACCCTAAAAGAAGAAAAAGGTCATGAAGGCCTTGGATTTTTGGTACGATCTTCTCAACAGGTCTCTCAAACCCCATGACGCACACCTCCACCAATTTTGAGGAAATTTGGACAACTTTTGTTTTTTTGAGAATTGGAGGCCTATTAGCGCAGTGCCACTGGCGCTATGCTAATCCCTGGAGCATCCTCAGAAGTAAAACTCAGCAATTTTGGATTTCTCATCACTATCACATTATACTAACCAATTTTTAGAGGAATTTGAGTAGTTTTGACCCCTCAAAAGGTCAAAAACCCCTCATTTTTCACCTTTCTGCCTCTATTTCAGGCCTGGCGCTGCACTAATAGAAGTGTTGGGATTTTGGAATTTTTGACAAGATACAAGATATATATCATGAAACTATAAGAATTTTTGGAAAATAGACTCATCATGCTTTCCAACGGGCCATCCCGGAGCAAAATCTAACGTCGGGAAGTGGTCCAAAACTTGGCTACAACAAAGCCTATTTTCTGTCGGAGGTGGCACTACGCTAATAGCAGTGTTGGGATTTTGGCATTTTGGACAGGATACAGTAGCTGGATCAGGAAGCTATAAGAATTTTTGGAAATTAGACTCATCAATATTTCCCACAGGCCATCACGGAGAAAAATCCGACATTGGGAAGTGGTCCAAAACTTGGCTGCAATAGAGCCTATTTTCTGTTGGAGGTGGTGCTGCGCTAATAGCAGTGTTGGGATTTTGGCATTTTCGATAGGCTACAAGAGCTGGCTCAGGAAAATATAAGCATTTTTGGAAAATGGACTCATCTGGATTTCCAACAGGTCATCACAGAGAAAAATCCGACATCAGGAAGTGGTCCAAACCTTGGCTGCAACAGAGCCTATTTTCTGTTGGAGGTGGTGTTGCGCTAATGGACTGTGTAGTGTGGTTTTGGCCAAAAAGTCAACAAAACACACAAATTGATGGAAAAATGATTTTTTAATGTTTTCTTTGGAAAATAACTCCAGGTTTGATTGAGGAGTTATGTTATGTCATTTTTCATTTATTAGCTTAGATATTATGTGTCTTGGGCCATGCATTGTCTTCAAGCACATAAATAAAATTTGTGATGAAATTAGGGTTTCTAGAAGCCTCTTATGTTTTCCACCTCCTCACTTGCTAAGATAAATAGAGCATAATGATTCCATTGTAAATGTTGGCATTTGATGAGCTTTGAGAGAAATACATGGTTTATTTAGGTTGAAGAGCAATTTGGTGTTGTGGATCTTGTGGATGATTTGCTTTGATTGATGATGATGACGCTTGCTTGCAGGATCCCTGAGCTTGGTTAATGGTGATGTGTATCTAATTTTTCATGTTTTATTGTTTATCATTATGTTTCATCCTTCTATATGCAGTAGAACATAAAAGTATAGGCTAAGAAATGTTGTTTGAGGCACCTTAGTCCTTCCTGCCTTCTATTTCCTTGATGTTTTCCTCTACTAGGTGTGTTTAAGGAATTCTTAGCTGCTCCTTAGACCTCCTTATGCTTTTTTATTTCATCAATGGATTAATATGATAGTTTCCAAATATGTTTTATGGCAATTCATTCTTATTTGATGCTATCTAAACTCTGTTTTTTAAATCTCTCTTTGAAGTATTACTTGTTAGGTTAAGCCAAAGAGGTCTTGTTCTGCTCTTGCCCTTTGTCCATGCCTATTATTTTTCCTCAAAGTTATTTATAGCTTGATCAAAAATGTTGAGGAGTTCCCTCTTTTATTGGTTAAAGTTATTTTTTTATCTTAAATTTTTTCTAAATCTTGAAGGTGAAATCACTAGAAGCTAAATGAGTTTCTCGCCTTCTATATTTCATTTGAATGTTTGTCTTGAATGTATATTTGTTTAAATATTTTCATTGAGTAAATGGTTTGCCCTATATTATGATTATTATATTTTTCTTTTCAATATTTTATACCTTCTTGTTTATGGGTATTTGACAAAGGATTCTTAACTGCCCTTTACCCTACCTTGTTTCCCCAAACTTAATGTCCATTTCACTTCACACATAAACCTTAAGGATCCATTGACCACACTAGATTTTCCCTGTGATGCCCTCTGAATCAGTGTTGAGATAGCCATGACTTACATAGACTCCATAGCCCAATTATTTGATGATGTCTCACTCCACCTATTCTACCTATTTCATCTTACCCAACCAAAACAAACAACAAACCCTACACCTAAAAACTAGCCTAAAATCAACCATCTAAAGAAAATAAGTTCATATCCTTTGCAAACAGAGAGAGCCCTCTCTGAGTCTAGGAAGGCTAGGTCCTAGGACTCCAAAGACTAGTTTCATGTCACCCTGTGCATTTGGTCTACCAATTTGCTAAATCAGGGGACCCTAACACGACCCACCTATGAAAAATAATGCACAGGTGAACTTTGTGCAACTGTCCCAAAACCAACCACACCAATACAATCAAGAGAACTACCTTCCTAATGCGGTGAAGAAAAAATCCAAAACAAGCCAAAAGGGAACCCTAGATAGGGGGCAAAAACTAGCAACACCCACCGCGATCCTAGGCTAGAAGCAACTCCAACCGGCATCAGAACGAGGAGCCAAGAAATGCCCAACGGCAAATTAAGAGGCCACCTCTTTGAACAAACCATTCATGTTCGATATGTGGTTAGTAAGGTCACTATACTCACCACTGTCCTAATCTTCCTGAGCTAAATATGATACAGAGTAACTGAGGTCAAGGAGGATCTTCCCATAAAATAGTTGTGATGCAAGAACCTTTCCCTAATCAAGGGACGGTAAGCACTCAACAACAAAACCCATAAAACTCTGAGAAAATCAACCATGAAATCTACATGACTGGAGAAGAGATGTTTTTCCAAACATAGAATCGCAACTACAACACCCCACCAAACACCAATACGTCAAGGGCAAGTACCAGTGCACCGACTACACCTTTGACCATTTCAAATATGCCTATAGAACCATTGCTGAAAATGACAAAGGGACCTAATAAACGAGCAGGAAACTACTCCAAAGAGGCCCATAATTATAGCATAGTGGATGATTTAGCACAATATCCCGCTGCTATGTCAACTCTGGAAGTACTGTAGTCATGCCCGAAACAACGGAAAGCCCTACTTTCCGTGTTAGGCGTTATCGATCTTGACGATACACACCCAATGGATTTTGACTTAGACAAAGCCACCCCTAGGCTTCCTTCCATGGTCACCTTCCAGATACAAGTGTCGGTGTAGAATATCACTATCCACCGATGTGTCATAAACGAAGGTGAATCCACATGAATCATGTCCAAAAATGTTTGGCAGAAGTTAGGTTCTCCCGAGCTAAAACCCTCAGTCATCACGTTTCGAGCATACAAAGGTCGTCCTTGAACTCCCATCGGCCTTTACCAAAATGTCCCAGTCTATTTAGCCAGAAAGATGATCCACATAGACATTGAAGTCTTGGATGCTCACTTGGGTTACAATATACTCCTCGAGAAGAGTTATATGTATGCCATGTCTGTCATAGCCTCCTCTGTCTTCCGCATTATGATGTTCCCCCACGATGACCGCATCATTAATGTAGAACAACTGATGCACAGTGAGAAGCATCCCCTAACAAACATGGATGTAATCCTACCCTATGTAGGTACATCCATAGATGCACTTTCACGGTACCAAGAATATGGCCCCAGCCATTTCAAACCGTCGTCCGTTCTAGGGCATTCCTAGGAGATCCTCCCATTATCCCTGAGTCATCACTAGATGTCACAGGGGCTCCAGTGTGCATGATTTCCACATCAAGCACTAAAGCTAGTCAGGACATAGACACAAGCAGTAATGACACTGAGGCATCAGCCACGACAGCCTCCCTAACCGACGCTGCCTCCCTAACCCCTTTCCTCTACCCCCCTGCTGGCTTTGTCTCCCAACAGGTTTTGGAAACATTGGTTTTACCCAACATATCATTGGCATTCCCAGTTTGGTACCTCTTTCTCCTTTCCAGAATAGGAGCCACCCATGTTACTGCCACAGTGTTGAAGCCCCTCAGTCCTGAGGAGCCCCCACCCGTCCAAGAAACAGTTGAGACCACCCCTACAAAGGAAGTTCCCATTACAAAATCGGTGATCACAACTAGGAAAACTGATAAGAGAGGAAAGAAGATGGTGACCCCCACCATACAGTGGGAATCAACAGTCTGCGCCATATGTGACGTAATAGGTCACCCTACCCATATCTGTCTGGAGCTAGATGAATTAAAACCACTCCTTGGCTTCGAAACAAACATCGCGACGTCGCGTTCCCGTAAAAAGGAACCTACCACCAAAGGTAAAGGAAAAGCACTACGTACCAATCACGCATGCACTCTCTGTAGTAACTATGGGGATTATACCCATCGTTTCCCAGATATCCCATGATATAGGGATGCCTTACATGCCATTGAGCGATCCTATCAGGAGGATCCCTCCACCCAGGCATCTGGAAATGAACCTCATACCATCCTATACCTGCAGGAAGAATGAAGGGCTCTAGAAATACCCGCAATCATGCTCGTTATACATTTCACGCTATGCGATGAACATGGTCACTTCCTTGAAGAAGGTGTAGCCCTGGAACTCATCCACATATGATATCCAATAGAAAGGGTTTACTATGCGAGATTGCGCGCAGCACAATTCACATGTCCATTATGCGCCAACAATCACCTTTTGGAAAATTGTCACTATATCCCCTGATTCTGACTAGCCCTCACTAGTTTACGTTCATCCATAGTCCGCCTCTCCCAAGAATATGACATGGATGCGAAGTCCATGGACAGCTGCACAACCCAAGAAGATGTGACGAGCATATCCATCATGTTCTTGTCTGTTGAAGAGCGGTCGATCAAGGAACCCCTAGTTACCCCTAACCACCCTCCACAGTGAAGACCAACATGTACCTTATGCAAAATTCTTGATCATGCGGTTGTCCACTGTCCTGATTTAGCCGCATTATGACGTTGGTTCCCTGTCAGACCTCAAACCGAGCTAGAGAGAACCTTCATATCAAGGATATTTTTCCTTATATTTCAGGGAAACCATTATGAGTGGCACTGTACTTATGCCTCGCAACTTCGTCCCACCATCGACATGACTAATACCATAGAGAAGAGATAGGATGACCTCCGAGAATGGCATATAAAATACATCATCTGATCAACATCCCCTCCCCCACAATGCCGTGATAGAAAAATTAAGACCACACATCAACAAAGCATGACCCCGACTAAGCCTAGGATAACATGCAGACTATGTGATCTAAACGATCACCGATTCAACCAATGCAGAGAACTGAATCCCCTTGCAAACAGTCTCCACATAGTCTCTTCTCTCCCTCAAAAAAATTTCTCAAACCAAGAGAATATCACGTGCACCTATTTTCGAATTTTTTCACACTTTCACCATACGATTAAGTGTGTGCACCTCCCCAAACTGAGAGCAGAAAGAACTGCGTTGAGTTTACACTCCACCAAATAGGTAGACACACCCAAGCCAACAATACGGAAATGGAAGCAGAAGACAACCTCTTATACACCATACCCTTTCCAGGCATCCACATCAAGAACAACGAGTAGTGTAGAATCTCACACTATCTACTTCGTTGGCTCAATGACACCGTGCACCATCTGCACTGGCCAAAATCACACATTAGAGTTATGCCTGCTAATGAAAACATTCAAGCACCTCTGTGGCAGGCACAATTTCCACCTACCGGAAATCAACCATCCTAGCCGGGAACCCAACCATGCGCTCATACAAATCCCATTACAGAGATTTTTCCCCCGCCTAACACTAATGACACAATCCACCATATACGATTTGTATCAGCACATATTGGCGATAGTATTGTTGCTGTCCCCTCGTCCCAGGATTTCCATCTCATTCCCATCGCAAAATACCAAGATACCTTGTTCTTTTGCATAGATTTCCACAAGATCCCAAATTTTTATGCCGCCATCGAACTCTTCAATGACACCCAGCCTCTAGAGCAGCGCCTAGTACAACTAGAGCTTGTCAACGAAAATCAACAAAAGTCATTGCAACACAACGAGGCCCACAAGAAAAGGGTAAAAGCATAATTTGACCGCCACATCACCCCTCGCTCATTCACCGAGGGAGAATTATTCCTTTTCTATGATGTCGCAAAATAATCCTTAGGACCAGGAAAGTTTGAAACCTTGTGGAAAGGACCCTACATCCTTAAACATTTCCTCAGACATGGGGCATACATATTGAAGGAACCGGACGAGACCTGCCTCAATAACCTCGTCAATGGCCTTTACCTCAAGAAATTCTATCCATAAGGGCCAAGAAGGCCCTTCCCTAGATTGTTCGTACACAAGGACTTATTTAAAAGTGCTCAAAGTATCACCATGGATCACCAACATGAACCCTATATCAGATTTGTTTATGGAGCATCAAGATGGTCTCAAATTTTAGCCACAGCTGCCTGGGTCATTTACCACCCTGACCGATCACCACTCTACTTAAACTGGGTGTGCATCGGTTCAGCAACAAAAAATCAGGCAGAATATGACATTGTCATCAGACTTATGTGCGACGCCCTCCATCAGGGCATATGCCATATGCATGTCTACCTAGATTCTCAGTTAGTAGTGTCGCAATTAAACCAAACATTTGAGACAAGAAATACACATTTGTTTAGAAAATATTTTTGTGCCAAAATATTAATCAGACAATTTGACTATATCACATTTACATATGTACCAAGGAGTCAAAACCAACCAGTTGATCGCATATCTAACAATATCCTAAACTAGACTGCATCTCGAATACACCATCATACATAAAACCAAAAATATAGATATCCATCAGCATAACAAAACACATAAACCGAAATAGGTAATACATCATGTATAGCCGCAAAAAATATCTCTTATATATATATATATATATATATATATATATCGCAATGTGTGTGTGTGTGTGTGTATATATATATATATATATATATATATATATATATATATATAAACACACATTATGATATATATATATATATATCGCAATGTGTATATCTAAGTACAAAAAATAGTATCATTGGCACAAAAACCAACCCAAAGATACAAAAATCGTCAAAAATAAGGGATGCATCCTCATAACGAGTGCTTTCCCTGTGTACAAAAATACTCTAGGGTGGTGCCCCTTCAAGAGGGGCACCAGGACCCACCATTTCTCCCGGTGCCACCACCAGAGCTATCGTCGCAACTACGATCGCTACCCAACGTAGAGTGGGCCGATAGTCCCTCCTGCGGGCCATCACAATCTCTAACCAGACCTCCTCGAAGTCATCCATGAAACCTCAAGCAGGAATCCCCTGGGTCAAGCGGTCCACTCAACCCCAGAAGTCCTCAAGAATGGACACCTGAGTTGTCATGCCTACAATGTGGGCCTTTGTCGCGTTAGCACGAGCTCGCTCAGTCGCAACCTCTATAGCAACTGAGCTGCTATAGTGCATGGATCTGATTTAGATCTAACTTTTTATGCAATTATTTTCTCTATATCTGATGTGTAATCTACAGTTGTTTCAGAGCCAATAAAATAACGCTGTAAGGCTTTTCCAGTCTTTATATATGGTTGCAGCACCTCATTTTGAGGGATTTCTTTCATTGGAGGCTTCCTTTTCTTGTTATGCATCTTATGGGCCACTTTTTAAATAAATTTTGTTTTTTTAATAACAAATGAAAGGTCTCCATATTGGCCTCCTACTTAAATAAATATGATCTGCGTTATTTTCCTATCTTTCTGCATTCCCCATTTGGGAATATTACACATGTTAAAAACTTTCCTAGACATGTGGAACAAAACCCTATTTTTCAGGAATGCATAATCCTTATCTTCAACATGATCTTTGGCTGATGACCTGTCTCCATAGCACTTCCTTCGAGTCATAAATGTTTGATGTTAAGGTGCCTTGACATGTTGGAGGAATCCAGCTGTCCAAAATTTCCATTAAGATGCTCCAAAACCTTCAAAAGTAGCTCACTATGAAAACAAGACAGTTTCGTAGCGAGCTTTGGTAGTGTTGAAAAAGAAGCTTCTGCACCCAAAAAATTTGCTCTTTTGTTGTTCCATGCTGTCAACCTAGTCATGACACATCACCACCATCATTCTCCCTCCTTGAAAACTGTAAAAAGTGAATTTAGAGGAAAAAAATTTGCTATAGGTTTTTTTCGTAGCGTTTTCTTGGCTTTAACCCTGGAAAAACGCTACGAAACTATGTAAAAGTGCAGAAATTCCATATTTCAAAACTGTCTCCAAAAATTGACCTCCAACTGTAAAAATTTGATCTTTAGCATGCTATGTGTTAGTCATCCATAATTTTC
This sequence comes from Pinus albicaulis, assembly GCA_034641835.2. NCBI lineage: Eukaryota > Viridiplantae > Streptophyta > Pinopsida > Pinales > Pinaceae > Pinus > Pinus albicaulis. The sequence continues at coordinate 45,099 of JAXQQM020065566.1, forward strand.
ACTATCTGAAAATGACTAAGTATTGGTCCTAGATTTCTAGAAACAAAGTTCATAAACATTGTGAGTTCTAGAAATCTCACTGCCTTCATCATCCTAAGATAAAAATTTCACTATTTTATCATCCTAACTAGTCATTACTGACCCACCACTCCCGGAAGACCCATCATGGGCTCAAGCCATTTATATTAACCCTAACTTGTCACCCATTTTTTCACTGTATCTTGCATTTTGGCCCAAATCCTCTGTTTTGTTTACCTACAGAATTCCCCACTACTACCTAAACCTACCAATCAAATAAATTTGTTATCCCTTCCATAATATTCTCAAACACTAATTTTCTCTACAGGCTCTTTGGATAGTCAAGTATGTTGGATCTTGGGTCTTCAATACACTAAGCTTATCATAGATTCTATCTTGTACTTGGTGATCCCTAAATTCTAAGTCTCTGTCCAAAGTCCAAGTCCAAGAATGTCCCCATTAGGTCACCTAAGGTTTCACTAAGTCATAGGATGGATTTTGTGCCTAACAAGTTATGCCTTCTTGCATGAAGAGATTGTATTTAAAGAGGAATAAAATCAAGCAATTTGATCCAAAGTCATTCAAGAAAAGCCTCCTTGGCTTGAGCACAAATACTGCAAGGGAAAGTTTCCCTTATTCACATTTCTACAATTAATAGCCAAGGTGTCCACCATCAATAAGAAGAGGTAAGGTAATAATATGTAATAATCACCAGGAGGCAGACACAAACAAGACAAAAGAAACAGGCCTATAGGTAAAAGAGAATCAGGGTTTGTTTTGGTTGATTAACAAAATAGTGGTGACAAGCAAGAAACCATCTCAGATATTTCAAGGACAAAAGCCACCTCTTTAGGGTTTTGCCAAAAATAGCATTTCTTCACCTGCACTAAGAGGAGAAAAGACAAAGAGTATCAATTTAAAAGGGATCATCTTACCAAAGGGTAAAAAACAGAGTTTTTGAAATAAGATCAAAGGTTGGGCATAAGTTATTATCAAAACGGCCTAAAAAGCAAGTGTTCCCCTGGTTTTCATCTCAGCAATAGACCCCCAACAAAGGCCTTCATGTCAAAAATATTGTTCTGCAAAAGATGAAAAAGGCATAAGTAAACATTTTTTCCAAAAAATTTCAAAAGTGTGTTTCACAGCAAATATTAGTCAAAAGGCACACTAAAAATATAGGGGACATTAACTTTGCAAAAGTGGGTTTTATCTTTTAAAATTTACTTTTCAAAAAAATTATAAAAGGTCACTTGAACCTTTCCCACGCATCATTTTCCATTTTCCAAAGTGTAGAAGCCGTTGGAAGAATTTTTTTCGAGGTTTTCAGGCCAAACTGTAAAAATTTCGGGCACTATGCACCGAGGCCGACGCTACGCATAGGAGGGAGGCGAGAAGTGTAAAAATAAATTGTGCTACGCGCTCAGAGCCAAGCACTACGCACCTGGCCTGACGCTATGCACAGGCCCAACAAAGACCGGAAGCACCCAGGACACCGCCTGGTCTGCCCGACGCTACACACAGACGCTACACTCTGGCCAAACTTCTCCACATTGTCTCAAAGAGCTCCAAAATTTGAATTTTCATGTTCAAAACTTCTGCAAGCAGAGCCTAAGGTCGGTGAAACTTTTTCTCCTCCCAAGCTTTCCTTTTTTCTAAAAAAAAGGAATTCATCCATAGTCAAAGTTAGACCAAACCCTAGATTATATAAAGATCAATTATTTAGTCTTTGAGTTAGGGTTTGCAAGTGAAATTGGTTTTGAGTATAAAAAGAAGATTGGGTAACTATAAGATAACCTCTAACCCCAAGTGCAAGCTCTAAAAAATCATTTTCACCTTAGCCTTCGTTTTGCAAATAGTTGACCTAAAAACCACTAAAAGCACCTAGTTTGCCCAAAAACCCTCAAGAAAATTCCAAAGGTCCTACTACTGTTTTTGGACTAGTCATCATGTCAGAGGGAGATAGTCACACCAGTAGTGATGAGAATCATACTCCCACCAAGCAAAAAAATCATGGAAGAAAAGCAAAAAGATTTGAGCCCCTAGACACCACTCCAATCACTTCATCTCCTATGATCCTTTCATGCTTCCAGGATGTAGGGTACTAAAAATTTTGTGAGAGGGTCAAGCAAGTCAGTAGCCATTCAGACTTAACTATATTGTTCATCTATAGCTTACAAAACCATCAATTCAATCTGGAAAGGGTACAATTTGAGCTCTCATCTAAGATCATTTCCAAAGCAACAGGTATACTAGACATTGGTGAGGTGTGGTTCAAACAAAAGAAGCTGGAGTTGAGTTATTATGGGCCCTATTTGAAACCCATCTATCAACAACATTGTAAGGTTTTTTTCCCTTTTTCCCATTTGCTAGAGAGGTATGCTGCATTGATGAGGCAGATTATCAGTTTTTTCACATGTGAGGGGAGATACTCCCGGATCTACTCATATCATATAAGGTTGCTGATGCATTTTATTAGGGTCAAGAAGAATTGATAAAATGGCCTCAGTTGTCAAGAAGAAAAGATATGACCACCAAATATCAAGCCTCTTTCACCACTCCCTGATTAAAATGATTGCCTTATATCAACTAGAGCAGCAAGGAATATCTTGGGAAACCTTCATCTCACATGATGTGTTTACAGACCCCCGGGACTTCATCCAGTAGAACTTTCCTTCTACTTCACAACCATCTACCTCCACTCATCCATAATCTCCCCATGTGCCTTCTCCACAAATAATTTCACCTCTTGCTTCTTCCCCTAATTTTCCAAGTGAAGAGGCTGACAGTAGCCCTGATGAAGAACAGATAAAAGGAAATAGTCAAGAGGAAACTGAGACAGATAAAGATGGACAAGGGGAAAGCAGTGAAAAATATGATGATGAAAATGAAGAAAACAATGAAGAAGATGGAAGTAGCCATGAAGAAAGCAGTGATGGAAAAAATGAAATTAGTGAAGGTAGCCACAAAAATGATTATGCTGATGAAGAGGAAAATAGGGATGAAGGTAGTGAGCATGATGAAGAGGAAAATAGAGATGAAAGTAGTGGGCCAGATGATGAAGAAGAGCAGCCAGATGATGAAGACGAGAAGCAAGATGAGGAGGACAACCATCAAAGTTCCCAAGATAGTCAAGGAAACATTCATGATAGTCATGACAGTAATGACAGCTGTCATGACTATCTTGACAAAAATCAGTCCATGGATGACAAAGAAAATCAAAGTGAGGCAAGTGCAGAAGATGTCAAGAAAATTAAAGGTCAAAATGATGATAGCACTGCCTTTGAAACTTCCATTGTTACCCCTCTCACATGCACATGTCATAGAGGGAGAAGAAATGTGTTTGCTGCCTCTAAAAGGCAAAGGGCCATATGTTCTCAAACTACCAAAACATTGGACAAGAGCAAAGAAAAAATATAAAATGTTGAGCAGAACGTACAAGTAAAAGGAGCAAAAGGATCAAGAATACTTCTCAAGGGTCTCTTTTTGTTGATCTAGATAGTGATAATGAGGACCAAGAGATGAGTACTAAATTTCTCCTATTAGAAAAGGATGCCCAGCTTCAAGAATGGGAAAATGAATTTGAGAGGGCACAAAGGATCATATACTATTATAAAGAGGAGCATAAAAATTTCAAAGAGGTGAAGAGGGGCCTTGCCTTATAGAAGAAAATGGTCAAACACTATGCAAGGAAGATCATGCTTGCTAATGCCAAACTAAAGCAAGCCCTCATGGAGCTAGAAGAGCTAAAAAGGACCAAAGTGCATGAAAGCCTTGGAATCTTTGCTAATGCTTCTCATTAGGTATATAAAACCCCCTGAGGGGTTTACACACCAATTTTAAGGAAAATCTAGAAACATTTTTTTTTTCCAAATTTTGACCCCTAGGAGCACAACACCCTAGGCACTACGCACAACATTGGTGCATCCTCAGCATCTAAAGTTTGCATTTTTGGATTTTTCACATCACCAACGGTCTATCCACAAAATTTCAAGTCAATTGGAGCATTTTTGCCCCCTCAAAAGGTCAAACAACACCTCAACATTGACCTTTCTGCCTCCTTTTCAGGCCAGGCACTGCGCACAGAGAAGTTATGGGAAATTTGCTTTTTTCAGCAGGTAAATGGAATCCATTTAGTACAAGTCAAGTATTTTTGTAAATTAGACTCATCAATATTTCCAACGAGCCATCATGGGGCCAAATCCGATGTCGGTAAGGGGTCCAAAACTCAACTACAACAGACCCTATTTTTTGGTGAAAGGGCGCTACGCACAGAGACAACCTTTTGCCAAAAAGTCAACAAAAGACACTAATTAATGACAAATTTGTTTTTTAATATTTTCTTGGAAAAATCACTCCTGATTTGATTAGGGATTTATGTTTTGATGTTTTTCATTTATTATCTTATCTATTATGTGTCTTGGGCCTTGCATGGTCATTAAGCACATTTATGACATTTATGGCTAAATTAGGGTTTTTGGAAGCCTCTTAGGGTTTCCACCTCCTCATTTTCTCCATAAATAGAGCATGAGGCTCTTATGTATTGGTTGTATTTTGATGACTTATTTTGGAGCAATACATAGTCTCTTGGAGTTTTTTATGAGAATTTGATGTCTTGGAGCTCATGCATGCCCTGATTTGTTTGTTGATGGAGGAGGACTGTTTGTAGGATCCATAAGCCTGGTTGATGGTGAAGTTTTATTTTTTTCATGTTTTCTAATTTATCATATGTTTCCATCTTTCTATGTTGTAGTACGACAAAGAATTTTGGACTAAGACATGTTTGCTAATGGCACCTTAGGTCTGTTTGTTTCCTTCACTGCCTTAATGTTTTCTTCTGCTAGGATATTTTAGAGAATTCATATTTTTTCTCTCTAAGGATTTCTTATGCTTGTCTATTTCTTGGATTGTTTAGATCAGTTGGTTTCAACATGATTCATGGGTATCCCTACATATTTGTTTCCACTAAATACTCTATTCTTGGAATCATCTCTTTAAAACATCTTTGCCTAGGTTTATCAAATAAGTCTGTTTAATTCATGCTCTTTGCCTTTACTTAGCTAAAATTGTTTCAAGGAAACTTCATAACTGTAACTTTAGACGTTCAGGGTTTTCTCTCCTTCTATTGTTATATTTATTTGTAAATCTTAAATATTTTCTGCTCTTGATGATGAAATCTATGAAAGTTAAATAAGTTTCTTGCCTTTCTATATTTCATTTGAATGTTTGTCTTGGATGGCTACCTACTTTCAGTCTGAAATCAAATGTATTAGGTTTTTCTTATGCCTTTGATTCTCAAAATTTCTCCGTAAATTCTCTTGAAACCATTGATGAACTTATCATGACCTTGTTAGACTCCATTGCCCAATGAATTAACAATATTTATTGTTTTCTATCTAAATCTATCTAATCATCATACCCAACCAAAAACAATCAAAATACCCTGCACTTAACATCTAGCCTAAAATCAACCCTAATTAGCAAACAAGTTCACATCTTTGCACCTACCCTACTAGAGAGATCCCTCTCTGAATCCAGGAAGGCTAGGTCCTTGGATTCCAAATCTTGGTTTGATGTTACCCCTATCCATTTGTATCTCAATCAATCTAGCAAATTATGGGGACCTAACATAATGGCGATCACGGTGGGATTGAGTTCATAGTAGCCTAAAAAACTCTTGTAGACTCATATACTTCCCTAGTTTGACTTAAAAACCAACCCATAGCCAAGAGTAGAAACTAATTGCTTCACCATCCTAGCAGGATGATGACTCAGCTAGGGGATACTCATTAACCTTAAGGTTGCATAAAGAAACTAAAAAACCCAAAAGTACTCCCTAGATTGATTTTTATCAAGAATTTGGTGGTGGACTATTGTATACACATCTTCAAAATTTCAAAAATAATCCACCTGGCGACTCCACTAGCCTCCAGTAGGCCTTTTTTCATCTCACTAGTCCCATAGGTTGTTCTAGGATTGTGTCAAATCAGTCCAAAACATTTTTTAAGGCCTAGTCATACCTTGTGTGAGTAAAGAGATCTGGCTTCACGAAGGATCAATACCATATCACACCCGGACCCAAATCCTCCTACCATAGTTGATGACCCAGAAAATATTTTGTGGCAAACTTCTAAAGCTGGAAACTCACCCACTATTAGGACCATTCATAGAGCAAGTTCTGCACCAGAAAACCTTACAATTTCACAAGATCCTCAGTTTTACTTGCACCATATCAAGAACCTATTCAAGACCAAGTCACAAAGTAGGGTTCACCAAGCTAACCTTGAGCCCATAGATTTGCAGCAAAGCTCCAGTAGAGAAGCTTCTCCTTCCACTCCACCTGATTTTCACCTTCTCCATCACTTCAGCTCTTTTCATCTCAAATCTACTCAGAATCAGTCCTCTGGTCCAAGTACCTCAGTTACACCCATCCATACCACCAGTGTGCAAACCACCTCACTCCATCCTCCTCCACCTCTCACAAATCCTCCCCTTGTAAATCAACCTTTGTTTCCTTTCCCTCCCATCATGGCAGCCTGGTATGCTCCACTGGCTCTACAACAACCACTATTACCTTTTCCAAATGACTAGCAGTCCAAAATCCCTCACTTCTTAGTGACTGAATCCATCACTGCTCAAAAACATGTAGATAGAATTAATGATGCTTTTGACTACATGGAGATAGAAGAAGAAACCATAAAAATGAGGATTTTTGCTCAGAGCCTAGGGGGAGAACCCAAGAAATGGTTTAAAGACTTACCTCCCAACAACATTCATGATCTCCCTACTCTATACCAAACCTTTGTGAACAAATGGGAAATCAAGAAGAACCCCCTCCAAATTCTGTCCGAGTATAACAATATTAAGAGAAATCTAGGAGAAAGTGTTCATGACTACTCCACTAGGGTTAATAGTGTTTACAATGCTCTCCCACCACACATAAAACCTCCCCAAGGCTTGGCCTTAGTAAAATATCCCGAAGGCTTTGATGCTGATATGGCCTATCAACTAAGGGAGAGAGATTACCTAACTCTAGAAGACATGCAAAAGGGGGTTGTAAGTGTAGAGGCCAATTTGATGGAGAAAAGGGCTAGGGTGAGATCAGAAAAAATGGTGACTTATAGAGATGACACAACACCTGCGCCCCTCCTCTTCCAAAACCAAACTTGAATCCATAGTTAGGAAAATGGAGAGGATGATGGAAAAATTCAGTTTGAATGAGAGAACACCTCCTAGGGAAAATTAACCCAATCTTCAAAATAGAAATAGAAACTAGAATTTTAGAAGAGACCCTCCTCAAATCAGACAAAGAGAGTGACCAACAAATCATACCCCCTTTCCACGACAACTATGTAAATGAAGAAGAAAGAGAGCCTGAGCAGTTGGAAGAAGACCATGTAAATGTCATAGGTTTGGATGATGAGGATAACACATTCCTTACTAAAGAAGAACAATGGATGTTTTCTTCAAAACCAAATGAGAAATCATATGAAGATTCTGAAGACTATAGATTAGGATTTGAGAGTGCCATAATGGAAGTCCATAGGCAGTATAACCTTAGGAGCAAAAAGAGTCAATATGTTCCTAAAACAAATCAGCCAAACACTGTTGTTAGAAAGACCATCTGAAACTATTCCTAAAAAAACAGCAGAAAGCACAAATACTATGGCTAAGAAGACTGAAATAAACAAGAAAAAGACTAGCCAGCCTAGTAATTATTCAAGCTTCCCTAGTACTTCAAATAGTGGCCCTGAAAAAACCTTACTGTCCAAACCATAAAATCAGAATCAGAAAATTAAAAATGTAGGAAAGTTAATGGTTGATAAAACTGATGTAAATGCAATAAAGACACTCGTGCCTTTTATTTTTTAGGGGGAGATTGCTAAAATCAAGATCACTATACCCCTCACTGAATTGGTAACCCAAGAGGTATATAGATCCCAGATTTTCAAAGTGTTAAACATAGGAAAGGATACTGATACCTTAAACTTAATTGATGATAAACAGAACTGTTGTTTGGTCCTGAAGTAGAGGGAAGATATCAAGAAGGAGCAGTCCCTCCTTTCTATGTAAGTTTGAACATACATGACAAAATTCTGCATAATGCTATGCTAGACTCCGGTGCCTCACACAATCTCATGCCAAAGTTTGTGATGGAGAGATTGGTCCTATAAATCACAAATCCCTACAAAGACTTGTATTCTTTTGATTCCAGTAGGGTTAAGTGTCTGGGCCTAATCAAGGATCTGTGTGTCAATCTGGCACAAATCCTCGCTAAGAGTCTAGTCATGGATATAGTTGTGGTTGAAATCCCCCAAAAGTATGGCATGCTTTTATCTAGATCATGGGGGGGAAAACTCTAGGGTAGCCTTCAAATGGACATGACCTATGCCACCATCCCAATCTTCAATCAAACAAGAATATTGTACTAGGAATCCCACATGAAATACATGGTGAGTAACATAGATAGGCCAAATAACACACCAGTTTATTCCATTCACTCATACCTCGACTCCTTCATCCTATACAATGAAAATGACATAAGTGAACAAGTGAATGACAATGGGAGAGAACGAAGTCCCCCAGAACAATCAAACCTGCTCTCTAATCAAGAAAATGACTCCCAAAACTCTAGCAGCCCCGAAGTACAGAACATTGACAAAACTAAAATTGACACCCTTTGGCATATGAGCTTTGATGGTTCTTATGGTAAGGCCAGATCAGGGGCTGGTGTTTGGATCCACAACACAAATCAAGGCCATTCCTATAGGTTATATTTTCAATGCACCAATAATGTTACAGAGTATGAGGCTCTCCTTATTGGTTTATACTTACCTAAAAATCTCAAAGTCCAGAAAATCTTGATCCAAGGAGATTCTGAACTAATTATCAATCAAATTAAGGGAGAATATTTAGCCAAGAACCCTAGGTTAAGGGACTATAGAAATATTTCCCTAGACCTTCTCAAAACCTTTGAGAAATATGAGCTTACTTTCATCCCTAGGGCCCAAAACTACCTTGCCAATGAGCTTGCCTTTGCTGCTAGCAATTTCTCTTTACCTTATGAAAATAATCAATGCCTCATCAAAATAAAGAACAGGCCTACTGTACTGGAAAACTTGAACCATTGGCAAGTGTTTGACAATGATGACCAAATAGATGATTTTCTGCAATCCAAAAATGACTTTGCAAGCACAAAACAGAGTTTGAGATTTGAAAGAAATAATTCTGCTGAAAAAGAAACTCCCAAAACAGAGCTGCCCTTTGATGATGATATAAACCACCTTCAAAACCCTTGTGTTGCAGAAGTATTTGATAAATCAGATCAAAGAGAACTTGAAATTCTACAGTACAAAGATGACACCTTGCCAAGAGGCCTTACACCACTAGAAGAGTTGTTTGATTTTAATGATGTAGCTAAAAAACCCAAGATGGAATCCACTGAAAAAAATATAGAAGAATGTAACATTGGAGGGATGAAAGAGCCCAAAATAATCAAGTTGTTCAAAACTCTCCCACCTCACACAAAACAAAAATACATTGAGCTTTTTAGAGAATTTAAAGATGTGTTTGCTTGGGGGTATGAAGACTTGAAATCCTATGACACCAAAATCATTCAACATAAAATTCCTCTCAAGGAAAATCAGAAACCATTTAAACAAAAATTGAGGAGAATTAACCCCCTCTTGTTACCTTTAGTTGAGAAAGAAATAAAAAATATGTACAATGCCAGGATCATAGTCCCTGTCCGATACTTAGAATGGGTGTCCAACCTTATTTCAGTTAGGAAGAAGACCGGAGAAATTAGGCTTTGCATTGACTTCAGAAATTTGAACAAGGCCTCCTTAAACGACAATTACCCCGTGCCTAAAATGGATCACATACTCCAAAAGTAGTTGGCTCACAAAGAATCTCATTACTAGATGGCTTCTCAAGTTATAACCAAGTTCTAGTATTTCCAAGTGAACAACTCAAAACTTCTTTCACTACACCTTGGGGTACATTCATGTATGTTAAAATTCCATTTGGTTTAATGAATGCAGGGGCTACTTTCCAAAGGGAAATGGACATAGCTTTTTCAGAAGACATAGGTTACTTCATAGTCATATACCTTGATGACATCACTGTCTACTCTAAGACTGATGAAGAGCACTTAGTCCACTTGAGAAAAGTATTTGAAAAGTGTAGAAAGTATGGCCGATCCCTGAATCCTAAGAAAATTTTTTTTGGCCTTCAGGAAGGAAAAATCTTAGGTCACATCATCTCTAAGGAAGGAATCAAAATAGATCCAAAAAGGATAGAAGGCATCTTACAAATCAGCCATCCTAGAAACATTAAAGAGCTGCAATATTTCATTGGAAAGATTAAATTCCTAAGAAGATTCATCCCTAACCTTGCTGAGCTCCTAAGGAATATCACAAACATGTTGAAAAAGGAAGTAGGAGTGAAGTGGAGTATGGAAGCAAAATAATCTTTTAAGCTAGTAAAACAAGCACTCAAACAAACACCAATCTTGTTCAGCCCTGACTTCACCAAGGACTTCTACATCTTCTCCTTTGCCTCTGAACATACTGTGGTAGCAGTTTTATTGCAAAAGAACATCATGGGGCAAGAAAAACCCATATATTTCTTCAGCAAAGCCTTAAGGGATGCTCCTCTAAAGTATAACATCATGGAGAAACGAGCCTTTGCCTTAATCAAAGGTTTGAAAGATTTTAGAGTTTATATTTGCATTCACATATCATGGCTTTTGTCCCACACACATTTGTCAAAGACATAATTAATCAAGACCTTGATGGTAAAAGGGGCAAGTGGATTGCTACTATCTTAGAATATGATTTAGAAAATAGACCCACTAAATTAATTAAAGGACAAGGAATTGAAAAACTTATGGATGAATCAAATTTCCAAGCCTTAGACATGAATATGATTGATGTGTTAGAGGAGATAGAATAATTTATAGCTCCGTACATTGAAGAAATGTTTTTAAATTCATCTTGGTATGCTGATATCATTTATGTGCTTCTTTATCTCAATTCTCCTCCCTCTTTGTCAAAGACTAAAGCTAGATTATTAAAACAAAAAGCTTTAAATTTCTGCATTTTAGATGGAGTGTTGTACTGGAAAAGTTCTGTTGGTTTGCTACTTAAATGTTTTCTTGAGGATGATGCAGAAAAAATCATGCATGAATTACATGAGGGAGTATGTGGAGGTCACCTCTATTGGAAGACTACAACCAACAATATCCTTAGAGTTGGCTACTATTGGCCTACCCTTCTTCCCGATACTCACAAACTAGTAATGACTTGCCATAAGTGCCAAGTTTTTGATGGCAAAAGAAAAATTCTACCTTTTCCCTTGCATCCCATCAATGTTGAAGCTCCTTTCCAACAATGGGGTTGGACTTCATAGGGGAGATCCATCCTACCTCATCTGCCCAACATAAGTGGATCCTCACTGCCACTGATTGCTTCACCAAGTGGATAGAAGCCATCCCTTCTAGAAATGCCACCGACTCAATCATTATAAAATTCCTTGAAACCAACATCTTTTCCAGGTTTGGTTTTCCCAGAAAGATCATCACTGATAATGCTGCTGCTTTTGCATCTAAGAAAATGGTGGACTTTTGTTATAAATATCACATCACCCTAGGCCACTCCACTGCTTATTACCCACAAGGTAATGGAATAGCTGAGTCCTCTAACAAGAGCTTGGTAAACATCATCAAGAAGCTCCTAGAACAAAATCAGAAGGCATGGCATGGAAAACTAGTGCATGCACTATGGGCTGATAGACTAACCACCAAGAAATCAATTGGTATGTCTCCCTATCAACTAGTATATGGAATGGATGCAGTTTTCCCCACATCTTTGGGAGTTATAGTCATGAAACCACTCCAAGAAGTACAATCAGAAGAAAATGACATGCAAAGGAGGCTGAACCAAACCATTCATTTGCAGCAGTCAAGGGAGGAAGTTTATAAAAGAACACAAGCAATACAAGAAAATATCAAGAAGAGTTTTGATAAGAGAACCAAGGCAAATGATTTCCAAATTGGAGATATGGTTCTGAAATGGGATTCAAGAATGGAAGACAAGGGAAAACATGGAAGTTTGAAAATTTGTGGAAAGGCCCTTACATCATTCATTCAGTTAGAGGTAACAATGCTTTCTTTTTGCAAGAGCTTGATGGAGCTGAAATGTTTGGAGGTCTTGCCAATGGGAGGATGCTCAAACACTAGTTTTGTCAATATTCCTAAATGTTAAGTCTACTACTCATTGTACATAAAAATTACTTTCTTAAGGAATAGAAAGGATAAAATCCGTAAAAAATAAAAAAGGGAAAAAGAGGGCAAATTTTGAAAGAAAGGTACAGCCCCATACCCAAAAAATAATGATGCTGAAAGTGTGCAAGTCTAAATGCCACTACTTGTTTGTTTTGAAAGAGAAGGCTTGTTCAGTCATCTAGCCTAATCATGGCTGAACATGTTTTAATTTATTTTGCTGATAGGTTAGTGAAATAAAAACTTGTCAAAGCATCTAATCTTGACTTGTCAACAGATGTAGGTTAGGAATGAGAGATGTTGGTTCCACATGCTCAAATCTGAACCAAAGAGGAAAATAGGGATGTTTAACAAATGACATATGTTGCCCTTATGTTTCCTAGGTTTTGTTTGTACAAAAATAACACTTGTGTGTAGCTTGTTTCAATGCCACAACCTATGGTAAATCAGAGTGCTTAATCCTGGTTTAGCCATATTTTCAATTTCATGTCAGTAGCCTAGAGAATAAAATTTGTCAAACAACTCAATCTTGACAAATAATTAGACTAGGTAGAAAATAAAGAGAGTTCATCAGCCTAATCTAAACTCTTGGAAGAGATAAGGGTACATTTAGACAGTTTGATTTTTGGTTTTCAAAAAGAAAAAAATATATCAAGGGTTGGCCAGTTCAAGTGCACCCAAAGAAGGAAAAAATGTTAGGCAAGTAGATTGGGGAGGTAGAGCTGATGTTGATATAAATCATGTTTTTTCTGATCTCAAAGATTATATACTCAAAACAAATATCAGCAAATGAAGAAAAAGCACATCTGCCCAATGGAGGAAGGCACTAGTCTCCATAAAGCCAAAAATATGAAGTTCTGGACACCTCCTGAAAAGGAGCTGCCCTCCCCAATTGGAGCTACTGTTAGTCATCAATAATTTTTTACCTTGATGATGACTAAATAACTATTCCCAGATTTCTAGAAACAAAATTTATAGAACATTGTGAGTTCTAGAAATCTCACTGCCTTCATTATGTTTAAGATAAAATTTTCACTATTTTATCATCCTATCTATTCATGACTGGCCCACTACTCTCGGAAGACCCATCATGGGCTCGAGCCATTTATTTTAACCCTAACTTGTCACCTTGGCCCAAATCCTCTGTTTTTTTTTTGCCTAAAAATCCCCACTACCACCTAAACCTACCAATCAAATAGCTTTGTTGTGTCTCACATGATACTCCCAAACACTGATGGTCTCAAATTGTCTCTATAGACCCTTCTTGGATAGTCAAGTATGATTGATGTTTGGATCTTCAAATACACTGAGCCCATCATAGATCCTATCTCACACTTGGTGATCCCTAAGTCTAAGTCTCAGTCCAAAATCGAAGTCCAAGAAAGCCCCCATTAGGTCACCTAAGGTCTCACTCAGTCATAGGATGGATTTGGTGCCTTCCTGCATGAAGAGATTGTATTTAAAGAGAAATAAAATCAGGCAATTTGATCCAAAATTAATCAATAGTCATTCAAGAAAAGCCTCCTTGGCTTAAAGAGCACAAATACTGCAAGGGATAGCTGCTCTTGTTCACATTTTTACAATGAATAACCAAGGTTGCCATCAGCAATAAGAAGAGGTAAGGTAATAAGATGTTATCATCACCGGGAGGCAGACACAAACAAGACAAAGGCAGCAGGCCTGTATGTAAAAGAGAGTCAGGGTGTTTTTATGGTTGGTTAACAAAATAGTGGTGACAAGCAAGAAACCATCACAAAGGCTACAAAGGCAGAAGTCACCTCAACACCATCAAGTACACATTGAAGATTTTGTTACAAATGATAAATAGGTTTTGAAAGGCTATTAAAGATGACAAAGCCTCCTTCTTAAAAGTAGAGGGCATGCAAAGAGTATCAGTTTGAGAAGCTAATGTTTTTTCAAGTAAAGTCAAAAGACCTATAGAAGGGATCAACAACAAATGAAATATAGGCATCTGCAAAAATGTCAAAATGGCCCAAGAAAGCAAGTGTATCCTTGATTTCCATCTTAGCCATTTTGAGCCCCAACAAAGGCCTCCTTGTCAAAGGATTATTCTACAAAAAGTTGACAGAGGCGTAAGTAATTTTTTTTTTTTTTAAATATGTCCAAAGTGTTTTTTACAGCGAAATATCAGTTAAAAGGCAAACTGAAAATTTGGGTAGACTTTAACTTTGCAAAAGTGGGTTTTTCCTTTTTAATTTATTTTTCAAGAAACTATAAAGGGTAGTTTTAAACTCTCCCCCCACATCATTTGCCACTTTGCAAGATAGAAGAAGTCGTTGGATGAGAGTTTTAGCATTTTCGGGAAGTGTAAATTTACATTGCGCTACACACTCGTAGCTCGCCGCTATGCACCTAGATCGCGTTTATACGTATCAAGAAAAGACCAGAAGGTGCTTCGAAGACCTCCTGGGCCGCTTTCAAATAACAGGTTCGACGACTCAACCGGCCTTGGCGCTGCACACCGGCACTATGCTCCTGGCAGACTTCTCCACATTTTTCCAAAGAGCTCCAAATTTCGAAATTTCGTCTTCAAATCTTCGTCAAGCAGAGCCTAAGGTTGGTGGGACCTCTTCCTCCTCCCAAGCATTCCTTTTCCTAAAAAACAAAGAGGACATGCATAGTAAAGTTGGACCAAACCCTAAATATATGAAAATAAGTTTTTAAGCCCTAGGGGTTGTAAGAAGAAATTGTTTTTAGTGAAAAAAGAGGACTGGGTAACTATGGGCTAACCTCCAACACCAAGTGAAAGCTTTAAAAAATTGTTTTCACCTTAGCCTTTATTTTACAAAGAGTTGACCTAAAACCACTAAAAGCACCTAGTTTGCCCAAAAACCGTCAAGAAAAATCGAAAGTTCCTACTGTTGTTTTTGGACCAGTCAGCATGTCAGACGGAGACAGTCACACCAGAAGTGATGAGAGCCATACTCCCACCAAGCCAAAACATCATGGAGAAAAGGTAAAAATATTTGAACCCCTAGACACTATTCAAATCACTTCATCTCCTATGATCCTTTCATGCTTGCAGGATGTAGGGTGCTACAAATTTTGTGAAAGGGTCAAGCAAGGTAGTAGCCATTCAGACTTGACTAGATTATTTGTCTGTAGCTTAGAAACTAATCAAGTTAATCTAGCAAGGGTGCAATTTGAGCTCTCATTTGAAATCATTTCCAAAGCAACATGTATACCAAACATTGGTGAGGTATGGTTCAAACAAAAGAATTTGGAGTTGAGTTATTATGGGCCCTATTTGAAACCTAGCTATCAACAAAATTGTAAGGTTGTTTTCACTTTTTCTCATTTGCTAGAGAGGTATGCTGCATTTATGAGGCAAATTATCAGTTTTTTCACATGTGAGGGGAGATACTCCTGGATCTACTCATATCATATAAGGTTACTGATGCATTTTACCAAGTTCAATATGATGAACCTACCTTACTATCTTTTCCAAAGCATTGATAAAATGGCCTCAGTTGTCAAGAAGAAAATATATGACCACCAAATGTCAAGCCTCTTTCACCACTCCTTGATCAAAATGATTGTCCAATATCAGCTGGAGCAACAAGGAATATCTTGGGAAACCTTCATCTCACATGATGTGTTTACAGACCCCCGGGCCTTCATCCGCCAGGACCGCGCCCTCTCGAAAGCGCTCTCAAATCTACCTCAGGCTGAAATGAAGTAAAACTCAAGGCTACATCAAACCACGCTCAGCCTCGTAGCTAGCCCTACGAGGACAGGAGAGGGCTCTCTTCGTCAATCTCGAGAAAATAAGCAATAGAATGCGAGATGACTTATAATAAGAACTGATTTTAGGCTAGTAAAGAGATAGGTATGTTTGATTTTTGGTTTTTTGGTTTTTCGCTGGAGTAATGGGAAAACAAGTTTTGGGTCCGGGGATAAGGTCAGACCTTTGCAGAGTTCAAGCTGGGGCGAGGTAGGTGATGATCTTGATGCTTTGAATTGGATATATGGATAGATTAGACCGAAGAGGAGCTGAAGAGGGCAAAGAAGAACTTGGATCCTCTCCAAACAGCTGAAAACATATAGAACTAACCGAATTCAAAGGCTAAGCACTGTAAACAATGGATTCAACCTTAATCACTCATTCAACTTAGTTCAGAAGCATAATGAAAGGATGGCATACATTAAACATGAAGAAACTTATAGTAAAAAAAGAAGAAACACCATCAAGAACAGAACACCACAAGGATCCCAACAAGTGCCGCAAAACCCCTGATCTTTCCTTAGCCAAAATATGAAAAATATGTACAATGATATCAAAAGTATCCCAAGAGTCCAACCCGTAGAATGCCTCAGAAATTACAATATATAGATCACTCTAACACCTTTCCCCACCTCTAGGGGTCGAATTCCCTCTTCAGGGATCAGTTTCAACCAATTCTATTCATGGAACTACAATCTAGGCAGCTAACAACTTGCCTCTAAAAGAGTGGAAACTGATCCATTACATGATTTTTACCCTTTTGAGAGTGAATCTTCTAGAATAGATAAAAATAAGCCAAAGTTACATGCCAAACATGAATTTACATCATAAAAACCCAAAAAATCCATCCACAAGCTAAACTGGTCCATACTAGGCGAAAATCTGAGCTGGCAGTTGAAAATTCAGCAAAAATTTAAGTGGGTCGCTTTTGAGCCGAGTGGGTCGCACTTTTTCCAGCCTGAATTTGAGGTACTTCCTGGCATCCAAATTGAGCTCATGATAGCTCGTTGGAAAGCCCTGGATGTTGAATATCCAACCCAAGTGGAATTTCTGAATTTGGAGCTCATTTGACCCTCCAAAACTTCTTTCTCCCAGAAGTACTTCCTGCTGGTGCAAAAGGTGGCAGCAAGGTGATTTTCATGGTGTTTTTGAGCTCTTTGACCATCCAGGATCTGATGAAATGCTTAGGTAATGTCCGAGGATGCATAATTAACCATGAAAAATCCAAAAATGCAAA
>JAXQQM020069247.1:0-11581 GCA_034641835.2 Pinus albicaulis
CAAAGGCTATTCATAGGGCCAACCCGAAGGTGTCCGCGGGTACACAATCCTCATTACTAAGGGTTCTTAGAGTAAGGAAACCCAAAGATATGGTTCCATCATGATCTGTCTCTCATTTAATTGTCGGAGCCTTGCCAACCCTAACAAGAAATTGGCACTTAGGCGACTTCTACACACTTCTCACATCGATGCCCTATTCCTGCAAGAGACATTGGGTGCGTGGGAAACCGTTTCAAGAATATTATGTACTCTCCTCCTGGATTGGACCTTTGTAACTATTGATGCTCATGGCAGATCGGGTGGCTGTACTATTGGCATCAACAATAAAACCACCCGAGTTTTAAATTGCTGGGGGCGGGACGGTTCCATTGGGGTGGATGTTACTCATCGTGAATTTGCTTCACCCTTTTCCTTGATCAATGTTTATGTCCCTGCAATAACAAAGAGATATTTTGGGCCTCCTTGATGCGTTCCTCTCTCTTGCAGAAAAAAAATAGTATCCTTGGTGGGGATCTAAAATTTTCCATTGGGACCACGGAATCATGAGAACCTCTGGCTATTCCAGACCGTCTATCTGATTATTTCAGTAATCTATTAGAATCTATCGAATTTATTGATATTGGAATACAAAGAAAGCAACCTACATGGAGGAATAGACACACGGAGTAGGCTGCTCTTTCTCATCGCCTTGATCGATTCCTCATCAAGCATCCTCTTCATCTCCTCATGGAAAGGAATAGACAATGGGTGGGTTCGGGAGGCACCTCGGACCATTCCCCTATATATTTGGAATTTCAAGTTGGAGCACAGAAACCCCTCTGCCCCATTCAAATTCAATACTTGTTGGCTCCTTGAACCTGAATTCCAATATTTGGTCACTAGAGAGTGGAAGCATTGTAATCAACTCGCTGATCTAGAACCTGCTCGGGTTTTCAATGATAATCTCAACCGTATCAAAGCACTCACTATTAGCCAGGCTAGACACAAAAGAAAGCTCTAGGAGGAGGAACTCATTAGGGTTGAATTGAAAATATCTCATCTCACTGATTCTAATTACTTTGTTTTTCGAAGCGCAGATACTAAAGAGAAGTTGATTGCTCTAAAAACCATTAAAGCAACCCTCCTTCGTAAAAAAAAGGAGGAATGGAGATTAAAAATCATAGCTATCTAGTTGCAAGTCGGAGATGCAAACATCAAGTTCTTCCAGCAATGTGCACGGGGAAGGAGAAATATCAATACAATCTGGGAATTAACAAAACAAACTAGGTTTGTGGCCAAATCTCATGCACAGCTTGTTGATATGGGAATCCAACACTTCTCAAATCAATACAAAGTGCCTCACAATATTAATTTGTCAGACGTCATGCTCATTGCTAGGAACTTTCACATATTTGTAGATGCAGAGAAATTGGAGGATCTTGATGCACCAGTCTCCATGGGTGAGATCGAAGGGGTATTGAAATGGTTCAAAAAGGAAAAAATTCCTAGACCTGATGGATGGCCCATCGAATTATATATAAACTTATTTTAACTTATTGGTCGGGACCTCCTTCTGATCATTGAAGAAAGCAGAAGATCTGGATGTGTCTATGATGGTTTTAACTCCACATTCATTGCTTTGATCCCCAAATTTGATCACCTGACTTCGTTTCATGACTTCAGAATTATCTCCCTTTGTAATTTCATTTACAAAATTACTTCCAAAATCATTGCGAATCGTACCCATTCTATCTACTCATATAGCCAAGGAAAAATTTGCATTTCTGCACCACCGAAAAATCCATGAAGCCATCGGCACTGCTCAAGAAGTTATGCATTCCATTAAGACCAAAAAACTCAAGAGTACCATCCTCAAAATTGTCCTTGCAAAAGCTTTTGATCATGTTGACTGGAACTACATTCACCTCATTCTCCTCCACACCAGATTCCCTCACACTTTCATCAATTGGATTATGGGATGCATCATGCATGCATCCTTCAATATACTTATTAATGGGGCTGCTACTGATTTCTTCCATGTTGGAAGAGGTCTCAGACAAGGCTTTCCACTCTCGCCCCTTCTTTTTATCCTTGTTATGGAAGGCCTCTCGACCCTGATGCAATGGGAAAAAGAGGATGGATATATACAAGGTATAATATTAAATGAATTCATCCATCTAACTCATTTATTATTTATGGGTGATGTTATTATATTTTTGGATGGCTCTTGTCAGGATAGCTCACAATTTGCCAACATTCTCAAGAATTTCTGCAAGGCCACTGGCATGACTCCTAATTACAACAAATCTACCATTATTATGACAAGAGTGTCGGCACAGGAACAGACACATGCCATGGGGTTTTTCCTATTTGAACTCAGATTTATTGAGAATGGTTTAAAATATCTTGGGTTCCATCTTAAGCCAAATGATTATCAGATCAAGGACTGGAACTGGATGATTGCCAAAGTTGAGCATAGAATCAATATTTGGCATCATAGGTGGCTCTCGAGGACTGGAAGATTGGGATTAATAAAATCATTTCTGGAAGCCATTCCTGTCTATTGGATGTCACTTACTTGGCTCCCTAAAGGTATTACCAACCGTATACAATATATTTGCAGACAATTCCTTTGGCGGAATTCTAGGCATGAGCGAATTTATGCTTGGGTGGCTTAGGATAGAATCAGCAACCCAAGGATTGGGGAGGTTGGGGTATTAAGGATCTCTCCTTATTTTCCACTGCCCTAGCGGCTAAACTGGGTTGGTACCTTGTTACCGGAAATAGATTGTGGAAAGAGGTTACTGTCTCCAAACATTGCCCCTCGGTCTACATTGCCTTGGATTAGAGGTGCCATTCACCCTTGTCCAGGATCCTTGATCATCTGGAAGGCTATTGTTAAATCCTCTCACCTCATTCAACAAAGTTTGACTTGGCATATTGGATTTGGTCCACAGGTCCGACTAGGGATGGATTCTTGGGTGGGTAGTGGACCGAATTATAAAATTCCTCAGGACATCATTCATCAATTGGCCCATGCTGGTTACCATTATCTATCGCAGGTGGCTGACCCTTTGAGGACCAACTGGAAATCACAGGGTTGGCTTTCAGCTCCAGTTCTTTGGATTCCTTTGGCACGTCAGCATCACTAAGAACAATTCATCAGGGCTTTACAGGCTTCTCACATCAGACTCACGGATAATGAGGATGATTTACTTTGGGCCCTCTCACCCTGTGGTAAATACTCCCCTAAAGCTGGATATATCACACTCAATAGGCCGTGGGAACCACCAACTAAACACTGGTGGTGGAAATCACTCTGGAAATTGCAGGCACATAACAAATCACGACTTCTCATGTGGTGCATTCTCAACAACTGCATACCCACCATTGATAACCTCTGAAGACAGGCTATGTAGGGTCCCTCTCATTGTTGTTTATGTTTTTCCCATGAGGAATATGTCATACATATATTATTTGAGTACACTATGATCAGGGATTTCTGGCGAATGATGTCACTCGCTATGGGCTGCACAATCCAATGGCACGACACATCGATACATGAAGCGTGGTTTGCGTGCTAGCAGGCGGCCACTTGCATTAAATTTCGGAACATACCCTTGTTGATAGCTTGGGGCATCTAGACCTGCCACAACAGATTAACGTTTGAAGGGGTGCACGTGATATGGGATCATATCTGCTCGACCATTATCTCTACCTATCGGCTCATTCCTGAAGAAGAACAACAACGCCATGTCAAAGTTATCATCCCTGAAAACATTGACCATACTTATCCATGGGCATACTTTGATGAGGCATCGAAATTACATGGGTGTGGGGGGGGGGGGGGGGGGGGAGGCGTGATTTTATATTTATCTGATACTCATTACTTTCACCTTAAAATGGGATTGGGTCCAGGGACAAATAATTTTGCTGAACTTCAAAGCCTTCGGCTTCTCCTCTTTTTTGCCCGTGAGCGGGGATGCAACATAATACATATCTATGGAGACTCACAAATTGTCATAGATTGGTTTAACTCACTTTCACAATGCCATATAAACACACTTACAGCACTATTGAGGGAGGTACATCTACTGAATTAATCTTTTGACATTATCTCTTTCACTCACATTTACAGGAAAAGGAACCAAGTGGCAGGCAGTTTTTCCAAAGAAGTAGCGGAGCTAGTGTGGGGCAGGTGACTTGTTATAGAACATGATGATGAACATGTGTTCTAATATTATCATAGGCCTTTCATAGAAGACTTACCGGATATGGGAGCAATCACTCCATGACTGCAGTTTTGATGGGCATCACCATTTTTGGAGATTTTCTATTTATGTTGAACTTTATTACAGCATTATATATCTTGGTAGCTGCCATGTAACATTGTACATATTTGTGATTAGAATAGGTTTTATATCAGTATACTTGTTGATTATATGCAGCATATTAGCATCATCTGTGATGATATTTTGATCAATAGACTCACTGGATTTTATATGTAAAATGTAACATGTAATTTTTCTTAGATATTAATGAAAAATTACGAATTTTTCCTTGCAAAAAAAAGGTTAATATGTCCATTGTCATGGGTATTATTTTCTTTCAAGAAATAACTATGGATTTATATTAAAATTTTCTTGGTTTGAAGGCCAAAACCTTGTACATAATAATCCATAGCTTCTACTGTGTCATTTAAAAGGATCCAAAGTTCCAAAATAGACATATTAATCTTACACCTTGTCCATATTCAGCTATACCAAATAAATTGTCCTTATACAAAATCCAAAAAACACCTAGAATTACTATACATTGACAAAACATAGGAACTAAAGAGTGCACAACTAGCCTTAAACGTTATTCCAGGTGGTAGTGATTTCCTCAAATCCTAAGAGTTCAAAATTGTGTTGGGGAGATTGCACCTTCGAGCCCGAGTCCCCATCATCCTTTGACTAATTTTGTGAGCCTAGTCGCCTCCCTATAAGCTTCAAACTCTTCAGATTCATCAACATCAACCCCAATTCTCTTGTCTGTTTCATCCTACATTGCATTATCCATGCAAAACTCATCGTATCAATCATTAATTGTAATTGTTCCAACTTCATCTCTATCTACTTAAGATAATGGGACATGAGCCAAAATTGGACACGAGATTCAAACAATCACAATTCTCCAAACCGAGATGTCAAGGTGATGAAAATTTCCATAGATGCCACCATCTGAGCTAGAAGAAGACTGGTTTCCTCTACATTTACATTATACTGGCTATCCATTAGAGAGTCTACCCACCAAGTTTTCTTTGTTCCTTGGAGCGCTAGGGGTTGAAGTTTCAATTTGACACTGGTATATCAACATCACCACTCTTTATAGCCTTCCTGGGCTGATGCCCTCAATTCTTCAAGTCCATTCCCATCTTTAATGCCAATCAAACTCGCATGTAGAGGTTGGATGTAAAGATCCAATTCAAATTGATTCATTCTGAAATTGGAAACAATCTTCAAGGAAAACAAAGATAACAAGCATGCAAATTGCAGATTGAATGGAGTGATGAGATATATACGCATTCGAACATTAATTCTAATTACATACCCTCCATCTACCCTCCAGAGTGATAAGCATTACGAGAAAATTTCAGGTGGAGGCCTGAACCCACCATTCAACATTATAAAATCTACATTAAGGCAAGGGAGAAATAAATTCAAAAATGAATGACCATAGTGCGATCTAACCATGGGTCCAATGGTGCCCCATTTATTGCTTCGAACTATTAATTTATTAATAATCACCATCAAATGAGCAATATATTTGGATTTTATGGCATAGGATTTATGCTAAGGTCCATTTCATCCAAAACCATTACTCCTTGTTCCAAAACCACACCTTTCTTAGCCAAAGAATTCGTCTCGGAGTTTAGGTGGAGTTTCACATGGTAAAATTCATTTTTTTCCAAACCTTGAGATCTGGGGATTTATTTTGTGTAATATGGGAGCTTGGAACTGATTAGAAGTCTCCTTAATTTTTTTCACCTGTTGGATAACAATCATTGAGTCCCCAAAGACCATTAAATGACAAATACTCATGGTCAATGCCAAATATAGTCATTTTCATAATGATAAGTATTCCACGAGGCTATTAGTTAAAGACCCTAATCCCCAAGCATAATGAATCTCCCTTTCTTCGTCGGGGCGAAAGATAACCCTCCTGCTCCTGCCACCCCAAGTTATTAATAGTATTAATATTAATATTAATAATGGAAACAAATTAGATTTATCTTAACTCTGGATTTATCAAGCGAAGAGAGGGATCAATTTTATTGAGGTGCAAACCTATTTTTGAATGCAAAATTTGAGGAAAGGTTTGCACCTCTAGAAATTTGATCCTTCTCGACGCTTGACAAATCCAAAGTTAAGATGGATCTAAACTTTTTAAAAAAAAAACTTTCATTATCACTTTATTTTCATTTTTGCAATATTTTTTTATTATTTTATTGGTATCAAATAATACATTTATGTTATTAAATTTAAAGTCCAATGCTTTTCAATCTCATACCACACACTTTCATATCTCATTTTTTGTTAAAAATGTTGGGTAAAATTATATATCCTTACAAATTTGTGCCTAAATTATGTTCATATGTTTATTATGATTTGTGTGCAGGTTGACATTTATTGTGTTGAGAGGCGCTCTCCAGTTCAATATGGAAAATATGTTGTAATGTCTTGTCCTGTTATTTTACTATTATGTTATGTTATACAAACATTTTCGCTGGTCAAATTACATAAAAATAAAATAAATAATTAAACCAGCCTAGTTCCATCGTAACTCTTGATCTACCAAGTGTCGAGAAGGACCAAATATTTTGATGTGAAAAGAGATTGGTAGATTGATAGATCCAAAGTTAAGATGGATCTAGACTAGTGAATTTCGAGCTTGAAATTGAAGTTTCGAAAATAATTAATACATGAAGTTCAAAAAACATGAGTTTATATTTTTGTATTCATTCGATTCTAGGCATTGCACCAAGTGGGAAGTTTGTTGAAATGCTGAGAGGAGGAATATTCATGGAGATTTGAATTATGAATGTGGAAGAGTCCACATCAATTTCATTTAGACCTCTCCCCCGGATCAAATACAGATTGAAATTACAATTGGGAAAGTTTTCATTTGATGATATCTATTATAACTTCAACACACTGGCGTAGTCTTGCTATTATTTATGTGTTTAGGATGTTTTGGAGGATTTTTTGATAGTTTATTCTAAAAATGCTCAATATTTGATAGAAATTTGTTGGAAATATAAGTTTTGTTTATAAAATTAGGTGGTAAGAGTTTTTAAGATGCTAAATCCATTCATGAGTGAATGAATTAATGAGATTTTTACATCCATGAGACTAAAAATAGCCTATGCCTATAGGATCACCAACCTCCATGATTTTTTCATTTTTCAATTAAATCCTTTTCATATTCAAATTTATGATGATTTGGCCATATTTATAATAGTCCCATCGTTGAATAGACAATTCCAAGAAACCATTGTGAACATATTTCCATAACTGTCCTTGATGTCATTGTTAGAAAATCATAAAAGCGGAAAGATTTTTTTATCTTGATAATTAATTGTGATGTATTCTTATCTTCTTTATGTCTTCTTTAACTTCTTTTATCTTCTTATCATCAAGGAACTATCAAAAAAAAAATACATGAAGATCAAAATAATAAGGATACAAGATGTAGGCTAGTTAGGGAAAAACCCCACTCTTAGGGGAAAACCCCAAAAAAATCTCTTCTCTTCTTCAAGAACCAAATCAAATGATACAACCAAGAACTCCAGACCAACATCAAAGCTTCCTCCATCCACCAAGTCAGCCTTCCAAGAAATATGATTCAAACTCTAGCCAAGACCTTCAAAGTCAATACAAGTCAAACACTTCAAAACCAAGTCAAACAGGGTCTTGACCCTCTTTCTCGCTCTAAAATTATCGGCCTATAGTAGCTCGAACCTGTGGGAATTGTCACTGCTCACACATGTGACAGAAACAAATATATTTTTCAGACTTTCTTGCTCAACAATTTTTCCTTCCTTTCTTGCTAGGGTTTATCTTCTCTTGCAATGGGATAGATATTCCTTTTATGCCTTTCACGCTTCCTTTCTTCACTTGAATTGCAAATCGAATACTTCTTGGATGGATGTGAAATGTCTCTTATATATATAGTCTTCATGTGACGCCAAACAACCTTCATGGGGCTGACTTGATAAGAGGAGAAGGTCGACTTGATGGAGGAGGCATAATTTATATTTTTGACATCAAACAAATATCTTTCATGATACAAAAATCCCAAGAAGGGTATATTACATGATGACAAGGACTATGGCTCATGACACAACCCTAGAAGCACTCAACATAATAATTTGAGCATGAATCCCATGCTTATAAAGATATTTTTTCTTTTATCTTTACAATGTTTTTCTTTTTCTTTTCTTTAAAAATACATAATAATTATATCATGTCATGTTATGAAGATCAATACTAGTTACATTTTCAACACTCCCTCTTAACCAGGGAGGTATTCATAACTGTTCAACTGGTACATGGTTGACCTCAATTTTAAATGTTCTAAGAAGAGTACAATGACATATAAAATGTTGGATATCATCTAGGCCAAAACTGCCAAGTTATCAATCCATGAGGGTACCATCTAGGCTACCTTCCAAGGTACCCATCCGATAAGGATCCAGGTGTCATCTAAGCTTCCTGCCAAGGCACCAATTCAAGGATCTAAGTCACATTCATCAGGGATCCAAGTGTCAATTACAAAGACACTAGCTCATCAGGGGCCATGTTGTCATCCAAGAAACCTACTTATCATGGACCCTTCGGTGTCATCTAGGAAAATATATTTATTCCAATACAGCTTTGTACACCAACCAGTCCAAGACACCCGCACAACAAGGGATATAGACATCATTAACTACCCTTGAAAGGGATATCACCCTAGAAAGGGATTTAAATATCAACGATTTGTCCTCCCCAGTACCATCATATGGGCTTTCAACTTAAGGTACTCATCTTTGCCTCTATTAATTAAAACATGCTTATCAAATATTCAAACTTCTCAGGAGATATCAACACATCTACTACTTGTTCAACTATCAGAACATAATGTAGCTTTATCACCCTAACCAGTATCAAGCTTCCAATATATTGGTTCTTATTTATCAACATGCTAATATAAAATTCAAGGCATACAACCATTCTAATGTTTCTTAGGTTATCACAATATCCAAACAAATATTGACGAAAGCTTATGTTTCCAACTTTTCAAGCAGCACCAAACTCAATCTCAACACTACTCAAAAAAACTGAGTCTTTTTCATGACTCATCAAACAAGAATAACCATCAGTAGTGCGTTAGCCATTTTCTGATCTCATTTTCTCCTCATGACCTTCACTAAACGTATGGTTGTTAGTCATGGCCTACTACATGACACATGAATTGGAGAATCATGTCCTCCCTCTCAACTAGGGAGGATATACAATTTTCTTCATAAAGGAAATACATCCAAGATCCCTCTCAACTAGGGAGATAAGTACATCATCAACAACTTTATTCTTCTAGCTACACAAGATATTTCTTTTGCATCATCATGTCATTGGATAACTTTGATCTTCAGGAACATAATTTTAATATTCATATGGAAACAAGGTCATTTTTTCAATCATTAGTGTAAAATTTAATGTCATTAGGGTTTTTATAGCTCCCTCTTTCCATCGTGCTCAACATTATCATAAAGTCATGATTGGATACAAGGCAAGATTACATCTTTACAACCTTTATGTACCTGTAAATCATAACAAATACAATATAACAAACTATACATGTACATGAGCATGAAGTTAAATTTATCAATGTAGGGTTATCATGTCATCACAACGGGAACATTTGGGGTTATTATTACTTCAATATGGACTTAAACTATAGATATCCAAAATCTAAACCTTGTTAGGGTTTCAATCATAACGGAAGCATTTACACCTTGTGTTTCAATTTCATGCCCTAGGATCTTAGACAAACTTCTATTAAATTTTTGTCATAAAACCTATATATTATCATCAAACCTTAAAAAGCTAAGTTTTTACCAAAGTGAACAAATAGCAAAAGACACTACTACAAGGGTTAACTTAATCTAGAGATCAAACTCCCTAAGACTATACGAATCTTCAAAACCATAGATATGAGAGATTCATCAACATAAATAAATTTAAGTGATCATACCTTCTCGTATGATGAAGACCTACTACAAATCTTATAAATTTTAAACATACCTTGAGTTGTTCCTTCTATAAATCTTAAAAGGCTTCCTCTACAACAAGGCTTCTTACAAAACTCAAGTTTTCCTTTTGGGGGCTTCCTTTGAATGTGGGCACAATCCTTTCTTTAGAATATTCTTATAAAATGTCTTTCAAAGAAAACACAAGGAAATGATTATAATCAACAAACAAAAATAAAACTAAATATATAGAGGGAATCAATATTGTAATGAAAGAAATAAAGAATACTTATCTTTCGAGAAAAGTATAAGCTCATTTTTTTTTTTAATTTTGCATTGATCCATACATTGTGAGGGATTTCTTCAATTTATCAAAACAACTCAATGATTTTCTATCAAATCATGTTATATCTATAAACCATAGGAATCAAAAGAAAAATAAAAATCTAAAAAACCTAAAAACATTGACCAATACTATAAACAAAGTATATACAAGGGATAACATCCCTTAAGACTTAATCGAATGAGTTTTTGACTTCAGAATCCTCAATTTCGGTCTTCTTTGGAGGCTCATTATCGGTGGCAATTGTAGCTTGGTATATTTCTCTCTCCTTTCTCTTAGGACTATTAGGACATTGGTTCTTATATTGTCCCATTTTGTGACAATGGAAGCATTCTATTTTAGAAGGGTCAATCTTCCCATGATGATTTTTCTTTGACCGCTTAAATTTCTTACTTTCTCCTTTCTTCTTGAAATGAGTAAAATAGGCATTTGAAGTAGTATTCTCTTCTTCTTCTTGCTTTCCTCCTATAAAGGCAAGACAAGCTTCTTCTTGAGTATAATCAAACCACATTTCCTCAAAGGAGGGAGAATTTTTCCAACTACTAATTCCAACTGCAAAGACATTCCAAGATTTTGGTACTACTAGTATGGAAACAATCACAAGTTCCTTATTAGGGATTGTTTCATCAACTTCTTGTAATTCATCTCTTATACGGGAAATGTTAGTGATCTGAATGGAGGTATATTAATAAATGTTCTGTTAATTTCCCCTTCAGAATATAAACATGCTTGCTTCTTATGTGCATAAGATTTGAACTGAACAACATGTTATTCCAAGAGTTTCTTTTAAGTGTCTCTCTTACGATAATTCCATGAAAAAATTTTAAAACTTAAAATCATCAAACACTGAATGGAAAGATGCATCAAACAACAATACACAATCCATTGTTGAAGGAGTTCACCCCTCCTGAGCTACATCTCCTTGAATCAGTTCTGAAGGCATGATTCATTCTCATTATGTTCAAGGTTTCAAAATGAAGATTACA
>JAXQQM020078284.1:0-26225 GCA_034641835.2 Pinus albicaulis
CACAGACAAATATTCTGTGTCCCCATATTCATATTCCATGTAGAAATTTGAATAATAGCTGAATTATTCAACGAGATTATCCTGATTACACACTATTTAAGCTTCATGCATAATACATAACCTCTTCTACAATTGATCATCAATTTGCAGAAATAGAAGCAGTCGCATGCGCACATTAAAACATAATCAAGCACACATATAACACAATATGTAATGGGGAAAGCTTACAGCTGAAAACCCCCAACTATCTGTATATTATAATGATAGAGAACATGTAACAATACATAGCACAATACTCCTCACAAGTACTCAGTACTATCTCCAAAAAGTTACACACAAACTAACTGAGATTTGAACAAGTCATGGGTTCAAATCTCCTCCACAAGTCTGCCTGCCTCTACTGCGTAATCCAAGTTGATTAATGATGAGATCCAAGTTCGAATCCCACTAGCTCCAACTGCGCAATCCTCATTGGAAATATCCATCAATGTGTGTGCAAATCTCATGCACAGCCAATAGTCACAACTGATAGTAGACTCACCCTTTCACCCACCTCTAACAATGGTCTCCACTGAACTGTCCATGCATTGCAGTTAACTGATGTGTTATTTAGTTGATTTATGAGTTAATAATTAGTGAATTAATTAATAATTAATTCACACCACTCATCACTAGTGTATTTATCAGTTAGACTAAATACAACTAGTTCAACTAAGTTAAAGCGAACACAACTCCACCAACTGTCTCATCAACTCCACCAAACTCTGCCACATGAGTTCTAACTGAAGTCAACCATGCAATAGCTCAACTAACCCTTAGGAAAAGCGTATTTCCTTCTGTCAGCTGCATGTGCCACATCCAAGCATCAAACTGAAGTGCTTCAAGAGGATAAGATAATGTTTATAGTCTAAATATTATTAAGGGTTAATAATATTTGACTGTTCTATTTTTAGCTCGACAGTCTAAAAATAGAAACCGCCCAATGTCTAAAGGTAGAGGTCCATCTATTTTTTACCAACTCGACCAATCATCCATAAATAGCATCTTGCAACTCATAGACCATGATCCATATGTCTAAAAATAGACATAGTCTAAAAATAGACTTTGTGCCAAAAATAGCCTTCGGGCCCACTTAGTGAAGGCAACTTCTTTTCACTAAGCTCCATCATCTTGTTGCATTTTCAACACTCCCTCTCAACAAGATATGGATTATTTGCAACCCCTATCCTGCCTCTGTGGTATTTGAATTTTCTCCTGGTGAGCGCCTTCGTCAAGATATCAGCATCCTGATCCTCCGTGGGAATATATGAAAGTAACATGATTCTCCGCTGCACACAATCTCTGATATGATGGTACCTGATGTCGATGTGTTTGTATCTATCATGAAATACTGGATTAGCCGAGAGTTTAATGCAACTCTGGTTATCACAATAAATCACAGTAGGATCCAAGTGTGAGCCGAACAACCCGACCGAGATCTTCCTCATCCATATGGCCTCGCATCGACCAAACTCGCTGCCATATATCGGCCTCTACTGAACTTGGGTGACAAGATACGTAGCTACATAGGTGTACCAAAGAAGCGCTTGTGATGCTATGCAAAAGATCCCTCCGGATATTGCTCTTTGTCCATTGGGCTCCCTGTATCTGTCAATGATACAAAACTTCACCTCATCCTCCTAATGCATACCATAGTCCATATCTCGATGTGCCTCTAAGATAACTCAATACATGCGTGCCTGCCTTTCAGAAGAGCTTGGTAGGCTTAACCATAGCTTGCGAAAGCTGGTTAACAGCATAGCATATATCGGGTCGTGTATTGACCAGATACATAAGCGACCCCACCAGCTGTCGATAAACAGTGGCATCCACTACCTCCGCTGAAGTAGCATCCTCCTTCCTCCAACCTCCAGGAAGAGGAGTATCAACAGGCTTGCAGCCATGCATGTTGAACTTCTCCAGTATTTCCCGGGCATACTTACCCTAAGAAACAAATAGTCCATCACTGCGCTGCCAAATTTCCAATCCCAGGAAATAATGAAGGAGGCCCAAGTCCTTCATCTCAAACTCTCTAGCAAGATCCTCCTTGCATGAAAATATCAACAGCTCATCACCCGTCAAAATCAGATCATCTACATACAGTACAATGATCAGCAACTTCCCCTCCACCACAATCTGGTACAGGTTAGGATCCGCCTCACTCTTGGAGAATCCAAGTCTGGTGAAATAACTGTCTATCCGTGTGTACCAAGCACGAGGTGCTTGTTTCAACTCGTACAGTGCTCTCTTGAGTCTGCACACATGCGACTCACTGCTGAAGATCTCGAAACCTTCGGGCTGCTCTATGTACACCTCCTCCTCAATGACTCCGTTGAGGAACGCAGTCTTCACATCCATCTGATGGATGTGCCACCCCATCTGCGCTGAGAGAGCTAGGATCGTCTGTATGGAAGAGTACCTTGCGACAGGTGCAAAGGTCTCCTCATAATTGATCCCCTCTATCTGTGAGAAGCCTCGGGCAACAAATCTTGCCTTGTACTTCTCCACACTCCCGTCAGCTGCCTGCTTCACTTTGTAGATCCATCTCGAACCCACCACTGATTTCCCCTTCGGCCTTGGGACAATCTCCCATGCACTGTTTCTGACAATCGAATCATACTCTTCCACCATGGCATCTACCCATGCAGGGTCCTCCACAGCTTCCTCGAAAGAGGATGGCTCTGTCATGACACATTTGCTCACAAGAGCCATGTATCCAGTGTACCGATCCGGTGACTGTCTCTGTCTGCGCTGTGCTGTAGGTGGTCCTACAACCTTCTCTGCATCTTGAGCCAGTCGCTCAGCTTCTGTAGTGCGCTTGTGCCCTCTAATGGTTGGCGCTACATGAGTGGTCTCTTCCACTCCATGATCTTCCTCTTGTGGCTGATCCACATCCGGAAGCTCATCCTTAGGAACTAATAGCTCCTCATCTGCATGCAAGTGTGGCTCCCTCTCAAGCGAACACTTCATGGCTTTCTCCTCCTGAAATTTGATATCCCGTCGCACAACAGTCTTGCGACTGTCTGGAAAATACACACGATAGTTTTGGGGTGTATCAGTGTACCCCACAAATATCCCAACCTCTGCAGTTGGCTCCAGCTTCTTCCTGGCATCCTTCGTCACATGAATGTAAACAGGTGAACCAAAAATCCTCAAATGGGAAATATCAGGCCTCTTACCAGAAAACGCCTCCTCGGGTGTACTCATGCCAAGTATCTTGTGAGGACAACGGTTCTACACATATACTACAGTATTGCATGCCTCCGCCCACAAGTGAATGGGTAGGCCTTGATCATGCAACATCGCCCATGCAGCACCCACGATCGTTCTGTTCTTCCGCTCAGCAACCCCGTTCTGCTGTGGGTTATGGGGTGCTATGAGCTCTCTCCGAATTCCTTCTGTGCTGCAAAAGTCCTTGAATTCAGCAGAGATGAATTCACCACCATTTTCGCTCCTAAGAGCCTTCACATGCTTCCTCGATTCCTTCTCAACCAGCGCCTTGAACTCATAGAACTTTGAGTATGTCTCGCTCTTCTTCTGCATGAAGAATATCCAGCACTTCTGAGAAAAATCATCAACAAAGATCACATAATACTTGTGCTTTGATGTCGAAGAAACTGAGAAAGGACCACACACGTCTGTGTGAACTCTCTCAAGGATCGTCGTGGCGCGACTATCCTTCTCGTGAAGGGTGGCTTTCACATACTTCCCCAAGGTACACCCCTTGCACTGATCTGACTGCGCAAGAGTGCCCTTAGGAAGCCCAGTAGAAATCTACTGCAGGATCTTCAAAGCTCCATGGTGAAGGTGGCCCAATCTCCTGTGCCACAGTTCGCCCTCATCATCCCGGCTCACCACTTCTCCCGCCTTGCATGCCATTGTTGCGCAGCCATCTACTTGCAACTGATAAAGGTTCTTGACTCGAACCCCTATCTTCCGGGTTTCTCCAGTAGTCTTACTGCGCAGGAAAGCCTTTCCTTCGCTGAAGACAACATCGTACCCCTTGTCTTCCAACATCGCCACAGAGATCATATTCTTCTTCAATCCTGGAACATGCATCACTTCCTTCAATACGAAGGGTTTACCAGACTCCCTCTCAAAGGAAATGGTACCGATACCGGTCGCACTGTATCTACCATCATCGCCCATCTCGATGTGCACTCCAAGATCTTTCTCATCCAGATCTGAAAACAAATCCCGATCTCTAGTCATGTGAAAAGACGCACCACTGTCCAAGAACCATACTGATCCCATCACACTTGAGACCAAGCATGCGATCAGTGAAAAATCCAGCTCAAATTGCGAGGCTAAGGCCTCTCCCGCTGCAGATCCGGCAGCCTGCTTATTTTTCTTCTTCTGCGGAAAATTTGTGGCATAATGTCTGTGCTGGTGACAGTGAAAACACTTCACCTTAGACATGTCCTGCTTCTTGCCTTTCGCACCAGAATGAGAAGCTTTCTTGCTCTTCCCCTTCTTTGCTTTGGCAGCCAAAGCGCAATTTTCTTCATCAGATGCCTTTGATGAAGATCCGTCTCTGGTATTCTGCCATATCTCCTCTTGCACAAGATCCGACCAAAGTCGCTCCCATCCTGGCAATTTCTCCCGACCATTGACAGAATCCTGATAGGCATGCCAACTCTTCGAAAGACCAAGGAGAGCCAAGCTCACCAATTCCTCATCATCGACAGTCACCCCCACACTTCCCAGCTCCTCCCTGCATTGGATGAACTTCGTGAGGTACTTCGGCATACTGTCGCCTTTCTCCATCTTTATGTGTCTGAGTTTATCCTTGAGCGCCAACTTCCTCTGGTCGCTCTTGCTTTGGAATAAATCTGTCAACGCTTTCCACATCAAGTATGGAGAATCTTTTCCATGCATGCTGGATACAATGTGATCCTTCACGCCCTCCAACAGAATCCTTCGACATTTTTCCATCTTCTTTTGCCAAGCCTCAACTTGAGCAGCATCAGTAGGCTTTGGGACCTCAGCATCTATGAACTCCTTCAGCCCATTATCATCTAATACCGCCTCCATCCTGTCCTTCCATGCAACATAATTCGAGCTGCCCTCAAGGGCATACTCCAGTCGCAATCCGTTGAAAGACATTTTGACTTCGACACCAAGAAAACTTCTGCAAATTCGAATTCCAAATCCTGCTGCAAATTCGAATTCCACCGGCTCAAAACTCAACCGCTTCCGATCTGTGAGAACAAGGTATTTCTAGCACAGAGATCGACTATAGGGGAATTTACTGGATATATCACCTTTCAGAGAAAGGATGGATCCAGAGGCTACCTGGCCCGCTTACAGACTCTGTCTATCGAAATAAATTGTAATCACTGTAATAGATCCGATGATCAATTTCGCTCTGATACCATGTAGAAATTTGAATAATAGCTTAATTATTCACCGAGATTATCCTGATTACACACTATTTAAGCTTCATGCATAATACATAACCTCTTCTACAATTGATCATCAATTTGTGGAAATAGAAGCAGTCGCATGCGCACATTAAAACATAATCAAGCACACATATAACACAGTATGTAATGGGGAAAGCTGATAGCTGAAAACCCCCAACTATCTGTATATTATAATGATAGAGAACATGTAACAATCATAGTACAATACTCCTCACAAGTACTCAGTACTATCTCCAAAAGTTACACACAAAACTAGCTCAGATTTGAACAAGTCATAGGTTCAAATCTCCTCCACAAGTCTGCCTACCTCTACTGTGCAATCCAAGATGAGAATGAATTAGATCCAAGTTCGAATCCCCTAGCTTATACTGCGCAATCCTCATTGGCAATCTCCATCAATGTGTGTGCAAATCTCATGCACAGGTATAGTCACAACTGATAGTCACACTCACCCTTTCACCCACCTCTAACACTGGTCTCCACTGAACTGTCCATGCATTGCAGTTAACTGATATGTTCTTTAGTTGATTTATGAGTTAATAATTAGTGAATTAATTAATAATTAATTCACACCACTCATCACTAGTGTATTTGTCAGTTAGACTAAATACAACTAGTTCAACTAAGCTAAACCGAACACAACTCCACCAACTGTCTCATCAACTCCACCAAACTCTGCCACATGAGTTCTAACTGAAGTCAACCATGCAATAGCTCAACTAACCCTTAGGAAAAGCGTATTTCCTTCTGTCAGCTGCATGTGCCACATCCAAGCATCAAGCTAAAGTGCTCCAAGAGGATAAGATAATGTTTATAGTCTAAATATTATTAAGGGTTAATAATATTTGACTGTTCTATTTTTAGCCCGGCAGTCTAAAAATATAAACCGCCCAATGTCTAAAAAAAGAGGTCCATCTATTTTTACCAACTTGACCAATCATCCATAAATAGCATCCTACAACTCATAGACCATGATCCATATGTCTAAAAATAGACATAGTCTAAAAATAGACTTTGCGCCAAAAATAGCTTGCGGGCCCACTTAGTGAAGGCAACTTCTTTTCACTACATCAGCATCATCTGTTTGCATTTTCAACATTCCAAGCAATGAATGTGGGACTCAAAACAAAACCTATCAAGGCTTCCTCATGATTTATTGTGTATCCCTCCAAGGGATTACTAGGCCCAAATAATAAACATACACTACAAGCTTTAAGACAATCCTGCCATATATCATTTAAGGGATCACTAGGACCTAACAAGCATAGATTCCTCTAGATATCTCCACATAAACCACGAGAAATTTGTCTATCTCCGCTCTCTATGCTTTACTATGTATCTCGTCATTACCGAACAAGGGATTCCTAGGGATAACAAGAGCATACACCTATAGGATTTACCGTGTATCCCACCATTACTAGTCAAGGGATTCCTAAGCCCAACAAGGGTATTCACCTCTAGGATTTACCATGTATCCCTCAATTCATCAGTAGAGGATTCCTAGGCCCAATGAGGTATACACAATCAGACTTTTCCGTGTATCCTGCCATTACTAGTCAAGGGATTCCTAGGCATTTTTTTCTTCTCCTGAGACCACCCCACTCAGTTTCAAAACCATCTGGAAATCCATCTCAACCACGTAATATAACCCCATCACACCATGGCTATTTGGAAATGGCAAGGCAAGGTTGAAAACCACCATCAGGCCTAGAAAAACCCATTCCAATAACAACAAGAGAGCCAAAACCACACGTGCATGTACCATGCATGCTAAAACTAGCAAGGAAGTCATACTTGCAACTCAATACCTGCAATTTAATCCACTTTAGTCTCTTGACCCTACTCTTCCTTAATTGATCTTTACTTCCCCTTGCCTTATTTATCCTTCCCTTGCTTTCCTTAATCCAATACTACAGTGCTCCAAGAAAAATAAAAGTGTGCAAGAATGATTAGAGAGTAGAGATAATAAAGAGAGAGCTCAAAACTGAACTTACAAAAGCTAACATTGACAAAAGTTGTGTATTGATTCTCAGAAACCTTTTTATCAATGAGGCCTCTAATTTCTTCAGTTTCCATTATTTTCCTTCAATTTCCCCCTCACATGCAACCTATGACATTGCACCTTCCTTTTCTCCTAATTTCCTTTATTTTCATAAATAAAATGGCAATTAATGCATCTTACATTTTCAAAGCCTTTTCCATTTCCTTTGTCAATTTCCTTAGCCATAATAAACCAAATGAAAACCCGCTAGGATGTTTTTCCCAACATTCAGCTTGGAATACATGTCTCATGACCTTGGTCTTATTTTTCCTTTATTAACTTTATTACATAGATTTTTAACCAAGAGATGTTACATTTTTCAATAGGGAACAAATATATAGGGTTTCCTTTTCTAGGGTTTTCTGATCCAACTTTCATCTAAGTTTTCAAAAGCTTTAAAAAATAAAATCCACAAACACTAGATTTTGCAAAGCCCAAATTACTCTTGAGACCCTAAATATCATTAACATAGTTTAGATATATGCCATGAAATGTATGCAAACATTGTACATACCTCTGTCTTATTGTTATACCTTCAAAGACTCAGTCCTATATGTAAGACTTCTTTAACAAGTGCCTAAACTTCTCCTATGTTAAGCTGCCAGATTTATCTTTATGAAAAGTTATGTCATTCTTCACATGTCATTCATTTCTTTCATTAAGAGAGATATAATAAGAAATATAATTTTGAAAGTGACATCGTACTCCTTGAAGATGATTCAAACCACTCTTCATTAATATGGAAGACCATTTATTTACAACTATGCTCCATTATCATGTCTTCATGGTCAATTTTCAACAATGTTGATGTGCATGGCAATTCTTATTTCATTTCCAACATTCAAAACTTCAAAACAGAGTTATAAAATTTTATCCATGAGTTATGATGTATAGCAAGACATAACCAGGAGCGAGATATCGTCATATGGGTAATATGCTATCGAATTATGACTGTCATATTCATCACTTAATCTCGCCCTTCTTTTATAGCGCATTGACTTCTTCAACAAGTTGGATTTCACATTGTATCAATTATATAAATATCACTTCATGGTCATGGTCATGGTCATAATGTCGTTGACTGACATATATTAGAACTTATATACTAATGTTACTGTGATATTTTGATGTTTAGTCACTAATATCACAATCAGGATACTAAAGCAGCCTTTCAATCAAAAGAATGAGTATCGAAAGCCACAACATTATGCGAGATCCCTAGTCATATATAGTTTCATCGAGCTTGTCACCATTAGAGTATGTACCAATTGAGTCGTACTTTTCAGAGTAGGGAGTTGGACCATTTTTTTTGTTTTTTTCTAATTCGTGTTCCAGTTATCAACGAGCAATCCACAGATCCTTGTTCTTTGACACAACCATAACAAAAAATTCTTTGACTCTATTTAGAATTTATACAACGAGTTGTGCGAGTCGGTTCAATAATCCATACTATAATCGTTAGAATTTATACATCGTTACTATTGTCTGAGCTTTAAAAAATATCATAAATACATTATCACTATGCGATCACTGCAGAACGAGCTTCTGAGTGATCCAATATAAAGAACGAACTTCAAGCACAAAGAGAAATTCAAAATGAACAGTAGATACGATCCCATAATTCAAATTATAAATATAAGTGGTTCATTATGTAAATTAAAGTCAAGTATCTGTGAGTTATATCTCCATGGGATCGAGATTCGATTGATAAAACACCATGTATTATAAGAGTTAACACATGTACATAAAATTGAAGTAAATTAGAGATTAGTAGCATACAGCTTCAATTCTGCAACAGCCATTGCTAACCTAATCATGTTCAGCATAGTACACAACCTCATATAAAATAGCATGCACGAAACATATCCTTTAGGCAACATACCTTCGAACCATACTCGCTTCATAAACTTTGTGACGTGGCATCATATAGAGATTTCCGAACCTTCCATAAACCACAGAGTAAAATATTTCGGATAGGGTAAGCCACTGAACTTTAGATGGGTTTCAAAGAGCTAAATTGATCCATCTCCGAATCATATATATTGTATATATATTGCAATGTCACAGGCATATGATTTCAATGATAAAATGTGATTTTCAGCTTTCTTTTCTAACTAACCTTTGGCTCTGATACCATGTTGGAAATATCAGGGGAACTTAATTTTATCTTAGCTCTCTTTTACATGATAATTAATTGTGAGTCTGTCAACATTATTAATATTAATATTATTATGTTTTCTTTCCTTATCAAGTAATTGTCATAAAACTTGAAGATCACAAAAGATAGTAGAACACAAGATATAGGATCCAAGCCAGGGAAAACTTCAAATGCCTAACCTAATCAAGTTCATTTGATTAGGATCCAAGATATGGGTTGAGTTTGATGCTATGTATCTTTCCTTATGATGAGGCTTGTACATGTGATCTCTCCTTGGGTTGTTATTGAGATACTAATAGATTGGTCAAGGAGATTGATCTTGAGAGAGAGATAGAGAGAATGAAAAGTGCCTCCCTATCTAAGAAGAAGTGTTGAAAATTGGTAGCTATGGTCTATATTTTTATTGGCAAATCAAAGAATAAATTATATATTTCGAGTTGACCAAGTTGGTCTCACTTGGACAAGTTCCCCCCAACTCATTGAATGGGTTTGACCCTATGGTCAAAACCCTCCTCCTAGAACACATAAATTATAGTTCCAATGACTTCATTTGGCATCTCATCCATCACATCAATTCAATTTGAAACAAGGATATTCATCCACACGTGCGAAGGAGAAAAGAGGAAGATTATTTATGTGTCAACTAGTTATCTTATCTTTTGTTTGACCAACGTTGACATGGGATTATTTGTTGTTTTTTTACCGAGTTTTTGATTGATCTTGGAGGGTGAAATTTTTAGTGGTTCGTTGACTTTATTTGACTGAAGTTTTGCGCCTGTCCTGGATGGTATACTATAGATCAACTTATGTTATTTGATCAAAATTTGACTATGATTTGTTAATTGTGATTTGACCAAATTTCGGTCACTTCTGTACAACTCCCTTATGCCAAAATTCGGCTCCTTTGTTGTAGACTTTGACTTGGACCAACATTGATTATTTCTCTCTCCTTTTACTGGCTTGACTTAGCATTTATTGAGATCAAATGACTAGAATTTTGATTGGAATATTCTTATGTACATTTTGATGAATTGAACTCTGTCATAGGGAACGATTTTTGGTTTTTCACTTTGTGAGTTTTTCCCTGGTCATTGACTTAAAATTTTGGTGTCTTTTGTCTCATTGTCTATTGTGATCTCTATTGCTCTATTGAAGAAGTTGATGGCTGAAAATTTTCATGTATAACTACCTAATGATCAAAATGTTATATGAAGTCTAATTGTATCATTGGAAGTAGTTATCAATTTGAAAATTTGTACTAGTCTTAATTCTGCTAGAAAAATAAACATAGTCAATATTGTTCACTCAAATTCATCCTCAACCAGCCTTGGACGGACATATTCAACTATGGTCAACCATATTCCATTGCAGTCAACCATGGTCAACCTTACTCAATCGTAATTAAGGCTTAAAAATGTTAAATAATATTGATATGTTTTAGAACACATTTATAATACTTAATAAATATTTATTAATTAAATTTATATTTAAAAAAGTTAATAACATTTATATTTAATAAAAATTATTAATTATTTATTAATAATATTTAAACCATGGTCAAATTATGGTCAATCGTATCCATAGCATGTTCAACCAATATTCAATTGTAGTCAAACCATGTTCGACCATAGTTAAACCATGTTTGACTTTGTTTGATAGTCAACACTTTTACACTTCGGTCAAACATAATTGCTTATTATTATTGATTAATATTAATAGTCAAATAGACACATTAGATAAACATAGTCAAACCTTGACAATAAGCCTTGATAGTCAATGTTGAAATATTTGACCATGATCAAACTTGGTCGAGCCTACGTTTACCATATTTAGTCAACATGATGACATAGCCAAACATAGTCAATAATTCTATGGTGAACATGAACAACTATAGTCAACCATCTTCTGCCATAGTCAAACAAGCATAAACCATATTTAAAACATAGTCAATGATGTTTAATAATAGTCACAAATTGTCAATTATAGTCTAATCACAATCAAACATCATCAACTATGATCACCATGGTTTACTATAATTGACCATAATTAACTATGGTCACTGTGGTCAACCACAATTGACTCTATTTAGCATGGATGACCTATGTCAACCATGGTGAGCCATGTTGAACCACGAGCAACTTACCTCAGCCATCATCGATCATGGTCATATTTGGTCAACCATAGTCACCATAGCGAACCTTTAAAAACCATGGTAAACCCATGGTCAACATGGAAAACCATTGTTAATAATGTTTATAATCATAGGGTTTATAATATTCACCCTAGGGTTTATAATATTAATATTATTGTTTATAATATCAATCCTCTGGTTTATAATTCTAGCATTTATAATACTAATCCTAGGGTTTTATATTAATATTGTCTAAATGTGACAATCAATCTAACAATCATTGCCGCAATGTTACAATACATTTTAATATATTCAATGTCACATAGTAACATTACAAAACTAGGGTTTAATATTAGGGTTTCATATTGGGTGTATAATAATGGGTTTATATTATTAGGGTTTATAATATTAATCTTAGGGTTTATAATATTCGGTTTTATAATTTTAGGTTTATAATATTTGGTTTAATATTAGGAATTAATATTGTGACATTGGAACGATACAAAAATATATCCAACGTCGCAGTGTGACAAGAATTATCGCAATGCGACAATCAGTATGATAATCATTATCACAAAGTTACATTACATTGCAATTTGTTTAATGTCGCATTGCGACATTTCAAAATTAGGATTTAATATTAGGTTTAATACTAATAATAGGGTTTATAGTATTAATCCTAGGGTTTATAATATTTATCTTAGGGTCTATAATAGTAATATTAGGGTATGTAATATTAGTCTTGTGGTTTAATATTAATATTAGGGTTTATAATATTAATATCAGGGCTTATAATATTATTCCCATGGTCTATTTTTTTTTTTAATTAAAATACTTCTTTTGCTTCAGGAAATTATAGTACATCATAGATGTCTTGGTGGCTAGAGGGCAAGAGAGCGTATCAACCTTTGTCGCCAAATAGCAATTGTCACTAAAAATAGAAACCAGACATATAATCCTTTATTCCACCCTGGACATGGATTACCATTTTTACATTGACAAATTAAACAAAATATCCAAACTAGAATTGATAGCCAAGGCTCCAGGCTTGGCATTTCCAACATAAAAGGAGTATAAATTTTTGGTTCAGGCGTCATGACAGGAGGGCCATCATTCCACACGAGATGAGAATTGAGAGCCAACAAAAACACCACATTTCCTTCACCCAAAGCCTCAACCCAGTCACTATACTTCATCCATTCACCACTTTGAAGGCAAAGATCAGCCTCCACAAATGAGACTTCATACCAAAAACAAAACCTTGAAACCCACAATTTTGAACCCATTAATTTGGTGTAATCCATGATTGGAAATACTGCTAGAAAACTCATTTCACCCAGCAAGGAATACCTGGAGGTAACCCACCACCTTTTACCCATGTTAGTCATTCACTGAAGAAGATATGTTGTATGAAGCGTGAGCACTGGAACCTGAGGGATCCAATTGTTCCCCTTCTTCAGAATCATAGGAAATGTGGCTTTTTATATGCTTCAAAATGGTTGCTATATTGTCCACAAAAAACATCAAATTTCTTAGAATTATTTTCACATATTCAATAGAGGTGAAAACATTATATTTTTCCACCTACTTAACTCTTAACACCAACATCTTTACATGTAATATAAAAATTATGAGTCCTAGAGAGATTGTCTCTCTTCTCCAACTTTAACCTCCATCTCATGAATCTCTTGTCGCATATCTCAAGGGATAGCATCAAAATAGGGCGCCATAAATTCATGAGCAAACAAATTGGAACCACGTTGTCCTTGCTAAGATCTGAGTCCTCCTCCACTCCTACTTCTTCCTCTTATCCTAGGTGGTATCATAGGCACGTATGATCAAGTGATCATGTCCAAGGGAAAAACAAATGCTCAAAATTGGAACTGCTCAGAATTGGTTGCAACTTGAACGACCGAATAGGCCTCGTCGCTGCGATTCTGGTGCCGCGAATGGGACTCAAATCCGATGTCGTATGTGAAAGATATTGAAGTTTGAAGTTTCCCAATAACCTTCAAAACATGACTTTTGAACAAAAAAAATTTGTCATTTTCAGAAAAATTTTATGGCAAAATTTCATTTTTTTATATGGTTTTCGGTGGCTTATCAGAGGAGGCCACCACGTGGCCCCAGGCCTATGGTTCAATTCTTGTTTAAAAAAATAATTGGTGGGCAGACTCGACCTGACTTGAACGTATTCGGTTCATGTTGAACGCGTTTGGGTCGGCCATTCGTGCAGCTCATGGCATGGGCGGAGGTCGACCCGACCTGAACGCCTATGGGTCAGCGTATAGCAGGCAAGTCGTTTATTTGAACTAGCGGAAAACATGGAGTTTAGCCCTCAGGGCTATGGGTTTAAAGCCCCGCGACCAGATGTATAACCAAGTGCTAAATTACTTCCAAACTGGCAGAGAAAATGAGTGCTTGGGTGTTAGCCCCTCACCACAGGACCTCCGCCCGTGACCATGGGCGGGGGCTAAACCCTTAACCGCTAGTGGAAACTGTCTGACTTATCTGCATGTGAACACGTAGTTCAACCGACAATCAAATTAAATGCCTCCACCAAATTAGTAGCGCGGTTCTGCCTATTCTGGTCTATCCGCCATTTTTGGTGGCTTTAATTGGAGCTCATCTAGATTTGGTGGGGTTTCAGAGGGACATTGAGCAGAAAATTGTGGAGGTCATAACTTCACCAATATTGAACCAATTTGGACGAAATTTTAGTAAATTTTGGGTATTATGAGCGTTTTGGAGTCTTTGGGATAGGTTTCAAAGCTAACAGAGGTGTTCTTCAGCCATTTTTGCTTCAAGGAAGCTTGGAGAGCCATTAGGGCCATGAGGGAAATGGAGCTGTATTGGGCTATACTTCACTATTTGAGGTGAAATAAAAGCCATTCTTAGCTCATTTCTGTCTTCTGAATTCAATTTCACAATTATTTATGCCTGTTTAGGCATATTTCTCATTGTAAAACCAATTTTAGCAACTTAATAGAGCAAGGACATGCCCATTGGGAGCCTTGGACCTGGCAGATGTAGCCCAAGAGGGGTGAACTGCCTCATCATGTTGCTGTGTTGTTATGGTGAAGTTATGATGTTGTGTATTTCTGATTTAAGATGTTAAACAGTAATTTTAATTAACATTCCCTCACACATAAACTCAAAAACC
Source organism: Pinus albicaulis (assembly GCA_034641835.2). Classification (NCBI taxonomy): domain Eukaryota; kingdom Viridiplantae; phylum Streptophyta; class Pinopsida; order Pinales; family Pinaceae; genus Pinus; species Pinus albicaulis. The sequence goes on from JAXQQM020078284.1 coordinate 14,959, forward strand.
GTTACCAAAAACACTTCGTTTAAATTGCAAGACATGATAAAAACTTTGCACACTTAATTAAATGAAAATGGATACTTTGAACAGCAGATACAAATAGTTTCATTTTCAGATCAAATGGTATCATAGCTAAGGATTTGAGCATTAGGAGCTAGAGTTTTACTCAGCATTTGTTTTGTGCAAAGATATAGTTTATTGTTTGCAATTTTTTATGCTTACTAGGCTTAAACTCAAGAGAGGTGAAGGACACTTGGTTAGTGCACAAAGTAATCCTCAACCAAGAAGGGCCAAAGAGCCACCTCCAAGAGCCATAGAATGAACTTCAAGCATGTCTTCAAGAGAGGGAGAAGCTCCTGAAGATATGGATCCCAAAGAAGAGGAACGGGTGTTCTAAAAGGCTTTCTTGAACACGACGGAGATGGTGAGGATACTCTACCAAGAAAGGAATGATAGGCTTGTTGTAGAAAGGTCTAAAAACCAGAAAGAAGGAGAGGGTTCTTCAGGAGGAAAGAAAAGTGATGATAAGTCAAGGAAAGGACACGGAGGAAATGGTGATCCACCATCCCCATCTTAATCCTCTTCCTCTACATTGTCATCCTCGACTTTGGTGAATCAATCTCACAAGTCTAAAACCACTGGTAAAAGTCCATTTTTAAAGCTTGATGTTAAATTTCAGTTGCATGTGTTTAACGGTGAATTCAATGCAGAGAAACTTGACAATTGGATAAGACAGTTAGAAGTTTACTTGAGGATACAGAACCTTCATGATGACAACACCAAGATACAGTTAGCCTCTTTGAGAATGGATGGAGCAGCATTGGTATGGTGGGAATCCAAGACCAAGGATGAAATTAAAAAACATGGTAAGATCATTTTATCATGGACTGAATTTAATACTGCAATTAAAAAGCAATTTTATCTATTATCTCATTTACAAAAGGCTATCATGAATTGGAAAAACTTCAGACAGCTTAAGGGACAAAATGTACAAGACTATACCCAAGAGTTTAGGAGAAGAGCACTCTTATTAGGGGTAGAATTACAAATTCAAGATACTTTGCTAAAATATATAGGTGGTTTACATAGCTACCTTAGACATACTATCCTTATGTTCAATCCTACTAGTCTAGACGAAGTTTGTGTACAAGCTACACATTTAGAGGCTAGAGGAAAAAACACTTTTGATGAGGGTAGAAACAAGCCTTTTAAGGGGAAAAACAAAGATAAAACCTCTAAGGGAAAAGGAAAAAATAATGCATCTGTCAAACAAGAGGGTGAGAAAGTGATATGTAAACATTGTTCAAGAGAAGGCCATGAAGAGAAAAACTGTTGGAAATTACATCCTGAAAAAAGAACTGGTTTAGCAAAAACAAAGGAAAGAAGAAAATTGCAGGTACTACAACTACACCACAAGACTTAGGTGATGATTCAGGTGACGAAACCAAAATTGTAGCCATGGGTTTGAAGAGTACGAAGGGAAAGGAAACTAAAACTAATCCAAGCACTAGTACTTCAAACTGTCATGTACAAACTCCAAATGAGGAAGAAAGAATTGAATTGTTCCATGTGAGGGTAGTCTCAAAACATACAAAAATTGACACACTGTTTGACAATGGGTCACAAGAAAATCTCATATCAGAAGACTTGGTCAAACAGCTTAAACTTGAGACCATTCCACATCCCAAGCCATATCCACTTGGATGGATATGCAAGGATGCAAACTTACAAGTCTCAAGAAAGTGCATATTGCGTTTTGCGATTACTGCACACTTTATTGACACAGTTGAACTTGATGTAGTGCCACTTGATATATCAGGAATTGTTTTGGGAAGTCCTTACTTATTTGACAGGAAAGAGATCTTCCATCGCCATGAAAATAAGTATCATCTCTTTAAATATGGCAAGGAGTTCATTGTCAGAGCACATCGCAAGAAGAAAAATATAGCGATGGTAAATGCAGGACAAGTAAAAAGGCTAGTGAATTCTAGTAAGAGTTTTGTACTTCTTATGGTTAAGCCCAAGGTTGATGTGAATCATGAGTCATTTGAAAATTGTGATTCCAAGCTTAAATCAGATTTATATGATGTAGTTGATGCACATCATGAGATGTTTCAGGAACCGACAGGTTTACCTCCTAAAAGGGAGATTTAGCATGAAACCCAGTTACATCAAGATTGTCCTCTTCCTAACATAGGCATGTACCCCATGTCTATCATGGAGAATGCTGAAATTAAGAGGAAAATTAAAGACTTGTTGGACAAAGGATTCATAAGACCAAGCACTTTGCCATGTGGGTCACTGATAGTGTTGATTCCAAAGAAAGATGGAACTTGGCGCATGTGTGTGGACTTCAGGGCATTGAAAAAGATAACGGTAAAGAATCGTTACCCACTCCCAAGGATAGATGATTTGTTAGATCAGCTGAAAGATGCTAAATATTTCACTAAGTTAGACTTACGTAGTGGTTATCATCAAGTTAGAATTGCAGAAAGTAACATTTGGAAGACAGTATTTAAAACCAAACAGGGACTCTCTGAGTGGCTTGTTATGTCGTTTGGTTTATGCAATGCACCTGCAACTTTCATGCGGGTAATGGATGATGTCTTACGTCCTTTTCATGATGATTTTGTTATTGTCTACTTAGATGACATCTTAATTTTCAGCAAGACTCGAGAAGAGCATGTCATGCATGTTAAGAAAGTACTTGATATTTTGAAGAAAAATCAGTTGTTTCTTAAAATGTCAAAGTGTGAATTTGGGAAAACTTATTTGGTTTATTTGGGACACATAGTAGGAGGAGGTGCTTTGAGAATTGATCCTTCTAAGGTAGAAGCCATTGTGAATTTTCCTACTCCCAAATCCATTACAGAGGTAAGAATTTTTTTGGGTGCAGCTCAGTATTGGAGGAAGTTTATTTCTAACTTCTTTGCCATAGTAGCTCCTATGCATGCAGTGACAAGTGTGAAGCGTGCTTTCCAATGGGGAGGCAAGCAACAAAAATCTTTCGAGTCTTTGAAAGAGAAGATAAGTTCAGCTCCAGTCCTTGCATTACCAAACTTGAGACAGCCATTCGAGATTCAAACTGATGCTAGTGATTACGCCATGGGTGCAGTTCTCTTACAGCATGGTAAGCCTATCGCATTTCATTCTGAGACATTTAATGGTGTTGTTGTGAATTATCCTACATATGATAAGGAGTTGTATGCGTTGGTACAAAGTGTCAAAAAGTGGAAACACTATTTGATGGGCAAATAAACAGTTGTTCATACCGACCATCAACCTTTACAGTACTTGCAGTCGCAAATTAAATTACAGCAGTCACGACATTTCAGATGGATTGGTTTCCTACAACAATTTCACTTTGTAATAAGGTACAAGAAAGGTATTTTCAATAAATTTTCTGATATGCTTTCAAGGCCTATTATTAGTGCTACTAATTTACTTAAGAATGATTCTATTGTACATGAGAGCTACATAGAACAGTATGCATCAGATGTTGATTTTAAGGATGTGTATGCTAACTTGACTGAAGGGAATCATGTTGAGGAGAATGATTATCATTTGCATAATAATTTGTTGTTTCATATGGGCAAGTTATGTATACCACAGGGGGAGAGACTAAACATCATGAGAGAAGCTCATTCTTCTATTATTGCTGGACATTTCGAAGTAAGCAAAATAGTGGCACATTTACAGAGGTATTGTTATTAGCCTCGCATGGTAGATAGTGTTTCACATTTCATTAGAGGTAGTTCATTATGTGCTACAAGCAAACCTATAAATACGAAGATTGGATTATATATGCCATTTCCAGTACCTTCTAGACCATGGGAAAGTGTTTCTATGGATTTTGTTGGAGGTCTACCATTATCTAGAAAGCAGCATGATTATCTTTATGTAGTAGTTGATAGATTCAGCAAGATGTGTATTCTTATGCCATGTAAGAAATCTATAACTGTTGAAAAAATTGCTAATTTATATTTTCAACATGTATGGGTTCATTATGGATTTCCTACTTCTATTGTTAGTGACAAGGTTTCCAGATTTGTTGGGAATTTTTGGTCCAGTCTATGGAAGATGATTGACACCAAGTTGAAGAAGAGTGTTGCTTTCCATCTGCAAATAGATGGCCAAACAGAGGTAGTGAATAGAACCATTGTACATCTTTTCAGAGGTTATTGCAGCCAGCATCCCAATCTTTGGGATGAGCACTTACATTATATTCATCATGCTTACAACCGGGCCAAGCACTCTTCTACAAATACTTCACCTTTTGAAGCTTGCTTTGGGTATTTGCCTAAGTCACCTTTAGATTTCATTCCTGAGAAGGATGTTGCCATTGATGGGCATAGTGAATTTTACAAAGCTCACATGTTCATTGAAATAATTTAGCTCATACATCAGCAGGTTCAAGAACAGCATGAAAAAGGTCAAGGCAAGTACAACGAGAGGCATGACAAACACAGAGTTGATCATAAGTTTCAAGAAGGAGATGAGGTATGGCTGCATATTAGTAAGGAAAGAATGCAAGGAGAAGGTAAAAAGTTGAAGCCTATTTGCTATGGTCCATTCAAGATCCTTAAACAAGTTGGAAATAATGCTTTTCAACTAGATTTGCCTTCATATATGCAAATGTATTCTGTTGTGAATATGGAAAATTTACGTTTGTATGAACCTCCTTTAATTGTTGATTATGAAAGTGACATTCAGCTCCCATCCATAGAGGATTTCTTGCCAGAATTTTTGGATGAGCGGAAAGAGGATGCTATCCTTGACAGAAGGACACACACTTCGAGGAGGGGAAATGTTGATTATGTTCTGGTTGGTCTTAAAGGCAACAAACTGAGTAAGGAAAAATGGATGGAGGTGGAAAAGGTGAGGGATATGTACCCTCATATTCTTAACAGGTAATTGAAGGCTTTTGGGGTCCAAAAGCTTCCCAATGGGGAGGTGTGATCAGGTGATCATGTCCAAGGGAAAAAAAATGCTCAAAATTGGAACTGCTCATAATTGGTTGCAACCTAAACGACTGGATAGGCCTCATCACTGTGATTCTGGCACCATGAACGGGACTCAAATACAATGTCATATGTGAAATATATTGAAGTTTGAAGTTGCCCAATAACCTTCAAAACAAGACTTTTGAACAAAAAAAAATTGTCATTTTTCAGAAAAATTTTATGGCAAAATTTCATTTTTTTATATGATTTTTGGTGGCCTATCAGAGGGTGCCACGTGGCCTGCCCAGAGGCTACCACGTGGCCCCAGGTCTATGGTTCAATTCTTGTTTAAAAAAATAATTGGTGGGCAAACCCAACCTAACCTAAATGTATTCGGGTCACGCTGAACGTGTTTGGGTCGGGCATTTGTGTAGCTCATGGCATGGGCAGAGGTCGACCCGACCTGAACACCTATGGGTCAATGTATAGCGGGTGAGTCGTTTGTTTGAACCAGCGGAAAACATGGAGTTTAGCCCTCAGGGCTATGGGTTTAAAGCCTCGCAACCAGAAGTATAACCAAGTGCTAAAGCGCTTCCAAACCAGTGGAGAAAATGAGTGCTTAGGTGTTAACCCCTCGCCACAGGACCTTCACCTGTGACCATGGGCAAGGGCTAAACCCTTAACCGCCAGCGGAAACTGTTTGACTTATCCACATGTGAACATGCAGTTCAACCAACAGTCAAATTAAATGCCTCCGCCAAATTAGTAACATGGTTATGCCTGTTCTGTTCTATCTGCCATTTTTGGTGGCTTTAACTGGAGTTCATCCAGATTTGCTGGGGTTTCTAAGGGACATTGAGGAGAAAATTGTGAAGGTCATAACTTCTCCAATATTGAACCAATTTGGACGAAATTTTGGTCAATTTTGGGTATTATGAGCGTTTTGGAGTCTTTGGGATAGGTTGCAGAGCTAACAGAGGTGTTCTTCAGCCATTTTTTCTTCAGGGAAGCTTGGAGAGCCATAAGGGCCATGAGGGAAATGGAGCTGCATTGGGCTATACTTCACTATTTGAGGTGAAATAAAAGCCATTCTTAGCTTATTTTTGTCTTCTGAATTCAATTTCATAGTTTTTTCTGCTTGTTTCGGCATATTTATCACTGTAAAACCAATTTGAGCAACTCAATAGAGCAAGGACATGCCCATTGGGAGCCTTGGACCCGGCAGATGTAGCCCAAGAGGGGTGAACTGCCTCATGATGTTGCTGTGTTGTTATGGTGAAGTTATGCTACTATCTATTTCTGATTTAAGATATTAAACAATAATTTTAATTAACATTCCCTCACACATAAACTAAAAAACAGTTACCAAAAACACTTTGTTTAAATTTCAAGATATGATAAACACTTTGCACACTTAATTAAATCGAAATGGATACCTTGAACAGAAGATACAAATAGTTTCATTTTCATATCAATTCCTATTTATGAATTCCTTCTCCTTTAAAGATATGCCTCTTGAAGGAGCTTGTACTTCATTTCTCGACATTCAGGCTCAAGGCCAAGCCACCTCCTTCATCTACAACATTATTTCTGTTGAAGTATAATGGTGTGTTGTAGGGTGTTGCAGTGGAGGGTTGAAAACACCACTTCCAGAGCTTATTTTTCAGAGGAGGAAGCTTTCCTTCCTTTTGGAGATCAGAAATGAAGCATTTGGAGAATATATGAAATCCTGGCACTTAGCCAACATATTGTGTTTCTCCTAGAGCAGAGTCCCTCTCCTAGACTACGTTATTTTCCGTGTGCATTTGCAGTAAGGGTTTGAAGGATTGTTGGAGGGTGAGATATTCAGTGTTAGGATCAGCCTTTCACTTGGGAGATTTATTGGAGGAGGTATAATTATTCAACTTATGCATCATCTTCATCCATCTCCATCTAGTTCTTGAGTTGTAGTTGCTACTCAGTCCTAGGACTGCAAGTCTGACACTTTTTCCATTTTGGATATTTGAGGAAATCCCTTCCGAATTGTCTTGAAATTCATTTTGGGAGTCTAGATCTTCATTCCCAACATTTTTTGGGCCCTATATTTGTATATTTGTGAATTTACACTTCCCAACAGCAGTATCTCCAATAAAATTGCATTGTCTTAGCCTTGGGCATTTTTTTATTTGTAGCAGTGATCTCATTTTTATGTACATGTTTCTTGAGGCTGATTTTGCCTATCTTGAGTGACTCTTTCCTCAATATCTTGTATAAATTTTCTGCCATGATATTAATATTATGGCTATTTGGATCTTCTATCATTTTATTTGTTGATGAATCACTGCTCTTTCATTATTGTGTTCATGTATTGCTGCATTCCCATTTTGTGATATTACAGTGGTATCGGAGCATAATCTTGGCTCAGCCTGTGGATCTCAGCCAATATGCTATATAGAAGACAAGAAGAAGTAAAGATGAACAGAAAGAAGACTCCATTATTTGGAGGAAGAAAGGAGGAGAAACTTCCAAAGTTTCTATCTTAAACTTTGCAGAGCATTCATGAAGATCTTAAGAAGATGAGGAAGGAGATGTGTAGAGAATCTCCAAGAGGGTTTGAATCTGAGACAAACTATATATTTTCACATAATGAGTGTGAGCATGCAACCACACACTATGATTCATAGCGCAGTCATATGCCGAGATTTTCCATGAGAGAGATGGAAGAAGAAGGAATGACTAGGAGGGAAACTCTTAGTGATTTTCTACAAGAGTATGAGTCTCAAACTCATAAGTTTAGAGATCATATCACTTTTCCATAGTTTTGCAAGATCAAGGTGAAGAGAAGCAAGCAACATGATATATCTCTTCTATCTAATTTTGATGGTTCACCTACATGTTCAGCCAGATCTTGGGTGGAAGAACTAGACACCTTTTTACAGCAACACCAAATTTCTGAAGATGAAGCCATCAAAGTTGCAGCACCGCATTTTTGAGGTAAGGCCTATGCATGGTGGATATTCAAGTATTTTTCTTTAAAGAATGAAAATAATTATTCTTATGCTAGGTTCACTAAGGAATTGCTGGAAATATTTGATGGAAATATTTTTGAAATGCATGTGGTGGAACCAAACAAACCCAAGCAAACAAAAACCTTGCATGTGATGGAGGAAACTATAAACTCAGATCCACTTCAGAAAACCATGGAGGAGGTTGAAATCTTGCATCATACCTTGTTAGAGGCAAGACCTATATCTCATATTCTTGAATAAGATGGCATGGAGATCCCTTTTTCAAAACAGGATCCTATTCTTGGGAGGTTTCCCATACATGTTGATGAGGATGAGAGCAACAACGCTGTCATGTATATAGTTTATCTAGAACCTCATGCAGAGGAAGAGGGAGCTCTTGCTCCAACTAGTGTGATTCTTGTATCATTGCAAGGAATTCCCCAGGATCTCACATATGGAGATCAAGGCACAACTCATGATTTACATGTTCCATTGATGATAGGGTGTGAAAATATGGAGATAAAAGGAGGAGATAGGGAGGATGACTAGCATCATGTGATGAGGAGCACACACCCCTGTCTATTTCACAAGGTTGATGCACCTAAGAGGGAGACTGGATTGTTCAATGAGAGCAGGGAAAAATATGTCCATTCACATATGCATTCTACTCTTGATCTTGATGCCTCATTGTATGGAGGCATTTCACTGAGGAGACCACCAGATCAACAGAGGAGGATGGATGCTTCACATTTTGAGGTAGATTTCAGAGGAGTGGAGACCTTGGGAGAGCTTGGTACAATGTTGGGAGTCTTGGGTAGACTCATGGAGGAGGGATATATTCTCCCAACATCATCTTTACCCACTCCCATTTCAGATTCTGCACTGTGGCAGATGTAGGAGGGGAAGGATAGCAACCTTCCAACTTGCATCTTTGGCATGGGAGATGTCAAAGAAGAGGAAAACCATATGAAAAATGATCTTCATGATAGTTCGGAAGCACTGTCACTATGGAGGATGGTCCATATTGGAATTCCCAACTATTTGTGGAGTATTCCAAGGATATTTTTACTTGCATGATATTGGATGACCAGTTGCATGAGGAGGGATATTCAGTCAGAGATGGGGTCATCTACTACCATAGTAGGATATTATTATATGGACCTTCCAAGCTAAGGAGAAGTTGCTACTAGCAGCTCATGAGGATTTTCTCTGCAGCCAAACTTATTCTATGATAGAATACCACACCATCATGGAGGGGTATTTTTGGAAAGGCTTTGAGGAGGAGATATATTAGCATATGAGGAGATTCATGGATTATGTAGATATGGAGGAGATACATAACTCTTTGGAAGAGTTAGCAGAGCCACCTCTTTTCTCTTTGAGGATGAGAGGAGACTCATCTATGAGCCACTCAATTTGCATGAGCAAGACATGTGATAAGGGTATTGTTTGTTTGCACAAGGAATTGTATAATGTATATATGCATCCCTTAACCATATATGTGCAAGACTTTTCTCAAAGGAGGAGCATTCTTCCTTCTAGACTTCATGGTCTACTTGAGGCCATGAGTATTTTTCATGGCCACTCCCGAGGAGAACTTGGGGAGGATATTTTTCATGGAGAACACACTTACCTCGTACCATACATCATTCACTTTCTCCAAACACATGAGGAGAGTGGGGCAGCAAGAAATTGGTTGAGAAACCACACTTTTTATCATTCTCTATTGCAGTTGAGGGTCAAACTGCGTTGGTTGCATTTGAGGGACCATTGTCCTTCTCCCTTGCTACATATGGCAGAAAGTATGATTCTCATTATGGTTCCCTATGTTGTTGTTGTTCTCATTTGGGAGCATGTTTGGGGGAGACACATTGGTTGGATGTGTCCCTTGGGAAGGAGGATTCCCACACTTTTGCATTACATGTTCTTATGGGAGCATGTTAGGTGATATGGACACCACAACAAAACACTTGTCTCTTTATGAGGTGGGCCACGATATTTCTTGGAGCACTTGGGCTATGACTCTCCTAAATCATTAGGAGAAACTTTTCTATGAGTTTCCATGTCATGTTGCGCAATAGCAGTTAGGAAAAATACACTATGACCACTTGGAAAACTGTTGGTACCTTTCAAATCTACATGAAACCTTCATTATTCCACTCACTTGAATGCCATATGATGGTGGTTTCCTATTCATCATATATGGGATGGTTTGGGCTAGCATGATTCCCAACGTTGGAGGGAATATCTTTGGAGATCTAGTTTCCTTATTGTTACTTGGAGGAAACATTTTTGTAGCCTAAAAACAACAAATACTATACACTTATTATAAGTCGAGAGGAGGATAGCGTGGTGTAGGCTATTTTTTCTACCATGATCAGATTTGTAGCCCACCTACATTGCAGGAGCTAAAGGTGGAGGATGACTTGAATGAGTTACCATTTTGGAGGGTGGCTCATTTTGAATGGATGATAGCTTGGGGATGGAGGATCCACATGGGAATGATGATTCCCACTACATTTCAGATTCCATTCCTCAAAGGGACCTCTAGACAACACCTTATTTCCTTCTTGAGTACTCTACTTGTTCATGATGATAGCTATTTAGCTAACTTTCATGCTTGGGAGAGGAAATATGGACATTTATTGATGAGACAACATCTCATTCTTTCGAGGAGCATATCACATGTGGATGCCACAAGAGGAGGAGGGGAAAATTATCAGGTCTATCCTTGTAGTTGCTTGAGGACAAGCAACATTTGGGAGGGGAGGACTGTAATATTCCAAAATTACCATGCACCTAATTGGAATATTATTTTTTGTTGATTTCAATTAGGAGATAAATCAATGGGTAAAGAGGCCCATCCATTTCAAAAATATGAATAAAATCCCTCATGGTGTGAAAAGGGACAGTCATAAGAGATGGATTTCACACCCTCATGTGTGAAAAGGGGCATTTGCATGTGGACAAGGTCAAGTTTGACCAAGTCAACAATGTTGGGATAGGAGGTGGAGATCATCTTGTGAGGCAATGCAAAGATAGTGGGAGGAAGATTCCTTTATGGAGGAAACTGTAATGAGTGGGACCCATGGTGAGAGGGCTTCCATTTGTATAAAAGGAGGGCAAGGAAGCCATAGTAAGACATGTTATGGATTATTTATTTTATGGTCTGGTTAGACTATTGTGCATTCTCTTGCTATTTAGTAGAGTTGTTGTGCTAAACAATTGTTACGAATTCTTGTTTAGGAATTCCTTATGCTTTCAAGAGAGGTCTCTTGAAGGAGCTTGTACTTCATCTCTCCACATCCAGGCTCAAGGACAAGCTGCCTCCTTCAGCTACAAT
>JAXQQM020071779.1:0-87913 GCA_034641835.2 Pinus albicaulis
TGTCTTTATGTTTGTTTTTGCTGTGTGTTCTGTATATTTATTTTTTTATTCCGTTGCTAAGCTCAACAACTATATGTAGGTATTCTTTAACTTATGTCCTCAACCATCTTTTCGTTGTGGAAACAAGATCCATTATGAGTCGCCACCACCGTGGTATGTTCTAGTTTTTGTTTTGTTGAAGTGTAGTCAAGAAGAGACATTATTTTAGTAGCTAGTTGATTCGCTTCACTATCACTTTTGTATTACCTTATTTCAACAATTTTCTAGCAGATTAGAATAAGAAGGTGTGTGAAATAAGCTTGTTTGGGAAAGCATTTATTTTAGCATTTAGTTTTTAGTTTCAGTAGTGTACAACATGGTTTTAGTTTGGGTTTAGTTTCAAGTTATGTTATTGGACAGATTAGTTTACAGGTTGTAGTTATTGAAGTTGGGATCAATCCAATCAATCAGGCACTTGGTCTATGAGTTCTTTGTTGGCTCGCAGGGAGGACAACATCCCCACTGGATCCAGTTGTTATCTCAGTTATGCTTCATAGTTGTAAATTCAACATTGTAATTTTTTATTATTCAAAAATTTTTAGGGTGTTGATAGTTGGATTGGCAGTGCCAATTGTTAATTTTGAATAAAGACACTAATATGTGAATTATCAACGTGAGTTTTTAAATTTTTTGAATAAATTGAACTGAAAGCTAGAGTATCCACGTCAATTATAAAATTTAAAATTTTAATGTCAAAATCAGAGTGCTAACAGATTCCACGTCAGTGAAGGAGCGACCACTTGATCAAGTAAGCACTGATAATTAATTTGTCAGTGACAAAACTCTATTTTACTTTTTTTTTTTGTAAAACATAGTAACTTTGAGTACATATTCCCAATATGTAGAAACAAAAAAAATAAAAAAAAAGGTTTTTGTTGGTAACAAGCTCATTTTAAAAAAATATTTTAGTTTTTACACAGGTGTAATGGTTTGAGAGATTTGAAGGAATCTTTGAGGATTATTTTTCTAGATTTTGCAATTCATTTTTTTCTTGTTTTAGTGACTTTTTTTAAAATTAGTTTTCAAATAACTCACGATGAATTTTTGAAAACCCAAAGATTTTTTTTTGAGGGAATGGACCCATTAACAGAAACCTCTTTTGGGTTTTACACAACTATCATGGTTTGAGAGATTCAGATGGATATTTGAATCCTATATTTCAAGAATTTTCTAGAAATAGTTTTTTTCATATTTAGAAAAATGCCTAATCAACTTTCAGTTGGAGAGCAACCTCCTCAATTTGACTTGGGGATAGGAGATTAACTCCTCTTTGATATATTTCTTTTATTTAGTAAGCTTTAGATAGATGAGGAGGTTTGAGATCCATTATTTTTAGATCTTGAACATTTTGTTAATTGTCTATAAAGACAATAATTTTTGTAAGCAAGGTTTGAATCTCTTGCGGAAACCTTGCATATTATGTATTATGTGAATAATGTTATTTGTGTAAATTCTATAGATATTCATGCGTCATATGTTTCCTGCCAATTTTTCTTATGTATGGTTTTTTGTCTACCCCATACATTTGTTTCATAAATCTTTTGCTTTTGTAAATAAGTGATTAAATCCAAACTCTGTTTATAAGCTCATATTTACATTTTTCAAAACTTTTATATGTTTTCAGTTTAAATATCATTTACAAAAATCATATGAATGCTTTTTTTTATGTTTATTCTCTTCCCTCTTTGATCATAACTTGATGTTTGTCTAAGAAATTTAAAGCTACCTTTCCTATGTTAAAAAATTTCATGTAGGCTCTTGCTAGTATTTTTATGTTAAAAGACTCCATGGACAATGGTCCCTATCTATTTTCCTTCCAAAAAAAGCTCATATGTTACCAAATAAATATGGCCAATGAGATAAATTGTATGTTGCTTAATGCCAACGAGTAGTAGAGTTTTAAGCAGAGATCCCTCTCAAGATTGAAGGGCCAACTTTCAATCTAAAAAAGTTAGAGGTTACCTTAGTTTTTTCCCTCTACAGTCAGGGTTTTCTTTAAGTGATAACAGAATGAATTAATGGTTCTTGTCATTTAATGCAAATTAATTTGGCTTAACCCCTGCATTTCCAATATTCATAGCTTTGTATGTTGTGCAATACACTTCTTTATTACTAAAATTATGAAATATAAAACAATGACCATAGAAAATATACGGGTACCTAAGAGTGAAAATCTTCTTGACAAAATTGGTCCTTGGATGCTATTCGGATGAAACACATATCTGTGTTTCTTTCTTACTCCTCTATTACTCGTGTGACTCAAATTATCCTATTTTTTTATTATTATCACTTCCTCTATTGGGTTTGTTAGGTTGGCTACTTATTCCCTTAAGAGCATTAACATAGATTTTTAATTCCTCATCTTTTGATGCTTTGAGCCTTGAATCTCCTTTGAATTGTTTAGGTGTTTCCTCTGATTCTTATTTTAATAGATGGATGCCACTGAGTGATGATAATCATATCTAAATTTTTTAATCCCTTCACAAATTTTAAGTTCTAATTTGACTATCTCTTAATCTTCTTAAGGTTTTTTCTCAAAGACATAATTTCTAATTCCAATTTACAACAATAGCTCTTCTTTTCTTGTAACCGCTTCATTAAAAAATCCTCCAATCATTTCTCTTATTCTAATTGGACTCTTAAAAGAACCATTTATTCACCTATGTTATTATACTCCTCCTTGTACGCTCGAATATCTTATTTCTAGTTCTTTTTAATTCTTTTGAGCTTATCTATTTCCCCCAATGCACTCAAAAGTTCACTTTCCATGTCAACAATTTCTTCACATTCTTTTGAATTAATTTTCTCTACACCTAATATTTGACTTTCAAATTCCATAAGGAGCTTCTCATCAAGGTTTACATAAAATTCATAATCTACTTCATCCTCTATCCATTGTAACTGCCTTCTTGTGAATATAAACTTTTCCTTTTGCTAAACTTCTTCTTGATAATTTTCCTGGAATTTTTATTTCTTTTCTCTTTTTTTTTCCAGCATTATTATTTTCTCTATAATGAAATTTTGAAGAAAGTTCCCTATTCTACCACAGTGAAAACATTTGAATGGTAGTATACATTTGTAGTTTGAAGTTCCCTCTTATTGGCTTCTGACAAAATTTGGTTCCTCTTCATATAAAATGTGGTTGGAGTGGTTTTGGTCTTGATATTGTTTTAACTTGCTTGATACTCTAAGAGAAAATTCTCTTAGTTCTAGTTGATCCTTGCTCTTTCTCATCTCATGGGCTATGAGTACTCCATGAAGCGTCTCCATGGTCAACTAATCTAATTCATGAATTTCTTCTATTGCTGATAATTTGGCATCAAATTTAGGAGTAAGTGATCTTACCACCTTTTGGACTATTGTAGCACCATCAATTTTATCACTTGCTCCCTTCATTATGTTTAAAATCTAATACATTCTAATAAATAAACTACCTATGCTTTCATCCTCATTCATTTTCAAATTTTCATATCGTATCCTATAGATCTGCAATTTTTCATTTTTGACTTTGGTGTCCTCCACATAACTATTTACAAGTTTATCTCGCATTTCCTTGGTTGTCTCATACTACATTAATTTGACAAATTTTGATGGTGCAAGTCCACAGAAAATTGAAATCATATCCTTATCATTCCATTCATACATTTTCTTACTAGCCTCGTATGTTTGAGGAGTTGCTTGGTTTTCATACCCACTCACTATAATTTTCCAAATGTTCATGCAAAGTGACATCAGATAAGCCTTCATTCTAATTTTCCAAAAGTTAAGGTTTGTTCCATTGAATCATAGAGCTGTACTTGAGAAGGCATCATCTTGACTTGCCATTTTTTGTAAGATCATCCTTCTAATGGTTAGACTATTACTGGAGAAGCTTAGCTATGATACCAATTATTAAAAACTAATAAGAGGGATGAAATAATATCTTACACTTTCATTTAGATTCTTATTTCTTATTTATTTTAGAATTTAATAGAAAACCACCACATAATTAAATGAATACAACAGACAACAAATATTTTACGTGGAAATCCATAAAGGGATAAAATCACAAATTCTTTTATTCAGATTATTATTTTAGGCGCCCACCAACAATTTCAGAATTTGCAAGCAGCCACTTGTATGAGATATTATGTCCTTTCTAATTTTGCATGCTCCAATCCACTGGAGACACAATCCACAAAATTTAGTAGCCCTGAACACCTACTCAGAAAAGTAGTCCCCTCTTTATCTTTGAGTTGAATGTAATTTATGAGGAATTGAGTTGTTCTATGTTCTACTCTTTCTTTTTTTGACCCTATGCTCATATTAGCAGCTGATGTTACTTGAAAACACGTTTATTGCATACATACCACCCATGTTGTTTACCTTACACATTCGTAGAGGTCCCACTATGCACATATGTTGCATACCTGTCACCCATGTTTTTTAACTTACACATTTGTAGAGGTCCCACTATACACATACCCTCTACTAACTCATTCTTCTTCTCTCCATCTTATGATCTCTTGGTCACCATTCCTTCTCATCTTCATCAACAGATATACCATTATTATATATATATATATATATATATATAACTCTCATTACCACATTGGGCATGTCCATGGTTTACCCATGAAAATCCTCCTTTGACTATTTCAATGCATAATGGCTTATGAACATGAGTAACTTATTTTCAACTCCCCGATGTATATGTACACAAGCCAAGATCCAAGCATTAGGTTCAAAAGGAGCTAAGGCCTCGACCCATGCAATTATCCCATTTTTTAAATACCCATCACTTCCTAGGACACACTTAGCAATTTGATTGAAATCAATGGAACATATGTCAGGGGGACGGGGGGTTGGGGTGTTTTCATTTTTTCATATATGGATTTTAAATAGCCACCACATTTTTTATGTGTTCCAAGGGATCTTTTGAGCCAATAAAATTCAAGAGTGGAAGCATCATTTCACCTCCCTACCCCCATTGCTTATCTAAACTTTAATGGGGAGGGGGGCTGGGTTCTAATTTTTTTTTTTTGTATGTGCTTGTAAGTATCATTCATGAAGGTCAACAAGCTTCCCCTGGATTTAACATCACTTGACATCAATTACTGAACTTTAACATCAATGAAAACAAATTCCAACATACTCAAAAAAAAATTATTGAGAAGTAATTTTCAAAGCTACTTTAGTAGGAACCTTGTTCAAAATATAATTTGCACAACAAATTACTTCTACCCAAAATATTTTCTTGAGACATTTGTGACGTATATACAACCATTTCAATTTAAGTTTTTTTGTTTTTTGTTTTTACTTTTTGCAGCCACATTTTTTAGGTGTGTAATGAAAAATTCTCTGATGTTTAATGTCATGCACTTTGATAAATATGTTGGAAATTTACTTTCAATGTACTTCCAACATTATCAATATGAATCTAGTCTTGATGCATTTTCCATATCCTCTTTCAACTAGGGCTTTAAATCCTTGGAAGAAACAATTGCTTCACTTTTACACTTCAAGAAATATAGTTAAGTTATTTTACTATAATCGTCAAGGAATGTGAGGAAGTAGAAAGGAATTTGAAGAGGATCATATAATGTTAATATGAACTAGCTACACCTATTACTAGGCATGCCAAAGTTTATAATTTTTGATATTTTACCTAGGATGCTTGTTGATAAGTAAAACCATTGATCTAGGTCTGTGAGCTACCAGATTTACCCATGATCTTTTTCTTTTGTGATGTATTAGAATTTCATTTTATCATAGCATTTATGGACAGACATGCAAATATAATTAAGAGGAAAACATGTCAAAAATCACACAACAAAGCGCAAGACGTTTAATAATGGAGTTCGTTCAGTGGGGACTACGTCTCCGGGCCTTGGTGTCTCGATGGTGTTGGTCGCTTCATTTTGTGCTGGAAAATGTGATGATGTACATGGACATTGTTTACTTGTCATACAAGGAAATGTTCCCTTGACATGAGTGACAATGCCTCTCCATGAGACGTTCTGCTACAAGGAAATCTCACTCATAACAAACCTGCTATCAACATGACAACCTCACACATGGTGACAAAGAGTATCCCGCCATCAAGGAAACAAAGGGATCTCAGAACTTAAATGAACACCCATGATGAATAAATATCACATGACATAAACATCAAGATTTTGCATCATACATCAAGTAGGAATCAACACGAAATAAAACATATCACAACAATAATCAATGAAGTAAATCTAGTGTTGGATGAAGAATGGGTTGCTCAGCTACTGGATCTAAATGCACCATCGAAGTCGTGGCGTCGAATGGCATGAAATCGATTGTCGACACTCTGAATTCTGACACCGTAATCCCAATATGGAAAATGGTCAAAAAATCGAGACCTCCGCTGCAGAAACTGACATCGCCATCAGCTTCCCATCACCGAGAGGTGTAAAATCCATATAAAATTTATCCAATTTGGACACCGAACAATTCTAGGCCCTCTGAAAATGTGGCTAAGGTCATGGTTCCATTGCCTCCATGAATGGCTTAGTGTTCTACTTGCATAAAAAAAAATGAATTGGCCTTGAACTGTGTGCCCGTCTGTACCTACAATAAAATAATATCTTCCTCGAACTCCATGCTCCTCCTTCTATTTGGGCGCATCTGCAGAATGAGAGTTTATAAGGTTGAAGGTGGACAAAGTTTACAACATAATGTTGTCGGCCTTTATTGGTAAGTTTGGAAATTGTTGGAGGAGAGGTTGGGGGATCAAATCCGGCCTCTCCAAATTTGAGCATTAGTTGGGCACATATAAATGTTTAACATAACTGTATATAATTTTGGACCAGAGTTGTATTAACTTCATTTTAACCGTTTGGGTTTTCGTTTTAAATGTTGTTTGGTGCGTATTTAAATATGGAGGCGTGGTAATGACACATCACCGTTGGTTGAATTTTTTATGTTGTAATATGTATTTAAATATGGGGTCGTCCAGTGGGGGCCGAACCACGTGGGTCGGGTGGGTTCAAGCCTCGTTGGCCTTGTTCACGGTCATGGTTTTTACATAGTATGATAGCATATGCCACGTTGGGTGGGCGGGGTCCACAATCCACGGCCCCAACCCAACCCGTTATATAAGTTATATATGTGGTTATCCCATGGGTGGAGGGTGCGGTAGCCCCATATTTGTCATTCGTTTATTATATGGTCATTGGGGGTGGTGGGGTTAGTGGCCCGCCACCCCATCTTAATATATTTTTTTGCCTGTTTCAAAACAAATTGGCCATTTATGGTTTTAATGAAACTAAGGGTCATTGGGAAAATTAACGAGGCCACAATTTTGCCTGTGTTTGAAATCTAAGTTCCCCTACCTATTGATGGTGAATTTGTGGGACACTTAAACCTGGCCCACTACCAAACTTTGACCAAAACGTTGACTTGGTTTAACTTCTCCATATGGGCTCGAATTGGAGATCTGTTCAGGCGACAAGAAATTCAGCCTAAACCTGGTTTGAGAGCCATCCTACCACTTTGAATTTTGACTTATCATCAACCTTCTTGGTCTTCTAAAAGTGAGATATTGTAAATAATAATCATATATTCCCTTAAAATAAAAATAAGATCAACTATAAAAGTGAAATAACTCCAAATCTTGAAATAATTATAATAATAATAATAAAATAATAACTAATTTTACCAACTATAAAAGTGAAATAACTCCAAATCTTAAGATAATTATAATAATAATAATAAAATAATAACTAATTTTTCCAACTTAAAATAATTAATAGAAATGACTTTTACCATCTATTAATTGATTCAATTAACCAAAGACATATTTAATTAAATAAAATAATAATAATATCCCTCGTATAACTTCCAAAAAAATACCACATAAATTGGCGTGAGAAATTGGAGTGACAAAGATACCAAGATACCCACACACTTGTTAGTAGGATCAATGCACTCATACATACAAGCCAATTTTTAGTGTTCAATTTCATATTCAAATGATAATAACATGATAATAAGGCATGCTAATATATTTTCTAAAAAGCATACTACAAGATAAATGGTTGATCATGAAATAAGACATATGTTAGTAAGACATCTCTCTAACGGGTGACATAGATTAGGGAGGTGTTGAAGTTGGATGCAGAGCATTATGCATATTAATTTCAGATAGCCTCGTTGTTATATTATTTACCGGAGGAATATGATATTTTTTCCATTTCTAAGGAAAAGAGATTAAAGGGAATGCGTGATGGGGAATAATATGAACAAAAATATTTTAACAAGTTAGTTAGATTCGTTGAGGTAAGTCATTTGCCATGGATATGCATTTTCTATAGTTTCATATGCATTTAAAAAAACATAATTATTTAAGTTTGCAAAGGTCATGGGTTTGGTATAGGAAATTTTTTTATAAATGTTATTATAAGCGAAGAGTTATTTTATGTTGTTTTAAATATATATATATATTATTAATATAAACAATAGTAAATTTACTTGTGAATGTAAAACATTATTTATAAGATACATAAAAGTTGGAGGAGTATTGGTTAAGTTAAAAGGTATGACTAATCATATCATGTAGATTTTATTTGGGAAGCAATACTATGCCTGCTACGTTTATATTGGAGAATATATATTGAGGAAAAAATGAAGTAATATATTGAGGATATAATAGGGGTAAAGAGTTTTAAGATGTTGTGTATTGAGGATATTATAGGGGTAAAGAGTTTTAATATGTTGTGTATAATAAATGAAGCTCAAAATTAATGAAAAAATATAAAGAGGTATAAGAAATGTTAAGGAAAAAATAGATAACTACAATATCTAGTGAAAGTAGAGGTTTATCAATTGTATTGGGTTCATATTCGTAAGGGGGTTAAATAATTTAATTTTTAGAGGTATTTTTCAACATGTAGTCAAATTAAGGGTATTATTTAGTATGCCATGAACACATGTGCTATGTCATAGGTTTATTCATTGAAACCTCAGTCACTCATCCATACAACTTTTTTTAGCTTTCAATGTTTTCTTCGAAATAATTTTAAGGTCAATATGAACCTAATTGTAGCAAGACATCACGTAAATTTTAATGAAATAATTCACTCCTTTCAATGTGTCTCAATTAATGGAATGACATACATGTTTATCATGATGTTGTTCAATAATTGACAACCAACACAAATGCACCAACAACCTTTTTCCATTTTCATGAACATAATCAAGTTTCCACATAAGCATGACCAAAATTTGATGTCACTTATATAAAAAGCTCTTTGTGTGTTATTTTTTATGAAAGATCTATGATTCAAAAGTCTATCAATACATGTTATTAATTGTCATCATGTTCAAAAATTGATAACTGATAATAATGTGTCAACATTCTTTTTCTCCTTATCATATGTGTTATCAAGCTTCCACATAAACCTGATCAAACTTTGAAGTCAATTCTATAAAAAAAATTGTGTATTATTATATATTTTATTTTCTAATAATAATTAATAATACAAAAATATATCTAATAATATTGCTAAAAAAATAGATAAATTATATATTAGATTATATATTATAAAACATATTACCTATACTTTAAAATATTGATATATATTTATCTGGAAATACAAAAATATTATACTTATTTAACCTAAATTATTTGAAAGAAAAAAAAATAAATATTTTTGAGAGTGCAAGCTTCTGTGATCCATAACATATTAAATTCTAAATCTTCTGGGAAATCACATGAGAAATTTTGGAACCTGATGCTTCTACATTATAAAACATATTACCTATACTTAAAAGTATTGATATATATTTATCTAGAAATACAAAAATAGAATACTTATTTAACCTAAATTATTTGAAAGAAAAAAATTTATGAAATAATGATACTAAAGAACCCAAATAATTATACTTATATAGATAAAATATCACACTGCAAACTCTAATCAAATTCTATATTCTGAATCAAGGAAATTACACACATATTTATACAAGCAATAGTCTCAAGATAGAAATGCTATCTTGGACGTACAGTAATGTGGTTGAGAGATTCTCTCAACCACACACTAAACTAGGAGAAACTATATTCTAGCTACTTCCTATTATATAGGAACAAACTCTTCAAATGGAGAATTACAACCATAGACAAGTAGGAATTAATTATTTCTAACTCCCCCCCTTAATGACTACTTGTCATGATAGTGATTCACAAAGTCTGGTTGTGGTCAAACATAACAAAGAATATGTCGACGTCCATATAAAAGAGCAACCATCCACCGGAATGCATGGGTACCAACCGCTGCAACCGCTAGTCCTGTAGGATTTCCTTCGCATACATGATTCTGTCAACCATTATCACCGCATATATGTACCTACAGATCCACCACTATCGGGCGAATTACATGTACAGAATCTCCAAAAACACAATCTGCAAATCAATCTTGCTTCAATGAGAAAATCTGATGTTTTCCAATACAGCCACAAAACTGATCTGATCAAACTGATCCGATCTGCCTCTCCCGGATAGATCCACAACTTCTCCGATCTGCAACTCCTGCAAATCGTCCAGCGAAGGTGAGGCTTCCCGCGGATCCCCTTGAAGGTGAGGTGGCGTCTTCCCGAACAAAGAAATCTGCGCCCAGAATAAAAATCCTGGCGCGAGTTTATCGTGCGCTTCCGTGCCATTCCCATGATTTGGCGCGTTGGCACGAGTATGTACTAAACAGTTGCGCCAATTGCGCTTCTCAGCACGACTGTCAGCTAAGAAAGTGCGCCAACCCCCTTCTTCTCAGAGATTAATGAATCATCTGAGACTGTGAGCCAGGTGTTACTGCAGTCCACCTGCTCGATCGAGCACAAAGCTCTGTGAGCACATAACTCTCATGTACACGCGGCCACTCGTGTACATGCGGCCACAAAGGCACCTCTAGCCACAAAGGCAACCAGCCACAAAGGCTCTATAGATGGTTTCTGGCTCACCACAAACCATTACAAAGTGGTTTTAAGATCACCACGAACTTTCAAATGCCTTTAAAAGGCTTACATTTCATACTTCAACATTTTGGAGTTTCTGGGTACATACAATGACCATTACAACAACTGGACTTGCTTATAACATGCTAAGGAGTCTATTCCACAAACCACACTAACTCAAGAAAACATCTATTTTGTTGTCCACCATAAACGTTGTCGCTGCTCATTTACCTCATCTTTTCATAGTTCACATCTTGGGCATCCTTGTCTGTTCAAATAACTTCCTGGAACTCCATGCTTATCATGTCATTCGTTAGAGTTGCAAATTCTAACAAAATAACCTTGCCTACATTGAGTTAGCTAGGCTCAATAAGGCTCAATAATATTTAAACAAGATTCCAAGAAAATACAACATAAACTCTTCAAATTTAATTTCTCTATCTCTGCCCATAGATGATTATTTCCCAAGCATACCAGCAACCATTCCAATGATACCTGTGAGGGGTCCACTGATAAAGAAACCGGAACATAGGCACTCACAGCCACACGAAGAGAACACAATTTTCCCTTCGAGAACAGTAATCCAGGACTCCACGGTCCAATCCTCCGTCGCATTTAATTCTCCCGGCATCACAACGTAATGCCACTTCCCCTGCTCACAATATCAAGGCTTGGTAACTGCTTCCAAGCATGCTACCTCATGTTTGCTACTTTCCATCACAATCTATACAGCTCCAACCACTACTCTTTGATGCCATTTTCATTGTCATGTCTTCATTATATCTGGTAGTAACTTATTCCTACAAATAAATTTTTCTATTGTTGGAATGGAAAATTCCAACATAGATTTACACTCGTGACACTAGTTTTCCAAGCTAAATGTCACAAAAATCTAATTCTTTTAACCAGATGTACATAAATGCATTTACATGTTATGTTGACCGGTTCTCAACATGAAAGCAGAATAATTCACGAAGACAATTTGTTTCATCAAAAGAGATATGTTGAAACTTTTAGTTTCATCTTTACCCAATATAGAAACATAATCACATCAAGGCTTCCACACCTCTTCTGACACCTGCAGAAGACCCAACAAACCTCCATACATAGACTCCATCGGTCCACACCATTGGAAATCCAATCCTCTTTCGCTTGCAACTCGACACAAAATTCACAAGCAATTATGGATTTGTTTTAATATGCCCAAGCCTAAACTATTTAATTCAATCACTTTATACTTAGCTAGAACTCTTGGAGAAACTTGCTTTGAACCAACCCGTCGCTCTGCATGACTTGTAGCTACACCACCACTATGAGAAGGTTGACTATCATATATTGTGAACTTGGTTCCAAGAAAATTTGATCTCATCTTTCCTATGTAGGTATTACTTTCCCTTGACATATCCTCTCCATCAAACGAGATGATATAATCAGTGCTTGTAACCTTTCTGAATTAAGAAGAAATTTCCCATTTCACAAATCGTTGAAGCCAAACCCAAGTACAAATAATAAGCAGATGCAGTCCTATCTTGCTCGATAAAACATTGCACAGGAGAATCTTTCGGTCCAGGCTGCTTCAAGGATACGGGAAATGTGAGCACTCCGGACAGTAGCGGCGGTTTCACAAGCTCCTTCATAATTTCCCTCCATGTTTTGCACACGCCAACACAAATCACAACGTTCCTCCGTGCAGGCCAGGTGATCTCGCTGCCCTCAATTCTCTCAATAATATCTCTGAGCAGCTCATAGGGAAAATTCGCCCATCACCTCTCCTGCAAAATATCGACAGTCGTTTTGCAGTGATTCTCATCACCAGATTTCGCCACGACGCCGTGCGAGTAGGAACACGATCTGCGGTTGTAGGAGAGCTTCACATCGAAGCTCCTCTTGGAAATACTTCTGATACCGCCCTTCATGTCCTGGATGATATTCTTGATCGGAGGCATCAAGAACAATCTGGACGCTTCAAAGCCTTCAAAATTAAGCTTCAGTTCTCCATAATTTCAGAAACAACATAATTTGCAAGAAAGGGCCACGAGATTAAATCTTCAATGTGCCAGATGGAATCTCTGCGTTGGCAGGGTGTTAATGTACCGATACAGCACGGAATCGACTGATTCGAGGGTAGGCAGGTTCAAAAGGATAGTAATTCCACTGGTTTGAGGTTGCCGGAAGCCATTTTCGCTTGGATCTCAAGCATTTAAAGCTTCCCAAATGCCTTGTGTTTCGTTATCAAGACCGTAATCCATTATGAATGAAAGAATGCATGCCTGCCCTCCAACCCTTGCGCACAAAACAGGTAGAAACACCTCTGGCGAAACCGCGTAACAGGTGGTTTTGTCGAAATCCACCGAATGGTGAGGTGGGGAAACTACCCACACCAATTCCACGCAGTCGGCTACAGATCTAATGAACAGGTATGGATTGTTTGCACGTGTACCTCTCTTGAAAATATCGCAGCAGACTATATTCCATTCAATTGGATTTAGAGCCCGTAAACATGTGCGACTGGCCCCTCGACTTCCAAGCATACGCAGTCGGAAATCTCTGGCGGCGCTGAAGCATCTGAGGAATGCTTCTGCTCCAGGTATTCACCCACCAGTTTGTCCTGAACACAATGAGCAAACAGCTCCTGAACGCAAGCTCGGCCCCCACGCAGTCTCAACATCCACAGCCTACGAGCTCCACGCAGTCAATGCAGCAACGAACACTCAAACAGTTGCCCCTCACGTAGGCAGCGCTCTTCCTCAGACGGACAAACCCAAAAACAAAATAAACTACAAACAAAACTCTCTATCTGCTATTTCCCTCAGCCCACGAGGGGCCGAGGCCCAAGCTCTGATACCAAGATAAAATATCACTCTACAAACTCTAATCAAATTCTATATTCTGAATCAAGGAAATTACACACATATTTATACAAGCAATAGTCTCAAGATAGGAATGCTATCTTGGACGTACAATAATGTGGTTGAGAGATTCTCTCAACCACACACTAAACTAGGAGAAACTATATTCTAGCTACTTCCTATTATATAGGAACAAACTCCTCAAATGGAGAATTACAACCATAGACAAGTAGGAATTAATTATTTCTAACTTATGTTATAAAAAATAAAATCATTAATAAGCACATAAATGCAGTATTTCTACGAAACTTATCCAAGAATGATAATCCTATGTTGAATTGTAAATACAATTTTTTATCTTGTAAACTTATCACATTATGTCGCACAAAAATAAGAGATATATTCAATATAAAATTTAGTTTAGTTATGTAGAAAAATCTCCTTTTAATGACGAGGAAAAGACTTACGGGATGTACCTCAAAGGTTCAATGCATTTCCACATATATAGTTGTGCCAGCATGTCATAGATATCTAGAATTGAAAAATCATGTCATTTCATCTTCGTAAAGGTAAAGAGAACATTGATAGATCAATGTTCTCCTAAATCCAAGTCACTCGATGTAATGTCACTAAAGGTCATATGGGTGGTCAATTTCTCTGATTTCTCTAAGTGACTCGCATCGAAGGGAATAAATTTGTTTACTCCCATTGGCCATGATGAAATAAGGGTGCTTTTTAAATGAGTGACACGTTTAACTTTCAAACCCATATTCTTTTTCTCTTTTTCTTCCAAGATTTCAGTTGATGAGGGAGATATGTGCATTATAATTAGGATAGATCTATTTTAGATGTGGATTTAACATGAGGTGTTCATAGAAATCTAATTTTTCTATGAGTTAATTTTATCTAAATGTTATGTATATATATATATAATTTTGGAAGATATAAATAAAATTTTAGTTTTGATGACAGAATAAATTTTCAATCTAAGCTAAAAAGTTCAACGCAAACCACACTTAAATTTTTCTAATTATATATCAATATTATATATATATAATTTAGAAAATATTTCAAAATTAGATATAAATTAGGTGAACTACTTAATTTGTCTTTTACATTGTATTCTTTATTTTTTCTATAATTTTTTAAAATTAAGTTAACCAAATTAAATTCAACCAATACATCCCCCACATATATATTTCAAAATTGGATACCAAAATTAAGTGAAACAATTAATTTTTCTCTTTAACCACTGTTTCTAAAAATGGTAAATATTCCTAAAATTTACAAGTAAATTAAATTCAACTTATACATAATGTATAACTTTTTACTTTTTATGGAGATTTCATGCCAGGTCAAAGCAATTATGTTTAAGTTTAAGCAATTGTGTTTAGAGCGATGAGATCATGAGAGGTAATAAGATTCGCCTTGTGCTTTGGGTATTTAAAACATGTACAAATAATCATTCACTTTTCCTTGATGTCCTTTGACGTGATGTATGCAAATAAACTTTTCAAATTTCATTGCGTGAACTAATCAACTATACTCACAAATCCCGGATTGTGCCGGATGCACTGTGACAAACGGAATATCATTTCAATTTAAGAAATAATGGAGAAAAACACATGAAAAATTGAGCACGAAAAAAAAAATCAGTATTTGTTTTCAAAGAGATTTTATCAGATCCGCTACAGAAGAAACATGGTGATACACCATAATTGGATGAATCGCAAACAATCTGATAACGGTAATAAATCTACATCTATATTTACACTGCAAATTATGGTTGCCGAACTCTATTGGCTCTGCGCCGGACAATTATTTTCAACATCAGGGTCCCCAGGATGATCTGTTGGGAACACTTGAATTCTCTCTGTGTCTCTGCTCAACATCCTCGTCAGCGAACGGAGGAGAGTAACGGGAGATTTCGATGACGACTGTGAACCATTAGGCGAACAAAGCTGACAGCCTTCGCCCGGAAACGATAACCCATCGGGCCTTTTGGGTACTTCAATGCCAATCTGAGGCACGTTTCTTCCACCCGAGGTTCCTTGATCGGTCTCTGCATTCACCTGCTTCTGCCAATTTGGCGGATTACAATCTTCCCCAAATCTCACAGACTGCGCTTGTCCAGAATTGTCATGGACCTCTGAAGGAATTGGTCCTGAGATTGTAATAGAAACTTGCTCTATTTTAGCGGAGTCGGAAACAGCTGGTTCGGGTTTGGCGGCGGTTCTGCAAAGGGGACAAGTGGAATGCGAACGAAACCACATGTCAATACACTCGACATGAAAACCATGCTTGCAATTTGGCAGAAGCCGAGCTTTCTCATTCTCCTCTAACTCGCAGAGACAGACTGCGCACTCGAGACCATCGATGAAATCTTGGGATTTATACACAAACATGGGCAGAGTCTGTAGTATCGCAGAATCCAACCCTGTATTCCCCACACCCGCCGGCACTTGTCCCGAGAAACGAAGCCGGCGACGCCTGGAAGCTGATCTCCGTCGACTCTGTCTGGAAAGTCTAGCAGAGTGTTGCCAAATCCATCTGGCATAAAGATGCAGCAAAAACACTATCAACACCACAAGAAAAAGACATAATATGGCCGACATCATGATTTTGCCACTAATAGCATACCCCGGCGCGCTCACATACTGAGGTGGTTGATTAGTTTCACTACCCGAACTCATCTCGAACTCAGAAATTTTCTTAGAAAAGTTGTTGGTCTCGGCCCTCAGATTATTTGATAACCTGCTCTGCAAAAATGGCAGACCATTCTGTGGCTCCAGGCCTTAATGAATCAAAAAACAACTTAAAAAGAGGACCGCTCTTTGCTTTCACAACACGCAATTACTAACGCCGGGTCGTTTGGATTAGCGATTTGGGTGACTCTGAAAAGGTTCGTATCCTCGAACCTGATGCCACACAATTTCCAGGAACCCGCGGATTCAACAGTCTGCGAACTTTTGAATGGTTGCTTTACAACGAAGAATCCCGAGCCCCCGTTTCCGCTTTGACTTCGCCGCACAGATTCCCGCTCACGTTCCTCTACTGGCGCGGAACACTGCGCGTGTCGTAGGGCACAGAGCACGATCCGTCTAAAAGTCAAGTAAAAACCAACCGACTTCTTAATCAATTGACAAAGTGAGGAAAATACGCAAGTGAGGAAAATACGCCGAAGGGTTTTGGCTGAAAGCATTTTTTTCCAATTTGATATCAAAGTCTCCGTTCTCCAAAGCTCGTTCCGTGCTGAGTCCGGACTCCATAGTCCTGATATTCCGCGTACTCACGTTCAATTCATGATTTTAAAGTTGTGCCATTATTGTTTTAGAATTAGGGTGGGGTTTATTTTTTTCAATATTTTATACATTCAACTTGATACTTTATATATTCAAAGCTATATTATTTCATATTTAATTATATATGACCAGCTATCTTGAAGAGGTGTCTTTTGAAGAGGTGTCTTTCGTAGAAGTCTACGAGTCTACTATTCAAAAGTCACTGGATGGTGACCCTGAAGATGACTGAAGTTTCCCACCCACTTCCTAATTTCGTCGTTTTGTTGACTTTTGTCCCATGGCACACCTAACCACATGGTTTTGTTTTGTATTATTGGAGAATAAGAAATAAAGTCTAAAAAACCACACACTCCTTATCTCTAAATGTTTAAACGTAGCTCTCTAGTTCTATTACACCACTTTACACATTTGCAGTATCGAACCCAAACCAACAATTGTTCAATCATAAATCCATCATTCAAACACAACAATTGTTCAATGATAAATCCAACCATTCAAACACAACAATGGTTCAATCATAAACCTATCCATTCAAACACAACAATTGTTCAATCATCAAATCTATCATTCAAAATACAACTAAGTAATCTTGTAACTACTACTTTCTTGTTATTGTTATCCACATAAGCCTAAACTAATTGTAAGTGTATCGATAATTTGAATATCTATTGATAATTATGAACCAATATAAAGAAGTCATAGTTGGTGAAGCAAATGCTTGACCTTGAAGGTCATTGGGTTTGTAATATGATTAAGTTTTTTTAATTGTTGTAGATATTTCAGTAAAATAGCTTGTCATAATAAATATTATATTAAAAAAATATTGTATAGGTTACGTATAGGTTTATTTTTTTTAGATTGAATAGCACTAGCTTGTTACTCAAATTTATAGAAATAAATAAATTACAAAAATGAAAAAATAAATAAAACTTATACTATCTATACAAATAAACATAAAGTGTATCCTAGAAACTCAATTTGGGAGAATATTGAGCAAGAAAGTCAGGCTTATGCTATGCTCTCGTGAAAATGGAAATACAAAGAAAGGGACACTCATTATGGAGTTTCCTTTGACGCTATGGCCTAAATGACCAATATAAAATATCCTTCCTTCTTTGTCATGCTCTAAAGTCGCACTCTTAGATGCTCTACTCAAATGTGGAACACGTATAATGCTAAAGAGTCATAAACCCTCTATTCCTAGTGGCTAAACATTAAACAGAGCAATAAATTCACATAGGGTTAGAGTTTTTGCATCCTCAACCCTAAAATAATGATAAGGTTTTAAAACATCTAGAATCTTCTAGAAAGTCCATACATGGCTAGCCCCACGTGTCAGTAATGGGGACTGACACGGGGTCCATTTGGTACATGATGGTCAACAAGGTAGGTGAACTTATGCGAGGCATAATTTCCACATATGAGCTTCGATCATGTGATTTCAAACTATTGGAAAGGTCTTGGTGTGTAAAATAGTTTCTAGGGGTTGAAGTTATAGTCGTGTTGTAGCTGCTACAACCACCCTCCAAAAATTTTCCCATGCTTTGAATTTAGAGCCTCCCTTTTGTCCACACAAGCTTATCATTCATTGTCATTGAGAATTCATGCCATGCAAAAACTTATCATTTCATGTAGTGATTGTGATGCCATGTTTTAATCCCAATCTCAACTATTCAAACACAAGCCATATTCTTCCTTCAACTTGTAGAATTGTAGGTCTTCCCTTCAGCAATTGCGCAATATTCGAAGGAAGACGAGCCTTGAGGAACTGAATTGCGTAGTTCTGAGAGGCAGGGCAACGTGTGGGCAATGTTGAGCTCATAAACTTCGAAATCCTTAGGGGCAGGTCTACCTCAAGCACAAAAATTAAGTAGAAGCTTCCAACACCCTTAGAAAATGTGCAATGCAATGAGTCAAGGAGTTTTCTAGTTCCTCGTTGTTTGGAATTGCACAATCCTTCTTGGTAGTGTAAATGGTCGGTTTCTTGGACAAAAAAAAAAAAATCCTCACATAAAATAGTGACTAGATTAATAGTTTCCCAAAGAGTGACACAAGTTGCTATTTTTAACTATTCGCCAAGTGTCATTTTTTTCCTTCATTTTAGGCATGCGCGTCGTAAACCCTAACTAACCTATATCTATATAATAGACACCCCTAGATCGCATTTTCACATTTGATCTTGGAGCTCTAGCTTTCCCGAGGAGATCAAGGAGCTTTAGGTGGAGTTTGTGGCACTTTTCTAGGTAAGTTTCACTTTTATCATCTTTTACCGCTTTTTCTGTCGCTTTTTGTTGTTTCGCTTATGTGAGTGTTGTTTTTATTTTTTCTCTTCATATTTTTTAGGGTTTTAACTTATATTAGCTTGTACAAGTTTTGGTTCGGTCTGTCGTTCACCTTTTATAAGTGTCACATCATCTTCTTGTTTTTTCCCATCAGCGATCGTCATTTTGATGACTCCCTATGCATGTTTGTTTCTCCTTTTGAATGTTTATATTATGCACTTGATTTTCATTGATCTATCTTTCGTTAGTCATATATGCACTTTGACTTGCACCATCACTCAGATCTACAATTTTCCATCCCCTTCCTGAGCAGATTCGCTCGTCACTTGGCTAGTATTTTCCATGTTCAACTGCACATTTCAAAACTTCAAGGTTCAAGCCTCTTGCTTGGTCTCTGAGCACAGTCCCTGGCTTGCCCAAGTACGCTTTGCACATTTCTAGGGCTCACACCTAACCCTTGGCCACTTAAACTACATAATGCATAGTCTCACCCTTGGCCTTCCTAGGTTGAGACTATGCATTATGCAATCTCAAGCCTGAAGACACCCTCTTTCTTGTTGATACTGTGCAATGCGCAGTTCATGAGGCCAATATCTTCTCTCAACTCAGAATTTGCGTAGCTTTCCCTCTCGGTATTGTGGTTCTTGTCCTGACCTTGCTTTGTGAGTCAGTTTTCTTGAGCTAATTTATGTTTTCCATGAATGTATTTCTATCTTGCATGTATTGTAGTTTTTTAGCACATCTCTTGATAAGTTATTGTCACTATGGCTCCAAAGAGATTTGTCTCAAAGGACACTACAGGAAGCAACACCAGAGAGGCAGTTGAGAGTACTCAAATGAACTTGCGATTTTACTCAAACACTTAGTTGTTCATAAAGAAACAGTAAGAAATTACATGGTAGAAGGTGAATGAAGTGTTCTCCGCAAAGACCTTCAAAGAAAATATTGAATATCGGTAAGTGTATGTCAATTTCCAAAGATAAGGATTACATAAGATTTCATGTAGGTACCCAGATTAACCATGTGCATACATTGTCAGCTAGATACTGTCACATACAAATAACAAGGCCATGAATCTCAACAATTCCAGGAAACAAAGGATTTCCTCTTTCATGGCACACAATTATCAACTTATATATCATCTACTAATGCTAGAGTCATACATGGATTCACACTTTTATGCAGTCACAAGTTACCTGAGCACAAAGGATTTCTTTAAAGGTTGGGTGAAAGAGCCTTCAAAATTATTCTAGACACCAAACAATACTTATAAGACCAAATCTCTTAAGAAGGCATATCAATACTTGATAGTATTATGTTTCTGGATATATGGTCAAAGAAATCATGAGACCTTCCCAGAAGGTTTACCATTATTTCCTAATTAGGTTACGAATGAAGGGAAACCGTTCAAATGGTCAGATATGTTGGTTCAATAGTTGAGAATTCATGTGAAAAATGCTAAGAACCCTCCCAAGGTTATCCAAGACAGATTCTACATGTCTTCCTACTTGTTGGATGAAATCTGTTGTCAGAATTCATTCCCTAGAATGAATTGGTCCTGATCACCATGAGAATTTGTCATGCACATTCACTACAAGCTGCTTTCAGAGCGTAGGTTCAAGGGAGTAATGGAAAGATGATTGATCACTTCCTCATTCCACTGTACAATTTTATCTTTGAGGAAGACCCACCTTGCATGTCCCGTGAGGAAATGGAAGCAGTGTCAGAACTAGCAGATTGGTTTGCCTCACTAGATGGCACTTACCTTCTAATATTTGGCGGTTAGAAGTACACATATATTCTACCGAGGCATGCCACTGACAAGTTGGTGATGCAAGAAGTTGCCTATCATCTTTCCATAGGGTTATCAGGAGTATTGCATAGGAAGAAGAAAGCACCTTGGCCCACTCTTCCTTTGCAAATTAGGTTGTACAAGATCAAGAACCTAAAGGTTACTGAGACCGAAGGCAAGGAGATAGAGAAATTTAAATTTTCTCATTTGGACTTCAACCCGTATGATCCTAGGAATGTTTGTAAAGAAAAATGTGCGAAAATTCATTTTATGTTTCCAAGCGAGATATTTTATGGGCACGAGGAGGAAGAGATGAATAATTGTTCTAATGCCTCCAAGTCCCGTGAGCGAGTCAACCTCATAAAAACATCACAGGTTACTCCTCAGAAGGAAGTCACTCTAGAGGAAGAACTAGCAGCAAGGTGCAACCCAGAGCATGAGAAAGGTAAGATGAATGTTTCACATGTCCCAAGAGAAGATAAGAGCTGCAGATGTAGAAATTTGAATAACTGTTAAATTATTCACCGAGATTATCCTGATCATACACTATTTGAGCTTCATGCATAATACATAACCTCTTCTACTATTGATCATTAATTGCGGAAATATAAACAATCGCATGCGCACATTAAAACCATAAACAATCACACATATAAACACACTATTTATGGGAAAGCTTAAAGCTGAAAACCCCCAACTATCTGTATATTATAATGATAGAGATCATGTAACAATCATTGTACAAACTCCTCACAAGCTCTCAGTACAATCTCCAATTGTTATACACTACACAAGCTCAGATCTAGCAAAACACATGCTCCAATCTGCTCCACCTGTTAGCCTGCCTCTACTGCGCAATCCAAGATGAATAATGGCCCAATATGAGTTTGAATCCACCTGGTATGCACTGCGCAATCCTCATTGGCATCTCCATCAATGTGTGGTGCAAACTCATGCACCAGTATAGTCACAACTGATAGTCACACTGCTCTTTCACCTACCTCTTCACTGGTCTCCACTGAAACTGTCCATGCACTGAAGTTAACTGATGTATTCTTTAGTTGATTAATGAGTTTATAATTAGTGAATTAATTAATAATTAATTCACACCACTCTCACTAGTGTATCAATCAGCTAGACTAGATACAACTAGCTCAACTATGTTTAGATTAGTTAAACTGAACACAACTCCATTAACTTCCTCAATCAACTCCACCAAACTCTCTCACATGAGTTCTAACTGAAGTATCCATGCAATAGCTCCACTTAACCCTTAGGAATAACGTAATTCCTTCTGTCAGCTCCTGTGCCACATCTGTGCACTTAACTGAAGTGCTCCAAGAGAATAAGATAATGTTTAGAGTCCAAATATTATTAAGAGCTAATAATATTCGACATATCTATTTTTAGACTGGCAATCTAAAAATAGATTCTTCCTAGTATGTCTAAAAATAGAATTCCATCTATTTTTTCTGACTTGACCAACCATCCACAAATAACATCCTACAACTCATAGAACATGATCCATATGTCTAAAAATAGACATAGTCTAAAAATAGACTTTGCGCCAAAAATAGCCTGCGGGCCCACTTAGTGAAGGCGACTCCTTTCCACTAAGCTCATCATCTTGTTGCAATCTCAACACTTCCTCTCAACAAGATAAGGATTATCTGCAACCCCTATCCTACCCCTATGGTATTCGAATTTTCTCCTGGTGAGCGCCTTCGTCAAGATATCAACATCTTGATCCTCCGTGGGAATGTATGAAAGTAACATGATCTTCCGCCGCACACAATCTCTGATATGATGATACCGAATGTAAATGTGTTTAGATCTATCATGAAATACTGGATTAACCGAGAGTTTGATGCAACTCTGATTATCACAATAAATCACAATAGGCTCTAAGTGTGAACCAAACAACCCGACCAAGATCTTCCTCATCCATATAGCCTCGCATGCAGCCAAACTCGCTGTCATATACTCGGCCTCTGCTGAACTCAGTGCCACAGATCTCTGCTTCCTGCTGTACCAAGAAACTGCTGACCCGACATCGAAAAACTTTCCGCATGTGTTTTCTTCCGTTGCCTCGCCCAATTTACATCCGTGAGCCACATAGCCTCACCTCATCCGACCGTTCGTACCATAATCCATATCCTGATGTGCCTCTGAGATATCTCAATACATGTTTCCCCGCCTTCCAAAAGAGCTTGGTAGGCTTAACCATAGCTTGTGAAAGCTGGTTAACAGCATAGCATATGTCGGGTCGTGTATTGACCAGATACATAAGCGACCCCACCAACTGTCGATAAACAGTGGCATCCACTACCTCCGCCGAAGTAGCATCCTTCTTCCTCCATCCACCAGGAAGAGGAGTATCAACAGGCTTGCAGCCATGCATGTTGAACTTCTCCAGTATCTCCCGGGCATACTTGCCTTGAGAAACAAACAGTCCATCACTGCGCTGCCAAATTTCCAATCCCAGGAGATAATGAAGGAGGCCCAAGTCCTTCATCTCAAACTCTTTTGCAAGATCATCCTTGCATGAGAGTATCAACAGCTCATCACCTGTCAAAATCAAATCATCTACATAAAGTACAATGATCAACAACTTACCCCTCCACCACATAACTGCATAGGTTCAGATCCGCCTCACTCTTGGAGAATCCAAGTCCGTGAAATAACCATCTATCCGTGTGTACCAAACTAACATCATACGCACTGGTCCAAGCACCCATACATCAGCTCTCTTGAGCCCGCACACATGTGAATCGTCGTTGAAGATCTCGAAACCTTCTTGTGTCGCTCTATGTACACCTCTTCCTCAATCACTCCATTGAGGAACGCATTCTTCACATCCATTTGATGAATGTGCCACCCCATCTGCGCTGAGAGAGCAAGAATCGTCCGTATCGAAGAATACCTTGTGACAGGTGCAAAGGTCTCCTCATAATCGATCCCCTCAATCTATGAGAAGCCTCGGGAAATAAATATTGCCTTGTACTTCTCCACACTCCCATCAGCTGCTTGCTTCACTTTGTAGATCCATCTCGAACCTACCACTTATTTCCCTTCCAGCCTTGGGACAATCTCCCATGCACTGTTTCTGACAATCGAATCATACTCTTCCACCATGGAATCTACCCATGCGGGGTCCTCCACAGCTTCCTCGAAAGAGGATGGCTCTGTCACGATACACTTGTTCATAAGAGCCATGTATCCAGTATACCGGTCAGGTGACTGTCTCTGTCTGCGCTGTGATGTAGGTGCTCCTACAAACTTCTCTGCATCTTGAGCCAGTCGCTCAGCTTTTGTAGTGCGCTTCTGCCCTCTAATGGTTGGCGCTGCATGAGTGGTCTCTCCCACTCCATGAACCTCCTCTTGTGGCTGATCCACATCCAGAGACTCATCCTTAGGAACTAATAGCTACTCATCTGCATGCAAGTGTGGCTCCCTCTTGTTGTGTCTCAATCTAGTCTCCTAAACTGAGTTCATTTAATTGTCAACCAGGATTTGTAAACTGCTGAAGTGAAATGTACCATATGTACCTAGGTGCTTGTTTCCTAATGCGTTGTGTGTAGTGTTTTGTGATTTTTTTGGTCTTTTATGTTGATTTATGATGTTTTTGTTCTTTTGGTGTTTTATGTTCACAATGAAACTGCCTAGAAAACTAATGGAAAGAAGTTGATGGTCAAAAACAGAGTTAAGCCTAATGTATGGAATGGTAAATGCAATTGAAAACAATGAAGCAGAATCTAAACTATGACTGAATAGAAACAAAAGCTTGATAATGACTTCTTAGGCAGATGACACAAACTAAACTTGAGAAATGATCATTAAATATGCAAATCTTCTAACTAAACAATTAAACACTAATGATGCAATACTCTATCCTAAGCTCTTTTATTTTATGATTTATTCCTAGTTCTATTCTGCAATTCAATTGAATGTCACAGAACTTATACTCAAAGAGTTATTGGTTTCTTTTCAAAGTAGTTCTTTTGAGGAAGAGCTCTGTTTATAAAATGTTGAGGAATTTGTAGAGATACTTCAGACCTTATAGTGATGTTATCTTCTGTTCCTATGGTTATGGATCACTTTGTAGTTTTCAGAACAAAAAGATATTTGTAAATAATGAAGGTTGTCTTGTGAATCCTAACAACTAAAGTAACTTATTGTGCAAAGGATGACAGTGTGACTATGAGATGCAAGTGCAATGAGTTAATTTAAGCATGAACCTAAGATGCTTCTAAACTAGAACAATGTTAAACTATAAGTCATCATCAAACTTGAAATGAAGTAACTGATCATGAATTAAATGCAAATGAAACTCTGGAGTTGTTCTGACTATACTAACATGCATTAATCTATGAAGTTACACAATCTGTTTGTTCATCATTAATGATATTTTGGAAGAGTTCCTTCTTGTGGAAGAGGTAGAACAATTCTGACTGTGGACTTGTATGCAATTAAAAACAAATGAACTGAAAGCAAATAAAAAAAACTAAGTTATCACATCCATATCCTACTCGTTCTTATGATGTATTGGGCAAGCGTTTAAGAGCAAGATCAGAGATGACACTTAGTATAAACACACAACTAAATCATTCATTATCACGGTTATGTCTTGAACTTCTTAAGGATGTCTTGGAAGAATTTCTTCTTGTGGAAGAGTGATTAGAACAAGTGTGACTGTGATAGTGAATAGCAAAAACTACAACGAATTCCTACAGTACTATAGTCATTCATCACTCATTGTTATGATCTGTTGGAAGAATGTCTTCTTGTGGAAGAACTGGAATGAATATAACTACAGTACAAATACAAATTCAACTCCTATCCTACAATACCATAGTCATTAATCATTCATCATTTTGGTCTGTTGGAAGAGTGTCTTCTTGTGGAAGAGCTGGAACGAATATGACTACAGTAGCTAGTTAAATAAATACAAATTTAACTCCTATCCTACAATACCATAGTCATTAAACATTCATCATTTTAGTCTGTTGGAAGAGTGTCTTCTTGTGGAAGAGCTAGAATGAATACGACTACAGTGGATAAAACAAAACAACTATCAATTCAAATGCAAAACGTAAAGGCAGCTAGGAAAAACTTATCTAGTTTACGCAAAAGAAATCCGTGCAAGAGGCAGGGGCCCTCTACCACTTGACGACATTCAACTCCAAATTAAATCACGCCTTCAAAATAACTTTGTCTGCTCCATTAACAATGCAAAAGTTTGAACATGACACTCTGCGTTTCAGGAATGTATCACAGAGTTTGCACAAAATCTAGCAGCAAATCTAACATAAAATCTCTAACTAAGCTCTCGGTCTACTCAAGAGTTTATAAAGTAAATGCAAGTAACAATAATTACAACAATTTAGGAATAATGTCTTTCCTTATCCGAATCATCTTAGGAGTCTTTGAGGTGGCTACGTGAAGGAGAAAAGACACCTGGACTGAGACAGTCCTAGTAGGAGTCTTCCTTCACCAATGTGTTCCCACGTGCATAACCGTACCCAGAATTCATTTCCTCTTCCATGACGAGCAACACACCATGTAGGCACGACGTGGATCATGCCCATATGCGTTTTTCCTCAAGAGGCCACCTGGAACATGCTCAAACATAAAGGTAGCCGCAGAATCGCCGGTTAGCTACAGAATGCCTGCATTCTGCAGCTAGTTCCGGTCAAAATGCTTAACAATGGCAACAATCACAAAATTCAACAAGTCAGTCATGTAAACCATTCTCGAAGTAATTTTAACTATTTTTATTGATCAATTGGGTTTAAAATAGAAATGGACAAGGGAGAATGAGGTAAAATGAGGTGAAGGAGCACAAATTCTGAGGCTCAACACCTCTCAAGCGAACACTTCATGGCTTTCTCTCATGAAATTTGATATCCTTGTCAGCACAAATGCTTCTCACACTCAACTGGAAAATACACACGATAGTTGTGGGGCATCTCAGTGTACCCCACAAATATCCCAACCTCCGTAGTCGGCTCCAGCTTCTTCCTGGCATCCTTCGTCACATGAATGTAAACAGGTGAACCAAAAATCCTCAAATGGGAAATATCAGGCCTCTTACCAGAAAACGCCTCCTCGGGTGTACTCATGCCAAGTATCTTGTCAGGACAACGGTTCTGCACATATACTGCAGTATTGCATGCCTCCGCCCACAAGTGAATGGGTAGGCCCTGATCATGCAACATCGCCCGTGCAGCACCCACGATCGTTCTGTTCTTTCGCTCAGCAACCCTGTTCTGCTGTGGGTTATGAGGTGCTATGAGCTCTCTTCGAATTCCTTCTGCGCTGCAAAAGTCCTTGAATTCGCCAAAGATGAATTCACCACCATTGTCGCTCCTAAGAGCCTTCACCTGCTTCCCCGATTCCTTCTCAACCAGCGCCTTGAACTCACAGAACTTTGAGTATGTCTCGCTCTTCTTCTGCATGAAGAAGATCCAGCACTTCCGAGAATAATCATCAACAAAGATCACATAGTACCTGTGCTTTTCTATCGAAGCTACTTAGAAATGTCCACACACGTCTATGTGAATTCTCTCAAGGATCGTCGTGGCGCGACTATCCTTCTCGTGAAAGGTGGCTTTCAAAAATTTTCCCAAGGTACACCCCTTGCACTGATCTGACTGCGCAAGAGTGCCTTTAGGAAGCCTAGTCGAAATCTGCTGCAGTATCTTCAAAGCTCCATGGTGAAGGTGGCCCAATCTCCGGTGCCACAACTCGCCATCATCCCAGCTCACCACTCCTTCTGCCTTGCCTGCCATTGCTGCGTAGCCATCTACCTACAATTGATAAAGGTTCTTAACTCGAACCCCTATCCTCCGGGTCTCACCAGTTGCCTTACTGCGCAGGAAAGCCTTTCCCTCGCTAAAGACACATCATATCCCTTGTCTTCTAACATCGCCACAGAGATAAGATTCTTCTTCAATCCTGGAACATGCATCACTTCCTTCAATACGAAGGGTTTACCAGACTCCCTCTCAAAGGAAATGGTACCGATACCGGTCGCACTGTATCTACCATCATCGCCCATCTCGATGTGCACTCCAAGATCTTTCTCATCCAGATCAGTAAACACATCTCGATCTCCTGTCATGTGAAAAGATGCACCACCGTCAAGAAACCACA
The DNA here is from genome assembly GCA_034641835.2 of Pinus albicaulis. Taxonomy (NCBI): domain Eukaryota; kingdom Viridiplantae; phylum Streptophyta; class Pinopsida; order Pinales; family Pinaceae; genus Pinus; species Pinus albicaulis. Next base: position 28,379 of record JAXQQM020071779.1, read on the forward strand.
CTGAACCCATCACACTTGAGACCAAGCATGTGATCGCCGAAAATCCAATTTCTCAAACCGCGAGGCTAAGGCTCGCCTCTCCACCGCGTATCCAAAGAATGCTTATTTTCTTTTTAAGTACACTGTGGCATAACATCCATGTTATGTGACAAGAAAGCATTTCACCTTGGACATTGTCGGGCTTCTTGCCTTTCGCACCGGAATGAGAAGCTTTCTTGCTCTTCCCCTTCTTTTCTTTGGTAGCCAAAGCACAATTCTCTTCATCAGAGTTCTTTGATGAAGATCCGTCCCTGGTACTCCGCCTTATCTCCTCTTGCACAAGATCCGACTAAAGTCGCTCCCATCCCGGCAATTTCTCCCGACCATTGACAGAGTCCTGATAGGAATGCCAACTCTTCGGAAGCCCAAGGAGAGCCAAGCTCACCAAGTCCTTGTCATCTACAGTCACCCCCACACTTCCCAGCTCATCCCTGCATTGGGTGAACTTCGTGAGGTACTTGGGCATATTGTCGCCTTTCTCCATCTTTATGTTCCTGAGTTTATCCTTGAGCGCCAACTTCCTCTGGTCGCTCTTGCTTTGGAATAAATCTGTCAAAGCTTTCCACATCAAGAATGGAGAAGCCTTACCATGAAGGCTGGACACTATGTGATCCTTCACACCCTCCAACATAATCCTTCGACACTTTGCTGTCTTCTTTTGCCATGCCTCAAGTACGGCAGCATCGCTAGAAGTAGGCTTTGGGACTTCAAAGACATATGAACCCTTCAACCCATTATCATCCCGCACCGCTCCATTCCCCGTCCTTTCCATGCAATATAATTCGAGCTGCCTTCAAGGGCATACTCCAATCACAATCCGTTATAAGACATCTCAACTTCGACACCAAGAAAACACTGCTGCAAATTCGAATTCCACCAGCACAAAACTCAACCGCTTCAATGTTTTGCAATTGCTCCAATGATCAATACTGCTCCGATACCATGTAGAAATTTGAATAACTATTAAATTATTCACCGAGATTATCCTAATCACACACTATTTGAGCTTCATGCATAATACATAACCTCTTCTACCATTGATCATTAATTGCGGAAATATAAACAATCGCATGCGCACATTAAAACCATAAACAATCACACATATAAACACAGTATTTATGGGAAAGATTAAAGCTGAAAACCCCCAACTATCTGTATATTATAATGATAGAGATCATGTAACAATAATTGTACAAAATCCTCACAAGCTCTCAGTACAATCTCCAATTGTTACACACTACACAAGCTCATATCTAACAAAACACATGCTCCAATATGCTCCACCTGTTAGCCTGCCTCTACTGTGCAATACAAGATGAATAATGGCCCAATCTGAGTTCGAATCCACCTGGTGTGTACTGCACAATCCTCATTTTCATCTCCATCAATGTGTGGTGCAAACTCATGCACCAGTATGGTCACAACTGATAGTCACACTGCTCTTTCACCTACCTCTTCACTGGTCTCCACTGAAATTGTCCATGCACTGAAGTTAACTGATGTATTCTTCAGTTGATTTATGAGTTAATAAATAGTGAATTAATTAATAATTAATTCACACCACTCTCACTAGTGTATCAATCAGTTAGACTAGATACAACTAGCTCAACTATGTTTAGATTAGTTAAACTGAACACAACTCCATTAACTTTCTCAATCAACTCCACCAAACTCTGTCACATGAGTTCTAACTGAAGTATCCATGCAATAGCTCCACTTAACCCTCAGGAATAGCGTAATTCCTTCTGTCAGCTCCTGTGCCACATCTGTGCACTTAACTGAAGTGCTCCAAGAGAATAAGATAATGTTTAGAGTCCAAATATTATTAAGAGCTAATAAATTCGACATATCTATTTTTAGACTCGTAATCTAAAAATAGATTCCGCCGATTATGTCTAAAAATAGAATTCCATCTATTTTTTCCGACTTTACCAACCATCCACAAATAGCATCCTACAACTCATAGAACATGATCCATATGTCTAAAAATAGACATAGTCTAAAAATAGACTTTGCGCCAAAAATAGCCTGCAGGCCCACTTAGTGAAGGTTTACTCCTTTTCACTCAAGCTCATCATCTGTTGTATCTCAACACAAGATGAAAGTGGATCCAATCATCTTGAAGGTGACCATAGCAGTAGAAAGAGGAGGAAACAAAGGAAACGGGAAGACGAATAGAAGCAGAAGGAGGAACATAAGTAAAAAATATTAGAAGAAGAAAGTAATAAACGAGAAGAAGAAGAAAGATAAGAAGAAGAAGAAGAAGAAGAAAGGTGGAAGATGGAAGAAGAATAAGTAGCATGGAAACGAACCTAAGAACAAGAGAAGAACTGAAAACTAGAAGAGGAGAGCATCTAGTTGCAAGAGAAGGAACTTGCTTAAGAAATTAAAGAACTAGTCGTGATCAAAGACATGAAGGTGGAATCAGATCTGCAAAACCAAGAAGTTGACTGTATGTTGAGCACTCAACCGGTCACCATTCAGTCCCCCCCTCCTCCAACAATAAAGAAGGCTCCAAGAGAATAAGGGGAAATTTTTCCTCTTGATGATGGTTTGGTCATGTATACGTATAATCTAACTTACGATCTTTAGAAGAATATTGTACAAGCGAGAAAGAAATTTTTTCGGATGAAGTTAAGTCTCCTCCATTAATTAGAGAAAGGATCATTATGATAGACACTAGAAGAAATTTAGAAGCCATTGATGTAGCCAACTTGGTCTTCACACGTGCTACCAAGTCTAACATGAAGTATATCATAGCCGAGAATAGAAAAATGGCAAGGAACCTACAGGTTGCATGGAGAGAAGTGGAATAACTCTGAGCAGAGGTCTATAAAGCAGTTTCCGCATAGGTATTTCTTGAAGAACTTAAGGCAGCCATACTTGAAGAAGTATCGACATTAGGAGAGACCATGCAAATCCTTATGAGGAGCTAGTCACTGTGCTTAAAGCAATTTTTTGCTTCCACGGTATGCAACAGAAGTTTGAAGATAATGCTAAAGACCTCAAGGTTGGTCGCGCAACCATCACTGTCATACATGAGTGGTCAATGCAACACAAAGGGGCACCATTCGAATTGGGAAAGAAAACAGGAAATAGGCAGAGATGGAGAAAGTGCAAGTTTAGATGACCATCCAGAGTAACAAAAACCCTGCCTCATTGATTAACCAATGCTAGCATTCTAGACTCATATGAACGATTATACAAAAACGTGGATTTCATGGTGAAATCACACAAGATCCCTTCATTTTTTTTACTCACTAAGGCCAAACACATGATTCAGGTCAAGAAGGAGGTAGAGGAATACTTGGATAAGCTCAAACAAATCACCAACAAGGAAGATCTAGAGGTGAATAGGAATACTATGTAGAAATACATAGGTGGCCCTGTCCAGATTAACACGATGCTTCTCCTAACGAAGAAGGAAATTCAAACTGGTTCCAAGTCAGTGTACTCAGATGCAATGGAGGCTAGAATCATCTTCCAGCTTGACCCCATTGCAGAGTTTGGGGAAGTCATCACACAGTACAAAGCTTGGAAGCATTATATGACCAGGAAATTGCAAGTTGAGGTGGTTGAGCTGGATTTTCCCCAAACTCAATCTTAACATGTTTTGTATTATTAGGTTGTCTAGTTCACTATACCTTGTTTTTTCTTATATGGGTATGAGAAATATTGTAATATTATTTTGTAGTTAATTTTAATTGAAATTCCAAGTGTCAATTGTGGAATGTGAAGAGTCATTTATAATGAAATCCAAAGTTCACGTTTGTAGGAAGTCAAACAGTCATGAGGGAAGTCAAAGAGTCAAATAGGGAGATGAATATCACTGATTTTTTTATAAATATCCCTCATTAGTCATGTAAAGGGTTTTTGCGCAGTTTTTGGTTTAGGATCAAAAGCTTGGGAGTTGTTTTGAGAGCCTTGGCTTCTTTGTTGCATATAGGGAGTATATTTATTTGGAGGAATAGGTGTTGGCTTCATGTTACACTATTGGGGCTAGCAGTTCATCAATTGTATATGTATGTTTGGAACTTTCACTTTAATAAAATCTTAGAGCCTACACGTTTTCATGCATATGTTCTGAGTATAGTAGGAATATTCTTGTTATTTTGCAATATATTTTATTCCATTTACACTAATGCCTATGAACTATTTCATTTTCATTAGTATGAATCTTGTTGAATGCATGTTGTTTTGTATTTCAATCATTGTTAACTTGTGAACTATTTTGGAAACTAACTCATGATCCCTTTTATGCTTGTGCGTTCCTTTCAATCCATTGCTGGCTTGATGGGGCCTAGACCTAGGTTCATATTTGGTTGTGAAAACCAACAAAACCCACTATTATTGGCCCTTTCGGAAACGATCTGCTGTGCAAACTAAAGTCTCACCTGAGACAATATAGGGGGATGCTAGAACCAAGATTTTGCATCCAGAGAGACAAAGGAGTGTGGATTTAGGACTTTTCTTCCCTGAAGTAGTTAAGGGTACTTCGCAGAACAAATATAACAATTACAAAGTCATTGTTCAACACATATATTGAACTAACTTCCAGACTTCACGATTATACTCTATCATTCATAAAACAACATAAATGATCATGCACGATACTTCACGATGCAAATTATAAGTAAAAACCCTTACTTAGAACAAATAATCATAAGAAACAAGTAAAGAAAACACGTAAGCATAAACACATATATGTCTTCAAAAGTACTTCATTAATGTTCAAAACTCCCTAATACAATCATTTTCACCCTACACACTCAGCTGAAGACTTCCTAAGGTCTTCGCGTAATCAGCTGCAGGAGCATTTCCCTCTAACCCAAACCACAAAATACAAACTAAAATAACATTACATCCAAGTGCATTCTATCACAAGTCATCTTGAGTTATCTTTGACATCTAGCCTAAACTCCTTATATAGTCTTTTACATTACAATACCATGGTCCAAAAACCATGGGCGGAGCTAAAAATTCATAAAATATTCCCATCCCGTTACAAAATAAGGGACTTTGAGCCACCCCAAAGCCCCTAAGTCTCAAAATGTACTTCACGTTGCATGCTCTGTGATCTGAATGTGATCGAATAAAGTGCTTAAGCAGTTTGATTAGTTTTTCCTTTAGAATTGACTGTTAATTGAAGTATGATTTAATGAAAAATGACATAAAACAGTAGCATAAATGAATTAAATAACAACAATAATCAGAGAGAAGAAGAGGAAAACAATTTGATGATGGAGTTCGTCCCTCTTGGACTACATCTCCGGGTCCGCTTTTAAGTGGGCGTACATTTTTATTAGGATTGATCTTGAAGAATATTTACACTAAAATGGAACAAAAAGACTGTGCTTGCAGGCACTTCTGAACCTTGTAAACAGAAAGTACTCTTCCTCACCTTTCCGACCCCTATCTCTGTGCTTAATTCCGACCACTGACGACTGAGCAATGCTGCAAAAAAATTCGCCTCTGTCCTTCTGAAACTGAACTCAAAATGCACAATTTCTTCCAAAAAACAAAGATTAATTCCAAAGAAGAAATGTCATGGATTTAATAGGCCGCATCAAACCTCTGATAACCAAAATTAGCATTTGGTTGAGGAAATTAAGTGATTAGGATATCAAATCCTATCTCCATACATGAATCTAGGGATTAAGTTCCCAAATCCTTAGCACTGAAATAAATTTAAAAACCCACTTTTAAACTTTGGATAGGCCTTAACAATGATTCGCCTGCAAGCGGAGAGCTATGCTGCATGTGACGGAGGAATCCCGATGGTTGTACGTAGTCCGCGGTCACGGTTACATACGGCGGTTCCGGCTTACCCTTAGTTGCATACCTGTCACATGGTTTATTCGAAACCTGTCGCAGTTTGTAGCTACGGTCAATACAAACAACTCCTCCACGGTTTCAAGTATGGTCACATGTTATTCCTTCCAATGCGTTCTAAACCACACGGTTAGGGTAACGCTGTGGTTCAATATTTGGGTTTTTAATTAAAGTTTTATTATATTGTTTTATCAACATTTATATGTTAATATCCAAAACCTTATTTTTAAACCCATCTTCTGAACCTTTGTTAAAAGGTTTATGGTAAGGTTTTTTTTATAATAAGATTTTAATATTTAGTTTGAATTTTTGCGCTTTAGGATTTAGACCATAAGGCTTATATACATGTATCTTAGGAATAATGCTTAGGTCCTAACATTTAGATTTAAGACTTAGGACTTAGCATTTTTAGGAATTTAGGTTTAATGCTTAGGGTTTGACATATGGTTTTAGGACCTAGGCCATCACTTAGGTTTATGATAGGTTTTAATGCCTTAGGAGATAGACTTAGGGATTTAAACATAATGCTTAGATCCTTAGTACTAGGATTAGGCCTTAGGATTAGGTGTTAGTACTTAGGATATTACATCATCATTTTAGCCCAAAAATTCACCTTCTCGTCACACACATGATGATCATACCATGAACCTTAAACATTTACAAACCATGAACCTGACACTGAACCATGATACTGAAGGACCTTTTCACTAGTGAATTGATGAAACTATGGATTTAAAAACTGAACTAGACATCGAACTGCTAAAGTTGACTTGGAACTTCATTGACCTGCACTGATCAATATCCTCCTGGATCACTCTACTTGATCTGCAAAGTCCTTCTCAAAATCTTCTTCGAGGTGTACCATGTCCAACAGGCCCACAATACAAAACTATGACTTGTCATGAGTCACATTACTGGTGCATCCTCGATATTTTATTTGAGGTCGCTCAAGGCATCATTCAAAGGTGGTATGACTTCGGCGCACTGCTTTTCAAATACTCAAACTTCTCTCAGCAGCGTCTCAGTGACTGGCCCGACTATCTTATGAGAAATACCTTTCTGAGCCTCACATAGCGCTTTCAGCTTCTTTTCTACATGCAGTGGCTCACTCGGCGCTCTTGCAAACACCAAATATCACATCTAAATATTAGCGCACAAATAGTTTGAATGTGGAGCGGGATACCTAATTTATAGCAAAATTCAAATTCAAACTCCATGATTTCCTGTAGATATTCCTCATAAATGAAGATTTGGTGGAAGATCTGCCTAGATACACCTATTAAATACATCCCTCCCACTCCTTTTAATGCCCAACTCATTTTCAAATCAACTGTAGTTGTTCCAACAGTCACTTTTTGGATGAACTTTGCCAAACTCGCCCCATTGGCACAATGTTGTTGCCTTTGGTGCAATTCCCTTGATATTCGCCATCGTCCTACATATTGTACATTACTTCGACTGTGATGAAGCCCCCCTTTGGCATAATCGTTTATATTCCCATGCTCGCTTTCAACTGCGTTGAGCATTAAGAATTTCTGTCGGCCATATAGTCGTTGAAAACCTCCAGGGGTGGATCTATCTCTATATAGCTTCAACTGGCTGCCATTAATATGTCCAGGGAACAACTCTCTATTTAGTTTTGTGAGCTGGACTGTGCTCCCTGTCGAGACATTCTTAATAAAGTAAGGTTCGAACCAGTGCATTTGCAGCATTCCCGGGAACTTCATGAACTTGCTGTCATACAAAATAACTAGGTCCCTGTCCCTGAAGGTCTTCTGCTTAATATTCATGTCATGCCAGGAATTTTCCCTCTCATTCTGCACATGTTGGTGGAGCCAAACGATGAACCTATCCTCCTTCAAAACGAGCATGTATTCTAATATTTGCTCCATAATGTCGTTGTCTTCCATATCTGTAACTGCCGCGATGCGAAGGTTAGGCACAATGTATTCCATCAACATTACTGTTTCCTCTCCATACAATAATCTGAATGGATTCTGACCCATCAAATTCTTACAAGTGGTCATGTAGGCCCATAAAATTGCAGGAATGTGCAGATCCTAGTAGTACCTATTGACGTTGCACACCTTCATTAAAGCATTCTCCAGAATTTTGTTAAATGCTTCCACCATCTCATTCACCTGTGGGTGATACAACGTATTCTTTTGATGATGTATTCAGAACTCTGCAGTCAATGCTTCAATGGTACTGTTCAAGAAATGCGTACCCTTATCGCTCGTCAGGATATTCGGAAAACCAAACCTGGACAAAATATGTTCAAAAATAAACTTCGTTGCTATGTCGGCACTACCATTTCTCACCAGTTGTGCCTCAAGCCATCTAGTGAGGTAATCCGTCATAGTAATAAGATACCGTGCACCCTTTTTCTTCCCAGGAAGATCAATCTATCCCACAAAGTTAATCACCCATTTATCGAATGCCCGCAAAGTAAATTGAGGGTGCAGTGCCATTTCATTCCTTCTCAAAGTTCTACCAGTCCTTGGACTGACATCGAAAGCGCAACAATACTCTGAATCTTTATGCATTGTGGGCCACCAAAGTCCAACTCGTAGAATCTTCTGCGTAGTGGCCTTTCGTACATAGTGACCTCCAGCAACTTTGCCGTGTGCTTCAACCAGGATGTTGTGTCATTCATGGTCAGGAACATATATTCGCAGGATCTCGTCAGCCCCCATCTTATATAAATGGTCTGTGATGAAAGTAAAATATGTTGCCTTTACTACAAGAACTTTCTTCTGTTGCATAGTGTACTTCGCAGGTGTGACCCTTGTAGCTAGAAACTGAGTAATATCCAAGAAATTTTCATATGCCATTCGAATAGTGAACAAATTCACAACATGTAATCCTTACTCAATATTTGTTGGCTCCTTTCCTGTCTCAATCCTAGACAAGTGATCTGGTCCTACATTCAACCGATCTGGCTTGACGATCACTTTGAAGTCATACTCTTGAAATACTAGTAGCCACTGACAAATATTCCCCCCCAACACAGGATTTTTGACCAGGTATTTCTAAGCAGAGTGATCCATGAAAATTTTAAAGTGCGGACCCAATAGATAGTGTCTAAATTTTTGCAGCGCATATGCCATGTACAATTCTTCATGCTCTATGGCAGCATATTTCCTTTCTACCTTAGACAGCTTCCTGCTTGCAAGAAATAGGATGATCTAGATCGCCTTCCCTTGCTTGCACTAAGACAACTCCGAAAGCTATGCAGGATGCATCAACATATACATGAAATTCCTTCTTCCAGTTTGGAAAGACTAGAATGGGTGCAATTACCATCTTTTATTTGAGTACATTGAAGCTCTTCTAACAATCATGATCCCAACAAAACTTGGCATATTTCTTCAATAGATTCTCCATTAGTGTAGTGATATGAACATAGGCCTTAATTAATATAATATAATAACATGTATGTCCAAGCGTCGTGCGTAACTGATTCACATTTGTGGGAGGCTCCAAATTAATAATCACAACTATCTTTGCAGGGTCTACTATCAGTCCCTGCATGCAGACAATGTGCCCAAAAGTATACCATAAGGTACGTAGAAAATTCACTTTTTCAGGTTTAAGGAGATTTGGTACTTCCTGAAAGTATCCAACATTAGGCATAGACTAGAAACATGTTTCTTGAGAAATCCAAAGAATGTCTAGTAACCAAGGTACACCTCCATAAATTTATGGATACACTTTTTGAATGTTGCGACGACAACTCTAGAAAATATGGCTGGAGAATTATTCAATCCAAATGGCATGACTATGTACTGAAATGATGCCCATTCAATATCAGAGGTGGTCTTTCTCCTATATTCTGGCTCTATCCTGATCTAATGATACCATGAAAATCCATCGACAAAGGAGTAGGATTCCTTCCCTCCAAAATTCTCTAATAGTTCTTCTCTGAATGGTGTCGGAAATGGGTCATGGACACATGCATCGTTTAGCTTTCGTAGGTCAACATAAATCCTTATTTATCCCTTAGTTTTCTTCTCTTGGACAACCATAGGGATAACCCACTCTAACACCTCAACTGGTTCAATGATGCCAGTGCTAAGCATCTTGTATAACTCTTTGCACACCTTTTCTTTGTATTTTGGGTTAAGCCGATATGGGTGTTGCTTGACCGGCTTCACATCAAGCTTCAAAGTGATGTACATAACTCCTAAATCTACTATAATTCCTTTCATTTCCAAAAAATTTGTTGGGAATAAATTTGGGAATTCATGCAGCAGTTCAGTGACCTTACTTAATGTGTCATCATCCCAATAGTCCCCAATATTCACGAACTTGGGCTCCTCTTCCGAGCCTATGTTGACTTGTTGAGTCTTGACATGTTTTTTTATGTTTGGCATTTCTACTTCAGGACCTCTAACCTCATGTTGTCCTTCTAACTCAGGAGTATGAATATTATGTGAATCCTTCTCACCTTCTTCGGGGTTCATATTGTAACATTCTTGTGTTAGTGTGTTTGGTGCAGATATGTACAAAATCACACCAACTTAAGGGGTGTGGTTTACCCCTTTAAGCTATTGGTCACAGGCAAAAAAATAAGTGGAGTCAAGCAAGTTAGTGTAATAAGCTAGAATCATAAATATACTAGATAGAGAAATAGCATGAATATATAAACTAAAACTAAAATAAAAACTAAAACAAATAAACAAAAGCTCTGAATAGAGTCAAACGACAACAATAATCCAAACGATGGCTCTTGACCCCTCTTATTAAGCACTGGTAGGAAATGAGGATGAAAATTTAACCCTCTTGCCAAAGGGCCCCTAGAACATGGGTTCTAAGTCCTGATGCAAGGATGCTTCTACTTCCAAGCTTGCCTCAGTGCAAAGTCTCCCTCTCTCTACCGTGGTGGACTGAACTTGTTGGATGGCCAACAATTGATTCCCTTCTATCTTTAGCTTCGGATCACACACTACTGGTATTTCTTGGAAATTCTAGCCAGCATAAAAATGTATTTTCATGTTCTTAATCTCTTGGTGGTCTTATATAGGAGAATTCAAATCCTACTTCCCTCTCTTGATACATTTTTGATGGTGACCCAAGAAAGGGGGATGGTTCCATTGTGTGCCACAAATATTCCTTTGTGTGCTCCCTTGATGTCTAAGGAGGCTTTGGTGGTTGTCCTTAAGTGGCTTCAAGTGAAATCACTGTCCTAGAGTGTGCTTGTGTGGTCCTAGAAATTGACATTTCACCACTTCCAACATTACGCACATATTGGGTCAAAAATCATGCAAAGATGCTCTTCACGAAGGATTATGCGTGCAAAGCATTTATTACTTGCTCAAATTTGATTTTTCCTCAGACCTTAGAGATTTTAAAATACTTTCCAGATTCTCTAATGTCTTTCAGCCCTGTAAATCCTTCTGCTCGACATTAATTAATGTCGTCTTTTGTTGTACGATTTTCTAGTGTTAACAGTTGCCCCCTAATGTGTGAGGTCTAGGAAGAACTATATAGCTGAAATACATTATAGTTTATTTTCTGTATATCGTGCATAGAGAGAGAGAGACCTGTGTGAAGCTTTGAATTGGAAACACCTTGCACTGGTTCGAAGAATGACCAAATCCTATGGGACCCCTGTAAGAAAATATAATACAATACATATAAAATTTTTTCTATGAGGCGGGCATGTCCCTACATGCTCGTGATGTTGTAGCTAGTTAAACAAATCTACTTGACGGATACATGTTCTGTCTGTGTCACTAATATGGTAGGGACCTGGTGGTTGCTGACGCCCTCCGGGGCATTTTTTCTTTGAAAATAGGTGGAATATGGTACCCATATGTGTAAACTTGGTATGGCATATAGTGTCGCATTGTACGCAATAAGTGTTGGCTGGGACCTTCCCGTGTCAACATTGTTTACAAAGACGCTTATGAAGGCATGGGTCTTTGATGAATTTGATCAAATTGCAATGGTTGTAAGGTATGATACCATCTTGACATGAAAGCTTTTGTCGTAGTTGAATGCCAAGAGGATCGATGACATCTATGGACAATTATGTCTCCCACAGTGCCACCCAAGGATTCCCCTTTTATGGAGAGGGGTGATCCAAGGTACCGCTTCCTTTTTGGAAAATAGGTGTCGAAGTAAAAAAAAAAGGAAGCCTCAACCGAACGAGGGGTCACCGACATGAGGGGTCAGGGACCTGGATGTGATGGGTTTAACATAGGTATGTTGATGAGGGGTTACTAAAAACTGATAATGGGGCTTCAGTGGCCCAAGGTCGAAGTATACTAAGCAGTTAGGCGACAATCATAGTTATTTCTGATGGGGAAATCCCTAGAGTCGGTAGGACTTCCAGGGTTGGTATAAACTGGCTATGAATGTCATGGTGGCTTATGCGTGTTGGTGTGATACTCCGACCAAGGGTATTCAAGGACTGCTGCCATGGGAGAAAAAGATGAATGAGAGGGCGGGGGACGTAGTGCACCGTTTGTGGTCTTTTTACACTTACCAAAATAATAAAATAATGGGGCTTGGTTTGTACAAAACACAGAGATGGGTGCCCCAAAACATGAAATTTTTCAGTCACTGATGTTGTGAGGAAGGTGTTTTGCTGAGGGTGGGGGTCCCATTTGTTGGTATCATGTGTGGGGTTGATGAAGCGAATGAAAAAGTATCACAGATGGGATTATGTTGGTGGAGGTATGGTGGGCCAAATGCGAGGCGCAGTAGTGCTCTTTTGATCTGCTTGCACAACCTAGTTGTTTGGGAAGGGGGTTTTAGTTTGTATGGTAAAACTTGACCTTATGAATGGTGGATGGATGGGCATGAGGTGCTTCCCAGACTGAAGTTGTGTGGCCATGGCGTCACTTTTATTGTGATATATGGTCTACTGTGGGTGATGTGTGCCATGGAGGGGAGGCTCTACTGACCAACAAGGATGTTTATCATGTGCAGGGTGAGGTGATGATAAACACGGTCAGATATGAGGACCCTATGGTTGATTTCTGATGTAGAAATGATGTCAGGATATGCAAAGTTTATTGGGACTCTATCATGCTGGGGGGTAGACTGATACTTGCTCTAGAACTTTCAATGAATGGAGTTGTGGATGTTTTGCAAACTTTTCCTGCAAAAAAAACTACCTCAAGTGAAAGCATATTCTTTATCAAATATTATTGAAATTCATGAGCTTTAAAAAAGAATATGAGAGATGGCATACATGCTGGCGCTGAAAATTTATTTTTTTGGGAGTGCGAATGTGTGGCATCGCCTCAATTCATCATGATGTGCTAATCACGGTGTAGCTTATGGTTCAGAGAACAGACCTTCTGATCTCTCGTTATGGTCCTCCAAATTTTTTGAAAAGGACAATATATGGGTGAATATGGTCCTAATTCAATTCATTTGTACTTGCTAAGTTTTTGAGAGGTCAGAGGCTTCTGCGTAGTAGTTCTTGCCATTGTGGTCAGCCTGAGCACCAAGGATTAGCGATATCGTGCCCAGGTAACCTTCATGATGTCCTACACTTTAATTTTTTTAGTTTGATGGTGTCGAGGTCCATACAGACTTGGTTTGTATGGATTTTGAGTGTTTTTTGCCCTAGATTACGCGGGAAATCAGGGAAAAAGCGTGCCCTTGGTGCGCATTTTTGAGGGATAAGCGTGCTTAGAGCGCTCTTTCCCCTTCTTTGGTGCGCCTGTCTGAGGGATAGGCGTGCGAAAGGCAGAGGCATAATTTTTTTGAATTTTTTCCTGTTTTTTATGTTTTTTTGTTAATGATGGGTACCTGTTTTGATGACAGGTTTTTATGGAGGGAGCGGGATTGGCCCGAGCTCCGAGCTGCATTGGTTGTTGATGCTGGGGTGTGCCATTAGCTAGTGCAATGGGGGCTCTTGAAGTTCGTGGAGAATGAACTTCTTCAGTTGCAGGACTGATTTCTACACTACTTGATCCAACATTGGCGCAGGAGGCGTAACATGTTCGTGTTGCGCGGGACGAACCTAGTCATCCGTCATGAGACGGATGTGTATATTGTGACCGGGTTACTGCCTCAGGGTGAGGCGCTGAGGCATCCACTCCCTTCTAGGAGAGTGGAATTGGAGAGGTTCTGGAGACGTCACTATGGTGGGGTGCCTCTTACGGAGGGGTGCATCAGCATTGCGGCGATTGTGAAACTTGCAGGGTCATTGACTCCACATCAGGAATTGGGCTCGCATGTTGGAGTATTGCGCCGGTTGAGGTCCGGGAATTTTTATCATTTTTCCTATTTCTGTTATGAAAGGATGGTGACACAGCTCAATAAGGTACATAGTGGATTGAATTTGTTTGCGTACGCCAACATTTTGTGAAGCATAATGTACGAGAGGGTAGTGCTGCTGAGACCGATAATGGCGGTGCCTCCTGGAGGGCCATAGGAGCCTTGTATGAGGAGGTGGGCTCTGGTGATGCCGCGAGACGGTGGGGGCATGGTGGGGTGTTGTCATTCATCCATAATTTTCACTATCTGAAGATGACTAAGTATCGATTCTAGATTTCTAGAAACAAAGTTCATGAACATTGTGAGTTCTAGAAATCTCATGGCCTTCATTACCCTTAGGATAAATTTTCACTATTTCATCATTCCGTTGTGTCAAGCTTAGCTCACCCATCCTAGAAGACCCATCATGGGTTAATTTCACTCATTATCACTATGTTTCACAACCTTTGGCCTCAGCCCTCTATTTTTATTTTGCCTAAACTCCTGCATTGTCTATCTAGGGTTTTTAAGGCCATTTCTCTTGGTTTCATGACCTCCATGATTAAATAATCTGCAAGGCTTGTATATTGATGCTCTTACACCTCCTCCTATCCCTAATATACCTTCACAAACACTCCCCGTCACTCCTATCCCTCAAACTCATAATTTTCCTACAAAACCTAGTCTATTGCCACAATTTGACACTTTTGTAGACTAGGCATGTGTTTTGACCTTTTGGACCCCTTCCCCTCACTCAATTATTGAAATTACACTTTCCCCTACTCCCTAACATCTATCCCTATCCCCCAAAATTTCCCCAAGAATTTAGACAACCCTTAACCCCTTCATTCCCCTCCCTCTGCAAGGCGGTCCTAAAATCCCATACACCAAACCCTAATTTCCTCTTCCAACTAAGCTAGGGTTTGATATAAAAAGGAGGCATACGAGAAAATGATTCATTTGATATATCATGTAAGCAAGAATAAGTCTATACCATCTCATAAAAATAATTCTCCATCATTTTCCAAGAATTCATTCCAAGAGACAAGCCATGTGTCACACCTAGGGCTAGTTTTGCTTCAAATTTTGTTTTTGACCAAACAGAGATGAATTTGGAAAAAATTAGAGAGATTTTTGTCCATAATAGGGCCAAGAAGAAAAAACTCCTTCAGGTTTTACACAGGTATCATGGTTTGAGATCAATGTCAAAAATACAGGTGTCACGGGAGAAATTCTGCACTTTTGGAGTGACCTTGGGAAAATCAGTTTTTCTCACAGCTGGAGTGTCCAAATGACTTGCTTAATAAGTCAAATGAAAACTAGATTTCAAGATATTTCCAACGAGCTATCATGAGCTCAATTTTTAATTGAGTAAGTCATCCAAAAGTGGTTTGCACCAGCACTCTTCATTTATGCACCAACATTCAACACTTTTTAACCAGTGTTGGGAGAATCCGTTTTTGGACATGTAAATGAACACCAAATAGATTTTTTTTTTTTTTTTTTTGGGGGGAAAGTAGACTCAACCAGATCTCCAATGAGCTATCATGATCTCAATTTGGAGTTGTGGAAGGCCTCCGAAAGTTGTCTGCACCAGCACTCATCATTTTTTGACCAGTCACGGGAAAATAAACTTTTGACAAGGAAAATCAACTTCAATCAAGAAAAAAATTGTATATTTTAAAATTACACAAGTCAATATTTCCAAGGAGATATCACGGAGCTCATTCTGACACCAAGAAGGCCTCCAAATTCCCTCTGCAAAATGGCGCTGCGCACAGGAGAAGTTTTTATGTTTTTGAAATTTTAAGGCCCTAGGAGCGCAACACCCTAGTCGCTACGCACAAATTTGGTGCATATTCAACTCTAAAATTTTACATTTTTGGATTTTTCACATCACCAGCAGTCTACCCACAAAATTTCAGATCAATTGGAGCATTTTTACCCCCTCAAAAGGTCAAAAAACACCCAAAATTTGACCTTTCTGCCTCCTTTTCTGAACAGGTGTTGCGCTCTTGGAAGCCTTGGATTTTTCCATTTTTTGGGAAACTTATAGAGGTCATATTGAGAAAAAAAAAGGTATATTTTAAAATTATACTCTGAAGGCTTTCTAACGAGCCATCACGGAGCCAAATCCGACATCGGGAAGTGGTCCAAAACTTGGTTACAAAACAACCTATTTTTTTGCAAAAGTAGCACTGCGCTCCTGGATTGTCTTTTGCCAAAAAGTAAAAAAAACACACAAATTTATGGCAAGATGATTTTTTAATATTTTCTTGGGAAAATCACTCCAGATTTGATTGAGGAGTTATTTTATGATGTTTTTCATTTATTAGCTTAGATATTATGTGTCTTGGGCCATGCATGGTCATTAAGCACATTTATGACATTTATGGCTAAATTAGGGTTTCTGGAAGCCTCTTAGGGTTTCCACCTCCTCATTTTCTCCATAAATAGAGCATGTAAATCTTATGTATTAGTTGGATTTTGATGACTTATGCTGAAGAAAATACATAGTGTCTTGGAGTTTTTTATGGAAATTTGATGTCTTGGAGCTCATGCATGCCCTGGTTTGCTTTTTGATGGAGAGAGACTATTTGTAGGATCCATAAGCTTGGTTGATTGTGAAGTGTTTCTTATGTTTATGTTTTCTAGTTTTCCATTATGTTTTCCATCTTGCTATGTTGCAGTAGGAAAAAAAATTTAGATTAAGAAATGTTTCCTGACGGCACCTTACTTTTGTTTGTCCTTCACTTCCTTAATGTTTTCTTCTGTTGAGATATATTAGGGAATCCATCTCTTGCTCTCTAAGAAGTTCTTAGCTTGTTCATTTCTTGAATGGTTTAGATCAGTTAGTGTCAAGTATGATTTATGGAAAGCCCTGCATATTGTGGCCACTAAAATACTCTGTCCTTGGAATCTCCTCTTTAAAGCAGCTTTGCTTAGCTTTGTCAATGAAGTCTGTTTGAATCGTGCTCTTTGCCTTTACTAGCTAAATTTGTTTCAAAGAACCTTCACAGCAGTAACTTTAGATGTTCAGAGTTCTCTCTTCTTCTATGTTTATAGCTACTTGTGCATCTTAAATGTTTTTCTTCTCTTGATAATGAAATCTATGAAAGTTAAATAAGTTTCTTGCCTTTTTATAATTTCATTTGAATGTTTGTCTTGGATAATCATCTGTGTTCAGTTTGAAATCAAATGGATTAGTTTTCACTTATGCCTTTGATTCTCTTTCCATGCTTATGATTTTTTAACTCCCTTATTCTAAAAGGTTATTAAGGATTCAATTCTGCCCTTCACTAGCTTTTATTCTCAAGTTTAATGTTCATCTCATCATCCACCACAACCTCAAAGGCCTACCAACCAGGTTAAAATTGCCTTGCAAATGCTCTTGAAACCATTGATGAACTTATCATGACCTTGTTAGACTCCATTTCCCAATGATTTAATAATATTCCATGTTTTCTTTCTAAATCCATCTGAGCATCATACCCAACCAAAAACAATCAAAATACCCTACACTTAACATCTAGCCTAAAATCAACCCTAATTAGCGAACAAGTTCATATATTTGCACCTACTAGAGAGATCCCTCTCCAAATCCAGGAAGGCTAGGTCCTTAGATTCCAAAGCTTGGTTTGATGTTACCCTGTTCATTTGTATCTCGATCAATCTAGCAAATTACGGGGACCTAACAGGCGTTACTAGAATGCCAGGAAAGAGGCCTGGTTCGAGGTGAACCCGCAGATATTCTTGCCATTCCCATATGCGGGGTGGACTTCCAGGGGGATCCGGATATGGGTCTCCCTCCTGGTTATGCTTGGGGGCCAACAGATACGTTTTTTATGTTTTCTGCATTTACTTGAGTGTATATGTGCTTATGTGTTTTTCTAGTGACATTGACATAGTTCTGGTTACTCTTACAGATGTTGGCGAGGCGGGTTATCCCGTGGCTCAATTGGTCGGCCATGATCATCTTAGGAGGCCTATGGGCGATCTCAGAGGGTAGGGAGGAGGTGTTGCTGGAGGTCCTGGTGGTGGTGTTGGCCCTTCAGGAGAGGGCAGCAGCTTGGCCGTTGGTGGGGTTGCGGCCGAGCGAGCTTGTGCTGATGCAGCAGTGGCACGTGCAGAGTTGGCAGAGGCTCGTATTACAGAACTGACTGCTCGGGTGTCAGTTCTAGAGGATGCCTGGGGTCGAGTGGACCGCTTGACCTAGGGGATTCTTGCTCGGGTTTTTATGGATGATCTCGAGGAGGTCCGGTTGGAGTCTGTGATGGCCCCCGAGAGGGACTATCAGCCTATTTTACGTTGGGTGGTAGTCTCGGTTGTGAAGGAAGCTCCAGTGGTGGCACTGAGAGCAGTTGTGGGTCCAGGTGCCCCTTGTGAGGGGGAACCACCCTAGAGTATACTTGTATACGGGGAAAGCACCCATTATGAGGATTCTTCCCCCTTTTGTTTTATGACTTTTTGTATCTTTGGGCTGGTCGTTGGGTCAGCGATACTATTTTTTATACTTAGACATATACATCTTGATATATATATGAGAGACATTTTTTGCGGCTCTACATGTTGTGTCGTCTGTTTCGGTTTATGGATGACGTTATGCTAATGGATATCTATACTTTGGTTTTTTATGTATGATGGTTTATTCGAGATGCATTCCAATTTAGAATATTGTTAGCTATGCGATTAGCTGTTTGGTTTTGACTCCTTGGTACGTGTGTAACTGTGATATAGTCAAATTGTCTGCTTAATATTTTGGCAGGAAAATATTTTCTAAACAAATGTGTATCTCTTGTCTGAAATGTTTCGTTTAACTGCGACACTAATAACTGGGAATCGAGGTAGACATGCATATGGCATATGTCTTGATGGAGGGAATTGTACATAAGTCTGATGACGGCGTCATATTCTGCTTGATTGTTTGTTTCTTAACCGATGCACACACCGTTTGTGCAGAGTGGTGCTTGGTTGGGGTGATAGATGAACAGGGTAGCTACAACTAAAATTTGAGACCATCTTGATGCTCCATCAGTAAATCCAAAATAAGGTTCAGGTTGGTGATCCATGGCAGCACTTTGAGCATGTTTAATAAGTCTTTTGGTCAAAAAATTTCAGTGGTTGGGTTTTGTGTATGTTCACTCTAGGGAAGGGTCATCTCGGCCCTTATGGGTAAAACTTCTTGAGGTAAAGGCCATTGACGGGGTTGCTGAGACATGTCCCATCCAGCTCTATCAAGATGTATGCACCTTATCAGAGGTAATGTTTGATGATGTAAGATCCTTTCCACAAGGTTTCGAGCTTTCCTGGCCCTAGGGATTCTTTTGTGACATCATAGCGGAGGACTAGTTATCCCTTGGTGAATGAGTGAGGGTTGATGTGGTGGTCGAATGAAGCTTTTACCCTTTTCTTATGGGCCTCATTGTGTTGCAGTGATTTTCGTCGACTTTCACCAACGATCTCTAGTTGTACTAGGCATTGTTCTAGAGGCTGGGTATCATTGAGTAGTTCGATAGCGGCATGAAAATTTGGGATCTCGCGTTCTATGGGAATCACGGCCTCGACCTCATATACCAAGTGGAAGGGAGTGAAACTAGTGGACATATTTATAGTCGTTCTATATGCCCATAGGGTGGGAAAGAGCATGTGGTGCCAGTTGGTTTTATGGTTATTCACCATGCATTGTAACATAGTTTTGAGTACTTTGTTTATAGCTTCTACCTATCCATTGGACTGGGGGTAGTACGGTGAAGTGAATTCGTGGGTGAATCCGAGGTGGTGAGATAGCTCCTTGAACACTTCAGTCTCAAATTTTTTCCCATGGTTGGAGACTAACTCTTTGGGGATGCCAAACCGGGCGATCACGTGGTTAAATAGAAATCAAGCGATAGGTTTTGCTGTGTTGTCATATGTAGGCATGGCTTCAGTCCACTTGGTGAAATAGTCGACAACCATGATGATGTATTTATGGTTGCCCGATGATGTGGGGTTGTAAGTCGTGAAGTCAATCCCCCATTTAAAAAAGGGGCCGACTACGATGATAGGTTGCAGAGGAGTAGGAGGTGATCTTGCTTTGTGAGTTAAGCGTTGGCATCGTTCGCATATTTTGAAAATTGTAATGCAGTCGTGAAATGGGGAGGGCCAAAAATATCTTGCCCGTAGGACTTTTTGGGCAGTGGCCATTCTAGATAGGTGGCCACCACAAGCACCTACGTGGTAGTAATTAAGGGCTTTTTCCGCCTGGTCATGAGTGAGGCATCGACGTAAAATGGTGTCGATGCTTCGTCGGTATAAGAAATCTCCCATGAGGAGATATCGAGGGGCCTGTTTGCATATGCACTGACAGTCATCTCGAGTGTGATGAGGTCTGAACTTTTGGGTTCGCAGGAACAGGAGAATATCTCCATACCAAGGGTCATCGGTTGCTACGGAGAAAAGATGTTCATCTGGGAGCGAATCGTTCACTGCTGATCCCTTGGTGTCACCTGGGAGGTCTGTAATGAACTCTGCTAAGGAAAGCACCTTTTTGCTTTTAGGGGAGCAAAATTGTAAGTCATATTCTTGGAGAATGGTTATCTAGTGGGCATACTTATGGTTCATTAGGCGACGCGTGAGCAGATATTTGATGGGATTAATATCTGCATAACCGTAGTGGTTTTTAATATGATGTAGTGGCGAAGCTTCTGGACTGCATGGATTAATGCTAGGGAAGTATTTTCTTCAGGCTCATATCTTAATGTTGGGCCCGATAAGTTTTTGCTAACGTAATAGATTACGTGCTCCTTCCCATATGGGCCTTCCTGGATCAAAACTCTAGCCAATGTGGACTCGTAAGTTGATAGATACAAGATATAGTCTTTGTCATAGTCTGGGGGACTGATGAGTGGCGCTGAAGATAATGTTCATTTTAGCGCATCGAACACTTGTTGGGCATAATCGTTCCATTGAAATGGGATGTACTAGCAGAGGAGGTGCAGGAACCCTTGAGCGTAGGTGGCATAATGGGACGAAGCATCTCAGAAAATTGGCCTTTACCTGCAGGCTTTGAATTTTCCTGAGGGTCCGAGGTGGTGGTACCTCTTTGATGGCTTGGACCTTGAGGGGGTCCAAATAAATCCCTTGCTGGGACATGATAAAACCTAATATTCTTCCTACGTTGATGCATAAGACTCACTTGAGGGGGTTCAAGCATAGGTTGTATTGACGAAATCGTTGGAATACCAATCACAGGTCCTCAATATGGTCTGAGCGCTTCATGGAGCGGACGACCAGTTCGTCCAAGTAGGCGAGGATAAGGTGTGCCAAGTCATGAAATATATAATTCATGGCCCTTTGGAAGGTGGCTCTAGTGTTTTTTAGGGTGAATGACATTACCTTGTATGAGAATGTGTTCCAGGGGGTGGTGAACGCAGTTTTGTACCCATCTATATGGCAAATTTGGATTTGATTGTACCTGGAGAACCCATCCATGAAGGACAGAGCCTCATGTCCTGCGCAAGCATAGATGACTTGGTCGATGAATGGAGTGGGATAATTGTCTTTAGGATTAGCTTTGTTTAAATCCTGAAAATCGATGCAAATGCATATAGTGCCCTATTTTTTCATGACGGGAACAGGGTTGGAAACCCAAGATGTATAGGCGATGGTGTAGACAAACCTGGATTTGTGAAGCTTGTCGATTTCTCGCTTTATTGCTTTTTCCTTAGATGGGTGCAGTTGACGTTGTTTCTAGCGCACTGGAGGTACATCAGGCCAAGTGTCAATATGGTTCTCTATAATAGTAGGACTAAGCCCGGGCATTTCTGAGTAGTCCCATGTGAATATATATTGATACTCTTGTAGCAATTGGGTATAAGAGGTTATTTATTTTGGAGAGGATGCTTCCCCCAGTGAGATTTCTTCGACCTTTGCAGGATTTTGGGATATATTCACCTTGATGGTAGGTGAGATGTTCGACATATTTCCTTCCTCGAACACATCAGGCGCTGGGATAGGATTTATGAACCAATCGAATTTCCCTAATGGAAGGAAATATTTTTATTCGATCGCGTAGATCTCTTGTTATTTTGTCTTGTTGGGACAGAACGTGTGCTTAGGGAGAAAAAGAGAATGTTGATGCATTGCATTCCATGGATAGTATGGCTCCATCATAGCTTCTAGGATGTCTTCATCTGAATGAAATAGGGATCCTAAGGTGGATTGATCCTGCGCAGGGTTATGCTGAATAGGGTCAGTTCGCACGGAGCTAGTTGAGAGACACGAGAAGGATTCCATCATCGATGTGGTGGACCCAGACACAGTCAACAGAGTGCAAACCGATTGGGTCTGTACTGTCGTAGGTACAACTACTCTCGTAGTTGCAGCTGACTCAACACCTATGGTAGATGAGTAGACATTTTGAGTCATAGTTCTGTTACATGACGATATGAATCGTATATGGTGTATCATGTTGTCGACATTTGGTGGGGGCAGGATCTCCCTGATTGGTTACATCTCAGATGACAAGAATAGGATAGATCTGTTTGTCACATCCTCTTGGGTTGTCGAACTTTTCATGGATTCTAAGTCCGTTCCATCTTCTTGGGAGAGGAAGACTATGGTTGATCTCATACAGGCTAGTGCTGTGTAGAATCTCGGTATGTAGTGACAATTCCGTACTCGATGGTTGTCACCACATATCTGACATGAATATGGGACGTCCATGTTGGCACAATATACTATATTGACTGGATACCATCGTTGGAATATTTCCAAATTTTGGCAATCAATGATGAAATGATCAAGTTCATCGCAAAGTATGCACCTTTAGATTGGGGGAGGGGGTCTGGCGGGGAGCCTTTTAGGTGATCGTTGTTCTTCCTGTAGGTATAGGATGATACAAGATTCATCCCCGACAGAATGGGGAAGGGATCCTCTCTTGATAGGATCGCTCGATGGCATGTAAGGCATCCCTATATCGCGAGAGCTTTGGGTAATGATGGGTATAATCCCTGTAGTTGCTACAGAGAGCGCATGCATGATTGGTATGCAATGATTTGCCTTTACCTTCAGTGATAGGTTCCTTTTTACGGGAACGCGACATCACGATGTCTGTCTCAGAGCCAAGGAGTGGTTTTAATTCATCCAGATTTGGGAAGATATGGGTAGGGTGTCTTATTATGTCGCATATGGTGGAGACTGGTGATTTCCGTTGTAAGGTAGGAGTCTCCATCTTCTTTCCTCTTTTATGGGTTTTCTTAGCCGTCACCACTGGTTTTGCAATGGAAATTCCCTTTGCATGGGTGATTTTGACCATTTCTTTGATGGGTAGGGGCTCCTCAGCACTGAGGGGCTTTAACCCTGTGGCAGTGATGTGAGTAGCTCCTATTCCCGTAGGGGGAATGAGGTCCCAAACTGGTATTGACAATGATATGTTTGGTAACACTAGTGTTGCCAAAACCTGCTGAGAGACGAAATCAGCTAGGGGGTAGAGGAAAGGGGTTTGGGAAGCGACGTAGGCTAGAGAGGCTACCATGGCTGATGAAACAGTGCCATTACTGCTTGTGTCTGTGTCCTAATTAGATTCAGTGCTTGACGTAGACATCATGCACATCGGAGCGCCTATGACATCGGGTGATGAATCAGGGATAATGGGAGGATCTCTTAGGAATGACCCTAGAAGAGACGATGGTTTGAATTGTCTAGAGCCATATTCTTGGTATCGTGAAGGCATATCTGAGGATGTACCTACATAGGGTAGAATTATGTCAGTGTTTGTTAGGGGTCTCTTCTTGCTATGCTTCAATTGGTCTACAGTAATGATGCGGTCCTCGTGGGGGAACATCATAATGTAGAAGACGAAGGAGGTTATGGCTGACATGGCGTACATATAACTCCACCCAAGGAGTATATTGTAGTCCAAGTGAGCGTCCAAGACTTCAATGTCTATGTGGACCGTCTTTCTGGCTAAGCAGACTGAGACATTTTGGTAGAGGCCAACAGGGGTTGAAGGATCACTGTCGTATGCTCTAAGCATGATGACTGAAGGTTTTAGTTTGGGAGACCCTAAATTTTTCCAAACATTTTTTGACATGATGCATGGGGATGCACCCTTGTCAATGACACATCGGTGAATGGTGATATTATGGACAGACACTAGTATCTGGAAGGCGACCATGGAGGGTAGCCTAGGGGTGGATTTGTCTAAGTCAAAAGCCATTAGGCCTGTATCGGCAGGGTTGATAGTGCCTAACGCGAAAAGTAAGGCTTTCCGTTGTTTTGGGCATGACTACAATACTTCCAAAGCTGACATAGCAGTGGGGGATTGTGCTAAATCGTCCACGATGCTATAATCATGGGATTCTTTGGAGTAGTTTCGTGCTCGCCTATTGGGACCCTTCGCCATATTTGGCAATGGTTCTATAGGAATCTTTCAAATAGTCAAAGGTGCAGTCGATGCACTGGTACTTGCCCCTGACTTAGTGGTGTCTGGTGGGGTGTAGTAATTGTGATTTCGTGTTTGGAAAATCATCACTTCACCAGTCATGTATATTTCATGGCTGATTTTCCCAGAGTCGTTTGGATTTTGTTGTTGAGTGCTGACTGCCCCTTGATGGAGGAAAGGTTCTTGCATCACAATTGTTTGCTGGGAAGATCCTCCTTGTCCTTAGTTACTCTGTAGCTTCTATAGCTCAGGGAGATCAGGATAGTGGTGTGGTGAGTATAGTGGTCGTACGCACCACATATCGAACAAGAATGGTTTGTTCGAAGAGGTGACCTTTTCCTCTCTCGTTGGGCATTGCTTGGCTCTTGGATCTGATTCCGGTTGGGGTTGCCTCCAGCGTGGGATTGCGGTGGGCATTGCTAGTTGTTTCCCCCTTGTCCAGTATTCCATTTTGGCTTGTTTTTTTATTTTTTCTTCACCACGTTAGGAGAGTAGTTCTCCTGGTTATATTGGTGTGGTTGGTTTTGGGACGGCTGCACAAAGTTCACCTCTACATCGGTCTGCATAGGCGGGTCTTGTGCCGGGGAATGAGCATAACGCGGTCCCTAGTTTTCAGTTGGCTGTTGGAGGGGAGGTCTTTCGTCAGTGTTTCTCTCTACGTACTAGGTCCCTTGAGCCAGAGGATAGGGTCCTCCATGGTGATACACTTGCACCCTATTGGTTAAATTTTGCTGAGGCATATGATGACTTTGAAAACTGAGTTGAGGTATGTTCTGGGTAGAACTATACGTGTAACCGGGATTTTGACTACTGTTGCCTAGGTAACCTTGGGTCAGTGACCCAATTAGCCCGTCTGTAGAGTTCGACATGCTTGGAAGTTATTGATAGGTTTGTAGGCATAGGGCGTTCGACAGGATATTGTAATTGTATCCTGACTACGTATAAATCAGCTCAAGCTGTTGGGCTTTGTTGATGGCGTCGTCTTCAGATATGGGCATTTTTTGTGCCACATCCTTTGAAATCTCTACCGTGAGAGTTTTTAGGAACAAATCTAAGAGACCCGATCGTCGAGTTTTGCTTTCCATAAGCTGTGACTCTGCCTCCATTCGTGGAGATGGTCCGAGATATGGATGGCGGGGGTTTGTCTAAAATGTGTCAGTAATTTCATTCCAAAATCATGGTGAATGGGTAACTGAAAATATGTTAGGAACGTGGTAGATAGGGCGCTAAAGGTTCCATGTGAAGCAGAGGGCTGCTCCATGTACCACTTCACAGCTACTCCTGTCAGAGTGCGTTGAAATAGTCTCAATCGAATAGTGTCGTCAATGATACTGTTCGATGAGAACCATAGGTGGAAGGTCATTATATGATTACCTGGGTCTTCCGCTTGCTTTCCTCAAACTTTGGAATATACAAAGGAAGCTTTGCGGGCATGGGAGGCCATGTAGGGTTGTGTGCAATGGGGTCATTCGTTAGCTTGGTTAAATCAGGTAGATTCAATGAAGCTAAGAAAGGTGACTGGGAGGTTGATGCCATGGAAATGTGCGAAAACAAAAAGTTCTGGTTAGGAAGAGGGTTGGTCTGTGACGTACCCTATTGTGTATTCGACTGGCTTCCCGAATTTTTTTCACTCCTCTGCCCTCTAGGGGTCATGGGAGGAGTGGTGTGTGGTGTGGTGTTGGGAGACCAACTAGGGTTCCCAACTACGACTGTTCCAATAAAGGATGAACCAATAATGGTGGCAGTGTTCCGTCTTTGACGCCTAAATGGGGAAAGACCTGGAACCCCTCTGTTACACAACAATTTTTCACCGTCCCTGCAATCCCTAGCCCCACATATTGGAGGGTCTTTCCCATGACCTATGAGCAGTGTCATACTCTGCAAATACCTTGTTTGCATCCTTCTACATAAGGAAACCATTTCTCCTGTTGAAAATTTCCTCAAAAAGCCCACAAAAACCTATGTTTTGGACTTGGCACGGGTAGCCAGTTCATCCCTCGTGCTAATGGGGAGGATGTAGACTAGAACCCGTGCCACCTGGCACTCTGTCTCTTTTTTGTGCCCACGCCAGTTGTTTTGGGAATGTTTTGTAACAAAATAGAGGTGGAAGTTTCCTTTAACCACCTCAGGGATGAGTCACAGGAAGTGGTTAATCTGATGAGCCACAGATCTCCCTCTTTAGGTAGTTGTTTCCTCCTCCCATAGAACACTCCTTGAAGATAGGTCTCCCTTCCATGATTATAGGGATCCTAACCTCTCCCTCTCCCTTTATATAAAGAAGCTAAACTTGGAGAAGAGATACTATAGCTGAGTAATTGTTATTGATAAGGTAGAACCAAGGAGAATTTCATAGAGAGAGCCCTGTCTGAATTCCCGATGAGCCTTTGTGAGACGCGCTCCGCTGGAACCCTGTTGGAGGAGATCGCAACGCCGAATCTTGGTTGTACTCTTCCTTATTTTCATTAATATAATCGACTATGGTATTGGTTCCATCATTGTGTTATTTTTACTGATGCAATTGATTTAGTCTTCTTTGATTAACTGATAGTTACAGATGCAAAATAGTATGTTTTGTATCGTTGTTTTTTCTTGTGTATGTGCAGGTATCTGAGAGTGAGAACGAGCGGATCGTGATCTGTCAAACCAAGAGCGAGAGGCAGCCACTCTTTCCGAAGAAAACAATAGCATAGGACCTCCGGTAAGTTATCTATTGAATCTCCATCCATTCGTTAACTAGGAATCAATGCTATAGCGTGTCTTGTTTGTGGCTAGACCCACTCTAGAGCTAGTGGGCTCACCTCTGTCCGTAGAGGGGATTTACCTCACCAAAAAATTGGCGACTCCACTGGGGATCAGTGCGAGTTTGTCTTTCATCCGTTAGGTCTTCTTCTTGGTCTTTGCTTTCTTAGCTTGCCTTTTCTAGTTATTCTTACTGAGTCTAAGACCCCTGTTCAGCCCCAGAGGATCAAATCTGACCACTGTTTTTCCAAAATTTTCGTTTTTCTAGGGTTGGCTTGATTGGCGCAGTTTCCAGTCTGACAGTCAGGCCCACTGGTGCTTGTTACTAGTTCAGCACCCGCGCCATCCCCTGTTTGGTGCTAATTTTAGCCAGACAGTCGCACCATTTCTTGTAGGTATTAGGGTTTTCCCTGTTTTGGAGTTTTTGGTCAGTGCTTGTGCTTCTGGGTTATTTTTTGGCATGATTTGAGTGCTTTGGGATTGTTTGTGACTATGAACAGTCTCCTTCCTTCAGTTTTTTGTCCATTTCTTATCAACATCATGGCCTTAGGCTTTTCTAGTGCTTTGGTATGCTGAGCCTCCTGTAGGAGCTTCAGTATTTTGTTTCGTAGCCACCTTCGTTCCTCGTTTGATTGCATTCAGCTCTCTTGATCTGTTTGAGTGATTGAATTTGGTGGAATGAGTCTTGAGTGAGACTTGCCTCTTTCATTTAGTTGTGCTTCTTGTCACTCCAAGCATAGATTACATTGCTTGTATGGATCTGTTTCGACATCTTTCTTCGATTTGAGAGATTGCAACATTAGTTTGAGTTTTTATTTTGTTTTTTTTTGAGTTGATTGAATTATTTTGCTTCGACTCTCACTTTGAAATTATCGAACTAGTGTGAAGGTTTGTTTTTCATGTCATTTAGTGCACTTTTTGCTCTATTACATTGAAAAAAAAAAAATTGTGCTTGCATTCTTGTTTGCATTGTGGAATTGGAAAATATTTTTCATAACTAGCATTGGGCATTCTAGGAAAGATTTCTCATTTTCATTAGCTTGCATCAGATTCTGTAGTGGATGCTTCTGTGTCTTCTCATTATTTTCTATCGCTTGAAAACTCCTAACTTTCTTGTAGATAGCTTTTCATCAAACGAAATGGTATTTTATGGCATGTAGCTTGCATTTAGGGATTCGTGAGATCCAACATTCGGTAGGACCTTGGAATTGAAACATAAATACAATATCAACTTGAAATTTATTCAATTAACCTAAGGCAACATTGAAACTTAACGAAACATTTAGTGGTATAAGTTAGAGATGTGTTCTGGCGTCTTTAAACCTAGCAGCTGTCACTCGCCATCTGGCTTTAGACAGCGCTAGTAGAGACTTGTGCTCCCCATACCATCGATTATATAAGGGGAGACCCCTCTAGGTTGCAATCCTTTTATCTGTAGGAAGTTGAGTCTACCGCCTTGTAACAGTGATACACTGAACACAACATTCGGGGAGACTACCTACACGTACGTCAACTCCTTGGTTGATTCTTCTTTCATTTTATAACCAAGGTATATATGGCAGTTTACGGGAACCTGGTACACCCTTTTACCTAGACTACCTGAGCAGCCATTTTTTATCTTTACTGACTCCATAAATTTTAAAAGATCATCGAGCACTTGTCCTTTCGCGCTCGTTTCAAACTGAAAGAGACTAGAGTCATCTTTGACTGTTTCTTGACTCTTAAAACATGAAAAAACAAATTTTTGGTTTCAATGTGGTAAAATAAAATACCTACGATTACACACCCATAAAAAGTCTGATTACTTGGCATGTCTTTGTTTGCCTTGGTTTTGATCCAAGAGTCTTCTTTTCTGATCTTTTTCCCATTTCTGGTGTGCTACAGTCATAGTGGCAAAACCGTCGGTTTCGTCTACTGGCAGTCCTTTATCGGATGATTCATCTGAAACTTCTCAGACTTCTAGGTTTGTCGAGCTTCAACAGCCTATCATCCCATCAGAGTACCCCTTTGGAGAACCAGTTGAGTTCCATTGGCATCTTTCAAACTCTTGGTTTGGGTTTGGGGTCGGGGAACATTTTCCCCCTCTTACATCGGGATCACCATTTTTGGTTGCTATCATACCTCCTAGCCCCCATAGTCTTTTGCAATATCTCACGGTGGATTCAGACATGGACTCATCTGGTCCTAATGGAAGTGAGGGTATTCTAGTTTCTGATGAAGAATACCAAATTTTCCCGGAAGAAATCCATTAAGAGCCTGCTCAATCTTCACCATTGGTATCGCTGCCAACTAGATATAGGTCTTTGGGTCAGATTATAGCTGGTATTTCCTCCATGGCAACATCAAATACATCAAGGGGCTGGTTCTCCCATCATTAGGGATGTCGCCGATGACACCTGTCTCGTCGACGCCTTTTGTTACATCTATCCCCACTAGGCCTACTGTCCGTGTGGCCGCATCAAATGCACCGCTTGTCACCGGGCCAAATGTCGGTGAGTTGGACTTCGGTAGAGACTTTATTTCCATGGCGATCTCGACCCTGTTTCTTTTGCGAGTATCGATCGGTTGTTCAAGAGTTGCAGCTCCTAGACTAACCGCTCCCCTGTGATCCTAATCGGTCTTATTTTTCTAGATTTTCTATTACAGCCATGGTCATACCCTATGTTAGCCATCCATAATTTTGGCATATGAAAAGATGGCTAAAACAGGTCTTTAGTCTTCAAGAAATAAATTTCATGCAGAATCTATGACTTCTTGAAGCCTCTACTGTGTTCCTTATCCTTCAAAAATCCACCTATTTGATCTCTTCACTCAAAACCCTCAAAGAAGCTTGCTGAGATACAAGGATTATTTTAAAAAACCTCTTCTCCATCATTTCCCTCCTAAAATCACCTTTTTCCCTTCATTATCCCTCCATTTCCTCAAAAATCCCTTTTAGACCTTATAAATCCCCTTTATTTGGTTTAAAACCACCTTTTTAACCCTATCGAAACCTCTTTAAAAGGTTAAAAAACCTCATTTTCAGCCTTTTCCGCTCCTTTTCAAACATTGGGCCCTAAGCATTTTTCGGCTTAAGCCCGAGCCTCTTTTTTGTCATATAGCCTGGTCCTATGACCAAGCGCTAAACCCAATCGGCTATCGCATATCACAGATCCTCGTTTCCTCTTTCAAAACCTTTTATCCCCGCCGATGCGCTTTCCCGATTTAATCCTAGCCGTTGATCTCATTTCCGATCTGACGGTTCTCATCGCATCGCTCTGACTCATCGGCATCGCACTTCAGTGATTCCAATTTCCTCCCTTCCAGAACTCTTTCTTCCGATGGCTGATCTGCCGATAGGATCCCAACCGTCGATCTCATTCTAGATCCAATGGCCCTCCATCCATCGCATCGGCGTATCGCTCATCAGCAATTCCAGTTCCCTTGCCCCCTAACCCTCTTCACTGTTGATGTGTGAAGCTCCAAGCGCATCTCCGCTATCGAGCTCGATCCTGATCCGACGGTCCTCCGCCCATCGCTCTGGCCTTTCCCATCAGCCATTGGCCATCGCAACTTCCAATTCCTTCCTTCCCGGAACCTCTTCCCCGTCGATTGCCGATCTGTCGAGTAAATCTTCGTCGTCCATCTCCCAAATTCGACGGCTCGCACCGATTCACCTCTCTTTCCACCCGTGGGCACTTTCAGCACAAATGATCAAACAATATGAGTGCCCCCGCAGTTGACTTGTTTGACCATAGAAGATCTTGATCCAACGGTCGAGATTCACTATGGAGGCACCCGACCTGCAAACTTGTCTGTACTCCGCCATGCTCTCAATACGCATTTTTCTTTCAATTTCCTTTATAATCCTTATCAATCCTAATCTTTCGGACCGTGTTGGACTCTTTCCATCAGAAAGTTTCCTTTCAGATCTCCACCCTTGATCCGCTTCTGCATCCACCACAACCAGTCAATATTCACGCCTGCATCCACCAAACCTCCCGTCGAGCCCTTTCAATGCGAAATAGGCGGTTTTCCCTTGGATACTTGTGTCACCATTAACGCATATCATGCTTCCCACCTCAAAAACTCGCTTACCGCTTCTTTCTTCACTCCTCATCGTGAAACCTCATTGCTAGAGTTTCTCCCAATAACGCTTTCCAATTCTCATACCAATGAAAATTTTGAAACCTCCGCATGCATTTCTCCTCCTCTGCATCGCTCCTCCACCTTCGCTGAGCCCTTTGAAGCAGTTTAAGCCCCCGCGTAGGTTTTATTTAACAGGTTTTAGTGTTGTTTGCAGGTTTAATGGCGGTTTGAGCTGTTCAAAGCATCCCACAGTCAAGAAATGTTGACAAAGGCTGAGGGTGACGATCCTCTATGGCCTAACTAATGCAGAAAAGGGGAAAAG
Source organism: Pinus albicaulis (assembly GCA_034641835.2). Classification (NCBI taxonomy): domain Eukaryota; kingdom Viridiplantae; phylum Streptophyta; class Pinopsida; order Pinales; family Pinaceae; genus Pinus; species Pinus albicaulis. The sequence continues at coordinate 60,022 of JAXQQM020071779.1, forward strand.
GAGATGATTTCTATGTTTTGGTTGATAAATCATGATATCGGATTTTCAATCAAATCCTCCAAGAGGCCACCTGTACACCAAAATAGTGAAGATGTTCAGTGATCAGAAGATGAAGGGTACAACATGAGGACAAATCAATTAAAGCCAAAACAGTCAGCCAGGACAAATCACCAGACAGAAGACCTCATGCACGTCAGAGCGAAGCAGTTAATTGAGGCAGGATGTCTGACCGCCACCATGATCTGCATTTTACCTACCAAGGACAAAACTAATAGTTACCATAAGCAGAGACATTTCACCTGTCAGGGTAGCTATTGTGAAAGTATGGGAAATATTCAAAGCCCACTCTTTCACTTAACTTGTCCTAGAAGCCTAAACAGAGCCACTGTAGTCAGAAGACATCTCTAAAGGAACACCCTTCAGATTTATTACCAGCCTGCCATATATGCCTCAAAAACAAAAAAACTACCAAGATGGTTCGAGCAGTTAATGAGATATTTATTAAACAGAGTGGAGAATTCGAAAGGACCCCTACTCTGTCTTAATTGACCCATTGAGACCATTTACTTCACTTCTCTTCCTCATTCACCTATAAGTACTCATTGAAGATTCATTGTAAAGGGTTGGAAAATTGTTAATTGTTTGAACTGTTATTGAGTAAGAGTTGCTGAGTAGTTGTAATATAGTAGGCCGGGAAGAGAAGAATTGGACTGTAAAAGCTATTGGACTCAAAGTATGTAACTGGTTTTGGACATCAAATACACAAGCAGATTCACTGGATCCTGATCTAAATCATTGGTGATGTTATTATTATTGTAATTTTTATTCTCCTTATGTTTTCACTGTGTTCATATTCTCTAATAGAGAAAAAAAAATATAGATTAGGATTTACTCCTAAAAGTACCCTAAATCTGACTGACAGCTTTATCTTTATGTTTTCTTCTAAATGTGTGTTTGGGAATGATTTCCATAGAGTATAAATAGTAAAGGAATGTTGGTGAGCCCATGTCTTGCTAAGTAGAACTTGAGATGTTGTTCTTGAAAGATATTTTCACTGCATGCTAAGTAGAGTCCTAATCAAGGAAGTTTATGGTTAGCCCTATCCCTTGTTTAGTCTTAAATAGTTGTTTTGAAGATTTACCTTAAGAGTATTCCAAAATAAAGATAGGTTAAAAGTCCTTACTTGATCTTAGAATACTTTTTATGTTCATCCTAAATGTTTTTCCTTTGAGAGTATGTCAAAAGTAGGATAGGTTAAAAGTCCTTACCTGATCTTAGATTTCCCTTTGATTTCTTACATGTTTGCTTCTTTCACCACACTTCTTAATGTTCCATACCACAAACTCAACTTAAAATATCTTCTGATATAGATGACTTGCCCTTTGAAAACCCTTGAATAGTTGGTATGCAAGTAAATCCTTTTATGACTCCATAGCCCAATGTTTTAGCACTGTTTTTTGACCTATCTTCCCATGCTGAAACATCCTTCCACTTATTTCTTCCTTCACTTCACATGACCTTCTCATTTAATGATTCCCAACCAAAAACAAAAAAACCCCTTGTACTTCGTAACTAGCCTAATATCATATCATAAGCCTTAAAGCATATCATTCTAACACTTATATAGAGAGATCCCTTTCTGAATCCAGGAGGGCTAGATCCTAGGATTCCAAAGTGGTTTTGATGTTGCCTTGTCATTTAGTATGCCAATCTGCTAAATCACGGGACCCCAACACCCCGATTTATTCACTTCCATTTCCGTATGATGAGCAAGGAAACCCTATCTACTTTCTTTCTCCTGAGGCTTATCAGTTCCTTTCTAATTTTAGACCTACCTTGCCTGTGCAACCTTCTAACCAGCAAGGAAAACCCTTTTAGGGACAACCTTCGGTTCAGCAAGGGTATGCTTATGACCCACAAGGACAACCCTTTCAAGGACAACCTTTGGTGCAAAAAGGGTATGCGTATGACCCACAAGGGCAACCCTTACAGGGACAACCTTTGGTCTAGCAGGGATTATTTTATTGCTCGCAAGGGCAGCCTTACAATCCTCAAGGTCAATATTTACAAGCTTAGCCTTTGATCCAACCAAGGCAACCTCAAGGAGCAACTGGGAAACCGGTATATCAACCTGGACCTTCATACGGTTCTAGGGGGCAGATCCACCCATCTCAACCCTTGGTGCAACCTCAACAACCATATCTTCCAATTGGTCCAAATGTTGCATAGCCAGGACCACGTTATGGTCCTGCTCCAGGTGAACTTGGTTATCAGGTACCACCTGGCTCACCACAACCATCAGGCCAACCTGCTCCGCAGGGGCAACCTGGTGGCCCTCATCAGTCAGGTCAACCTGCTCAGCCGGGCCAACCTGCACAGACAATTCACCTTGCTCAGCCACCTCTCTACTCTATGCCGCAGCCGAATCAACCTCTGCGCTCGACTTATCGAGCTCAGCAAGGCCCTACTTATCAACAACCCATTCGAACCCAAGGCAGTTATTACCCTTAAGGTAAATATAGACCGGTATACAAACCTCCCCAAGGTCCTGCTTATTACCCTCAACCACCAAGCTATACTTATAATCCATAGAAAAATCCTCATGCTGCTCAGTCGGGACCCTCGTATATGCAGAATCAGTATCCTAGTCTTGAACCCCCATATCCTGGTACTCAGCTGCCATATCAACTGAATTATCTAGCTTATACCCATTATGGTCTGAATCCTCTGAGAAAGAAATAATGGGGGCATATTTATACTAAACCAGGATGGAGTATGGGTACGGGTCCTTATCGAGGACCTGCTATGCCTTTTAACCCTCAATTACCTTTCCTCGCCATGTTGGAGTTACCGGATGTGTCCAAATTGACAAATGATCCCATTTTTCATAATAATTTTTGGCCTCTAGTTCCAATGAAGGTTCCTGGTGATTGTCCCAAGTTTGAGGGCAAGTCTGGAGAAGACCCCCAAGATCAAGTCATGACATACCATTTATGGTGTTCTTCCAATTCTTAGGTGGATGACTCTGTTCGACTCCGTATTTTCCAGCGCACTCTTACCGGAGCTGCTGCTAAGTGGTATATCAAACTGCCTCGTGGCATATTTCAAGATTTCAACACTCTTTCTATGGCGTTCCTTACTCATTTCTAATTGCTGGTTCATTACGAAGCTGGGATGCATCTCCTAACATCCTTGAAATAGGACCGGGCTACCCATATCTCGGACCACATTCATGAATGGAGATGGCATCGTCACTTGATCAAGTTCGAAATTCTTGATCAGCTTCTTACTCATTGGTTCACTACCTCTTTTTTCAATCAGATTGCGAAATACATCGCTATGGGGGCATGTGTAACTGAGGAACAAGCCATTGCTCATGCCCAGTACCTTGATTTAGTGTACTCTCAATCGGGCATTTTGTATGACATCTTGACTAAGGCTCCACGACCTGGGACCTCTAAAGCGCTGACTACCCCATCAGTTGACAATGTTATTGGTTTTGTGTCTCAGACTTTCACGCAAGTCTTCCATTGGGAAGCAGAAATCAAATTCTTCCAATAATTCTGCTCCTCAGGATACCTCCGATTCTGGTAAAACCTTGGAGGTCAATGCCATTCAGGCCAATCCTGTGGACAAGGCATCGAAGGGGAGAAAGAAGGGAAAAGGCAAGGCCAAAGCCGATGTCCCAAAACCAGAATCGTCTAAACCTTGTGTTGATGATGGTTCACAGTGGAAGCCAAAGTATCCCTGTCTAATTTGTGATGAGGAACACTACACTAAGGATTGTCCTCGATGATCTGAGGCTAGTCAACTACTCAAAGGATCTAAGGGAACTCTGGTGGTCCTTAAAGAACCTTTCCCATCTCAACAAACCCAGATGGTCAAGCAACCTCCACCATCTACATCATTTGGCTCTCAAGTATTCATGATGAACGGTTCTGCACCCATTTCCATCACTACTCGGTCGAAGGATTATGCCGGATAATGCCAGACAGCTGGGAAAGAGGTCATTGATGGTCCTTCTCCCCCACCTGCCTCTGGTCCTCTTGAAATTAAAAGGCCCAGTGCTGAACCCGTTATACGACCACCTTCTAAATGTGTTCTCCGGAAATCTTCTTATAATCCTAACGCCTATGCTGCTCAGCATTACAGTATTGTTGAGAACTTAGCACAAGCGCCTTCCGTGATGTCCGCATTAGAAGTGCTTCAGAGTTGTCCATCTCAACGGAAGGCGTTATTATCTACGATCAGCAGGATTGATCCTGTTGATTCTAGCCTTCTCTCTTTCGACTTAGAGAATTTCGTCCCCTATATCCATCAATATTTTTCACTTGTTGGTGATGACTAGTTGTAACAGCCAAGTTTCCTAGCAGCTGATCTAAAAAATTGTCAAATTTGCCAGCTGGAAAACACCCATAAAATTTTTTTCCCTCTTACCATTCAGTCCGCCCATGACGAGATGAAACCTCATTATCAAGTCCTATTTATCCTCAGCCATACTAGCTTGTCCATCAGCTCCAAAGAAAACAATCCAAATCTGTCCAAAAATACTCCCCTAAGTTAGGTAGTGGCACTTTAGGCATTTCTCCCTTGGAAAACTATCCTAAAAGCCAAAGAACCTCTATCTACTGCAGACCAGTCATAATAGACCTTTCCCATTCTGCAAACAAATTTGGTTACAACCCTAGGTCGCACCACTAATAAACCCTCAAGTCTCATTTATACATGTACCATAGGTCAAACTAATTTTAGGTGGTTTTACAGTGTTTTCATGGATATTTCAAGAACAAAAGCATACCAGCATTCCTAGAATACAGTATTTGTTTCCACATGAGAAGACAGTTTCTTTTCATGTGACTTTGAACCTGGGATGCAGCTACAGGACAGAGAGTTTTTCATTAAGCTCTGCGATCACAGTCAAAAGCATGAAAGGACAGTGAAAGGAAAAATAACACTGTTAATAGCTGATGAGATGGCATGACTAAAAAAACTCCTTCATCTATAAGCAGAGGGTTTTTGAAGACTGAAGAACCTCCTTCATTTTATAATTATAGGGTTAAGAGCGCCTCCTTCATCCATAAGCAGAGGGCCAGTAGATGAAGTTTGATTTTAAGAATTTTCACAGACTAAAGGACATTTGTTGGCATATAGTAAGACAACAACTGAAGGTCTCTACATGAAAATGATGATTCAAAAGGCAGAGGTAAAGTAGTGGGCTTTAAAAATGGTCTGCATGAGTTTCACTATCATTTGAATTACGAGGCAAAGCAATGGTGCTTTTCAAAGATTGTTTGCATAAGCTCCATTTTTATTGAGTTACAATATGAAGCTAATGAGTTGATCATCAATGGAGAAATATTATTGAGCATATGGCCAAAGGAGTCCAACAGTCTTAGTCTCTAACTAGCTTCTACCACCATGAATAAAGGAAACCACTATTAGTATGTTCATCAAACAGTCTTTACTTCGTTAAGACAGAGGTTGAAAGGAAATCAGGCATTTTTCAAAAAAGGCCTCCTTCATCTATAAGCAGAGGGCCAGAGCAGTGATTGATTTTAGGGTTTTCACTGATTGAGAGACAAATGGTGAGAGAAGTAGGAGACAGTTGCAAGCTTCTGAACAGAGAAATGATGTTAAAAAACAAAGAAGGAAAAAGGGGTACTACTGTAATCCAAGAGGTTGATCTTATCTCTTATCAGAGTTTCTTTCAAAAGACAGTCTGGAGCCCAAATAGAAAAACTTTGCTGATGGTTGAAGAGATGGGTCATGACACATGGCCAAAGAATAATAATTGTTTTTCAAAGGGTCCTTTCTTCCTGTTCATGAAAAATTTCTTTCAAAAACTCATCATAATAGACGAATGTAGTTTGAGTTTAGTTTTCCCAAAAAAGGCACTGCAAATAGACACACGGGGTCATAAAGGTGCCAGAAGGATTATGGTATGTATTTCAGATGCTGGAAAAAATTTCAAAAGCCAATAAGGCATGTCACTATTTCAAATGAAGGCATTTTCCTTATGAAAAATGTCAAAGGCACCTCACTGTTGCATTTCGAGTAAAAGGAGAGGTTTAAAAGAAGTCCCCTTTTTATGAAAAGAGAATGGTAAAGCATGAGTGAATGCAACTAAGTTTTTGGCACCCATAGTCAGAAGAGGAGCTTAAAAAACACCTAGAAGCAGAAACTGTCAACCAAGTTTAAAGAGATAATTCATCTCCTCACAAAATGGCAAAAGAAGCTTCACCACTCATTGATATGTTTTGAGCAGTTTTCCCATTTTGAAGGTGTCATTAAAGGGTCAGCAGTGGTAGAGTTTCTTTTTCTAATATTAAAACACAGTGAAAAGAGTTTGACCCTTGGATGTTTTTATTATAAGAAGAAAGAGTCATATCTACCAAAACTGGCCAGAATGCATGCATAGCCTTTCTTCCAACATTATTTAAAAGTAGGGGCCCCTTATAGCACGTTCAAAATTGTTTTGGTTTTGTTTTCAAATAAAGAAAGGAAGTAGGTTTTAAAGAAAGGAGCTTTCAAAACCCTTACAAATCTAACTTAAGGGTAGTTGGCTTTTTGCGTTCAAAAGAGATTAAGGACACCATTGCAAGCCATTTGAAAGTCTCAAAACATAAGGCATCGATCCCCTCTTGCTATTCACTGGACCGGAGAACGAGTTTTTGGGAAAATTCATCGATTTTTCGGGCTTGAAGACTACGCGGCGTGCCTGTAGGGTTGTGTGGCGTGTTCAGGCAGAGTTTTAACACAGAGTTACACTGTCGCGCGGCGCGCCTGTAGGCGCCAGTCATGACCGCCCGATAGTGACCCGACAGCTCTTCTTTGCACGGAGTTTTCCCTTATCAATGTGCCGCGCACTTATTAATGGTCCAAACGCCTCCAAAATGTTTTGAAAGCGTCCCAAACTCCTCAAACAATGCCATCATCAATTTTAAAGGTAATTTATGCGCCTCCTTGCTCTTTTCAAGACTGTTAAGTGATGGTGAAAAGATGAAACTCATGATATAAATCACAGTGTTGAGTATTTTAAGGAGGGTTGTGTTTTCTGTGTGAAGCTCGAAATTGCTGTGGTTTGTTTGCCCAACACTGACATGGTAAAAATAGTGGATTTTTATTGATGACAAAAGACCCAATAAATTTCCCTCAAAACAATGTTTAAAGGTGGAGGTACTGTTTAAAGGGAGGAAAGACAAGGTTTGAAAAGTGAAACAGTGGCCCTATTTTCAAACAGCAGTGATCATGGCATAAGTACTTTTGTCATTTCAAAGGTCTCCTCTGTGTGGTGAAAAAAGGCAAAAAACTAGTGTTTTCTCCTTTGTTCTATAAAGCAGACTTTAAATGAGTAAAGCAATTAAATCAATTTGAAGGTGTTGTTATCTAACTATGGGTGAGGAATAGTGAATACAAGAGCAGTATTTTGATTAGGAGGGGTGTTTGCCTGCTACAGGGCTGTTTGTTCTCACACCAAAACACAAAGAGCTTGGTAACCTTACCCAAACACAGTGACCCTTTGACTGTGTGTATCTTTTGTTGACTGTGTACTTGTTTTTTAAAATTATTTGTTGATTGGCATACAAAGGGGAAAGGAAATGTTTTGGGAAGAGCAGGGACCTATACCAAAGAAAACATTTTACACAACATTTGAGGCAGATTTTCCTTGATCAAACAGTGATTGACAAAGAAGACATATTTTTGTTTGAGAAAACATTCTTGAAAACCTTTTTGAGGCAGTTTGGTTTTGCAGAGAGCATCCAGAAAAAGATGCCTCCTAGGCAGGATAGTAGGAGTGGATTGCATAAGAGATATGAACCTATTTCCACTGAAGAAGTGAATGCACACCCATCAGTGTTGTTCAATTTCCATGAGGTCGGGTGTTTAGATTTTTTTCAAAGGGTGCAAGAGGTGAATATTTTCTCTCCTTTGACACAGCTTTGCGCTTTGAGGTTTCAAGACAAGCATTTCCATTTGGCAGGCCTTGACTTCAAATTCTCCCCAAGATCCATCTCCAAGGCCACTAAAATTCCCTATATTGCTGAGAAATGGTTTAAACAAATCCATTTGGACTCAGATGATTACAAGCCCTTTCTAAAGCCTGAGCACAGAGATTCATGTCCTTCTATTTTCCCTTTCTCATATATTTTAGCCAGCTACGCCCCTCTCATGAAGATTATCATGAAGTACTTCACTTGTGAGGGGAGATTCTCTCGAATCTATGCCTATCACATTCGATTGATCATGCATTTCACAAGGACCAAGATGCTAAATCTTCCTTTCTTCTTACACAAGAGCATTGAGAAAATGGCCTCCACTGTCTAGAATAAGCCTCCTTCACAGCAAATAGCCTGTCTCTTCCATCACTCTCTCATCAAAATCATCATTTTTCATCAGCTTGAAAAGAGAGAGGTCTTGTGGGATACTTTCATCACTCATCCGGATTTCTCCACTATCCCTCCAGTCCATACATCCCCTACACCTCCTACTCATCATCCTTCACCTTCCTCTAGCAGACCTATTCCTAAAAACCTCAAGTTTACCACAGAGCAAGAAGAAGAGCCTGAAGAGGGAGAAGAGCATGACCATGATGATGAGGAAGATGATGAAGGGCAACAGCATGAATAAAAACAACACAGTGAGGGCGAGCAAACTTATGATGAGGGTGAGCAACCTTATGATGACACATAGCAACATCACAGTGATGATGAACAGCAGCAAGGGGAGGAGGAAGAAAGTGTTGAACAACAGCATCACAGTGATGATGAGCAGCAGCAAGGAGATGAATAAAAACAACACAGTCAGGGTAAGATAGAACAACAGCATGAAAGTGATGAGCAGGGGCAGTCAAGAGATGACACACAACAGCTACATCATGATGAATAGGGGCAGCCAAAAGAGACTGAACAGGAGCAGCATGATAGTGCTGAATAGGAGCAGCATGAAAGTGATGAGAAAGGGCAGCCAAAAGATGATACACAGCAGCCTCCTCAAGAACAGCAGCCTCCTCAAGAGGAACAACAAACTCAAAAAGAAGAGAAGCAAGGTGACAAAGGTAAAGGGGCCTTGCCCTCTTCTCCTAAAAAGGCCAAGCCCCAGATAGCAAAGAAAAGAGTTCCTAGAGTTGTCACTCCAAATGTGACAAGGGCCCTCTGAAGTAAAGGAAAATTTCCAAAGAAGCCCATGATTGATTTGCCTAGGAGGAAGAGCACTAGAATAGCCACCCAAAGCAAAGGGAAGGGTAAAGAGGAAGGCAGTCATGAACAGGAGAGTGCATTCGACATCATCCAAATCCAAAGCGATGATAGTGATAATGAGGCCTAGATTCTAGAAATCCTCTTGATCCATAGAGAAACCCAAATTGATGCATTGAAGGATGATCTTCATAGAGCTAGGAATTTCAATCAATTTTTGCAAATCCAAAATAAGCAAATGAGTGTCCATATGGTTGTTTATGAGACACGGGCGACTAAGTACAAGAAGGAGGCCTCCAAATCCCAAGCAAGGTTGGAAGAACTCATGGGTGAGTTCAATGAAAGTGAAGGCGAAGATCAGCCTAGGCGAAAGAGGCCAAGAACCATGGGGCTTAAAAAGGCCCTTGAGAAGCAAAAAGAAAAGGAAAATTCCCTTCTCCAATCTACCCCTCTCACTGCATTGTTCGAACAGGAGATAGAGAACAATAGGGAGACATGGCTTGAGAGAGTCAATAACCACTTGGAGAAGAAATTGGAGAATGAAAACAAGGATTTAGACCTTCAAAGGAGAATGACAAGGCATTATAAAAAGTTAAATCAGTTTGCTCGGCGCAAGTTGAAGGCTGCTCAAGAAAAGCTCAAGGAGGCTAAAGGGAAGTGCCGGCACAGAAAGTGAGGAAAGACACCTCAGGACTTTAGATTTTGGCCTCTGCTTCACAACATGTTGCTAAGAACCCTTGAGGGTCAAGCTCACCAATTTTGGGAAAATTTCGACATATTTTGGTTTTTTGTCATTTTTGGGTTTTTCGCCAAAACTCATGGGCTTCGCCATTTCAGTTTGGGGAATCATCAAAGGATGAGAATGGTATCATTGGATGCCATAATTTTAGGATCCCATACTCAGTGATTTTGAGCACATTTGAAGATCATTTTCTCCCCCGAAATGGAAAAAAATGCTCGTTTTTTCTACACTCTGCCCGGTCTATCAGCAAACCTTTTTTTTTTTGTTTTTTACACACAGGCATATTTTTGGAAGACTTCTAGGCATTAGATTGGGAAAATTCTAGTTGCTCCACAAAGTAGACACTTATATCTTTCCAATGAGCTATCATGAGCCTCATTTAGACATCGAGAAGGCTGCCAAAAGTTGCCGGCAAGTCAGGGGACCTTTTGCTGATGTATTTTTTGAGTATTTTTGTAAAAATTGAACCTTTAAAAACTGCTTTTTCCTCATGTGCGTTTAGCTATTTTTTCACATGAGAAGTTATGAAAAGTCAATTTATTTCCCTCTTTTAGCATTTTTTAGATATTTTATGAGATATTTTGTGCCTTGGGCTTTGCAAAGCCTCAAGGACAAAATAAGATATTTTGGATAGGCCAATAAGATTGCAAGTTGAACTAAGAGTTTTTCCTCACTTTGGCCTATATATTCCAAAGGCTTTCATTGTAAACAAGGCTGAACTTGATGAATAGAAGCAATATATGGTCATATAAACTTTGGAAGAAATACTTGTCTCATGCTTTTGGATAGTCTCTTGGATGTTCTTGGATGATGAAAGAGGATTGTTGTTGGATTCCATGACTTGGTAGAATGGTATAGTGTCTCTCTCTTTGTTTTTTTTCCTAGTTTTCATTCATAAATCCATGTTTCTTGCTTGCTATAGAACAGTAGAGAACAAATTTGAGACATGCCCTTGGAGGCACCTCAAATTTCCTGTTTCTTCATAGCTTCCATGTTTTCTTCATTCTTAGTCACATTAAAGAATTCTTTATTGCTCTTTAATAACTTAAGGATATTGTTGCTTGTTTCATTCATGGTTTTATGCATGATAAGTATGATTTACGGTATGCCCTGCTTACTCATGGCTAGCCATAGCTCCATCCATGAAATTTCTCTTTGACTGATTAGATTGTCATTTGTTGAACCAAGGAGGTCTTGTTCTGATCTTGCCCTTTGCCTAAGACTATGCAATATTGTTTTCAAAGTGCCCAATAACTTGAAGTACTGTGTTTAGGCATTCTGGCATAGTGATTTGAGTTGTTTGTCTGTCTTAAGTGTATTTCCCCAAAGTCTGATAGCCATTTCCCAAAGTTAGAGAGTTATATATCTCTATGCATATCTTGAATGTTTATTTCCATGTATTGATTAGCTTATAGTTACATTTCTCATGATTAACGGTTTTCCCTACCATGTTTATGTCTGCTATTAAACTAGTTATGCTTGGAATCCTTTGTTATTCACAAACTTGATGTCCATCTTACTCCATTTTTCCCAAAGATCCATTCTACCTCAAATCAAATAGGCCCTTCAACAACCTTGTATCACAATATGATAGCTTTCTTGACCTCTTCTACCCCATAGCCCAAATGATCTGACATATTTTTACCTATCTTATATCTTTGATCAGTTTCATCCCTCACAACCTAAAAACCAAAACCAAAAAACCTACTTCATAACTAGCCTAAAATTAGAACACAATAAGCAAACACACAGATATCCCTTACACAAATAGAGAGAGCCCTCTCTAAGTCCAGGAAGGCTAGGTCCTTGGGCTCCAAAGATTGGTTTGATGTTACACTGTCATTTGGCTTGCCAATCATCCAAATCACGGGACCCTAACATAATGGCGATCATGGTGGGACTTTGAGTCAAAACATCCTAGTTATCCCTTAGGAACTCTCAAAATCTCAATCAAACTTAGAAGAGTAGAATCTAGCTCTTTCACCATCTTAGAAAAATGATGAATCAGCTATAGGACACTCTTACAAACCTTAAGACTACATAAAGAACTCAGAAAAACCCCAAAAAAACTCCCTTAGATTGGTTTTTGTCAGTACTGGTGGTGGACCATACACATATACCTCAAAACAACTAAAAATCCACCTGGCGACTCCACTAGCCTCCAGTAGGCCTTACTACTTTACTAAACTCTAGGCTACTATCAAATTGAGCCACCCTATTGCCACCCTAACATAATGGAGATCACGGTGGGAATCTGAGTGATAAACAAACTTACCCTAAACCTTTAGAGACCTTTGAAAATACTATCTTGTTGACTTATCCCACCGCTCACTAACATAATGGCGATCACGGTGGGACTTTGAGTCAAAAAATCCTAGGTATCCCTTAGGAACTCTCAAAATCTCATTCAAACTTAGAAGAGTAGAATCTAGCTCTTTCACCATATTAGAAAAATGATGATTCAGTTGTAGGAAACTCTTCCAAACCTCACAGGCAAGCAGTCCATAGAATCATTTAAAGTAATTTTTTTTGTTCTCACCAGCCTAGAAAAGTGAGGAAACAGGTTTAGAATACTTTAATAAACCATAGGCTGCACATAAAAACTCAGAAAAACCCCAAAAACATTCCCAGATTGGTTTTCCCTAGTTACTGGTGGTGGACCATAGCTACATCTTTACAAAAACAACCAAGTTCCACCTGGTGACTCCACTAGCCTCCAGTAGGCCTAAAAACTCCATAAAAGACCAAAAATTTATAAACCATACCTTTCTGCTAACTCAACCTTCCAAAAACTTAAACTTAGGGTGGAAACTTTGTAATCAGTGACAAGCTAAGTATAACTTAGCGATTCAGAAAACCTCACCTAAACATAGGAGATAAGCAGAAGCCTTCTTGCCAAGAGAACCATTAGCTTTTCCATACAGCCTAGAAAACTGTTGAAACCAAGTGAATCACTCTTCTTTGCAAGTTTCCATCTCAAAGTTTGTTATAAAACTTTTCCCAAGCATCTTTGATAGTGTTGGTGGTGGACCATAGTTCTCATAATAAATCCACCTGGCGACTCCACTAGTCCATCCTTTTAGTTTTGACCATCCTTCACATTTGTAAAACTATAGAGAGGCCATCCATCCAAAACATTCACAAATATCATCCTCTCTAAACTCTAGACCCGAAATCTGGCTTCACGAAGAATCAACACCAGAGCTCATCCAGACCCAAATCCCCCTATCATAGTAGATGACCTAGAGAAGATTCTATGGCAAGCTTCCGAAACTGGCAATCTAGCTACCGATAGGTCCATCCGTAAAGCAAGATCGGTACCTGAACATCTCACTACCTTGCAGGATTCCCCTTTTGACTTAGAATCAGCAAAAACCCTTTTTAGAAGAAAGTCACAAAGTAAGATAGACTTTGACAATCTTGAGCCCCCAGATCTGCCACAGAGTCCTAGTAGAGAAGCCTCACCTACCACACCTCTCAAATTTTAGCTTCTTCATCACTTTGTCTCCTACCATCCTAGATCTGCTCAAAACCAGGTCACTAGTCCAAGTACATCCGCCACACCTATCCAAACCACTACTATTCAAACCACCTCAGCTCATCTTGCAAGCCCTCACTTGGTACATCATCCATTAGCTCCCGTCATGACAACTTGGTATGCACCCTTGGTATTGTCGCAGCCTTTGGCTCCCTTACAAAATGACTATCAAGCCAAAATCCCACACTTTACTGGAGACGAGACTACCACGACTCAACAGCATGTAGATAGGATTAGCGATGCCTTTGAATATGTGGAAATAGAAGATGAGACCATCAGAATGAGGATTTTCGCCCAAAGCCTGGGTGGAGAACCCAAAAAATGGTTTAAGAGATTAACTCCAAACAGCATCCACAACCTCCCAGAACTCTACCAAGTCTTCATAAACAAGTGGGAAATCCGAAAGAACCCCATTCAAATCCTATCAGAATATAAAAATCTAAAACGGGAAAATGGGGAAAGTGTCCAGGGATACTGCACAAGGTTCAACATTGTGTATAACGCCCTCCCACCTCACTTCAAACCCCCACTTGGTTCAGCCTTGGCAAATTTCCCATAAGGTTTTGATCCAGACATGACTTATCAGCTAAGATACAAGGACCCCCTTACCTTAGAGGAAATGCAAAAAGTAGCCATAAGGGCAGAAGCCAACTTAGCAGAAAAAAGAGCTAGGACTAGATCAGAAAGGAAAGTCACCTACCGGGATGAAGTCTCCACTTCAGTTCCTTCCTTAGATCCTAGAATAGATGACTTAGTCAGGTCCATGACCAAAATGTGGGAGAAGATAAGTGAGAAGACCCCTCTTAGGGACAACCAGCCAAACCCTCCAAATAGAAACCGGAACCAAAATTTTAGGAGGGAACAGCCTCAAAACAAACCAAGGGAAAATGACCAACAAGTTAGGCCACCATTTAATGAAAATTATGTGGAAGAAGATGATAGGGATACAGAACCCATTGATGAAAATCATTTGAACCTCATAGGATCTAATAATGAGAGTGAGGTATATCTCACAGAAGAAGAACAAGCATTCGTCTCTCCAAATCAGGATGAAACCAACTATGAAGACCACGTTCAAAATCCTGCCATATATTTTCAGAATTCCATAATAAAAGCTCACAAGCACTATGACCTTAGAAGCAGAAAAAACCAAGACAACTCCAAGAAAGACAGCTCAGGCACTGCTAAAACCCTCGATACCATCCTTAAAAAAGCAGTGGACAGCAACAAAATCGTGGTCAAGAAAATTGACCAAAACAAAGATAAAGCTATTAAATCAAGTCTTGGCTCAGATGCTCCTAGTACTTCCACAAATATTCCCGAGGTCGCTGTGTCAAACAAGATCCCAAAACAAAGCCAACAAACTCAGAACATAGAGAAAACCATGGCTAAAAAATCTGAAGCAAACATGTCTAAACTACAACTACCTTTCAGTTTTGAGGGTGAAATCGCCAAAATAAAAATCACCATGCCTCTTACCGAGCTCATCACCCAAAACTCTTACAAATCCCAAGTGTTAAAGGTCCTGAATATAGGAAATGATGCCAAGACCCTTAATCTAGCTGATGACACTCCTGAAGTGTTGTTTGGTCCGAAAATAGAAGGGAAATTCCAAGAGGGAACCACTCTTCCCTTTTACATCAGTCTGAATATCCGACCAAATCCTTCACAATGCCATGCTAGACTCCGGCGCCTCGCATGATCTTATGTCAAAGGTTGTAATGAAAATATTAGGCCTAGAAATCACAAGACCATACAAATACTTATATTCATTTGATTCTAGTAGATTCAAATGTATGGGCTTGATCAAAAATCTTTGTTTTAGTTTGGCCCAAATACCTGCAAAACACCTGATCATGGACATAGTGGTAGCAAACATTCCCCCCAAGTATGGAATGCTTCTATCCAGATCTTTGGGAGCCAAGCTCCAAGGGAATATTCAACTTGATATGTCCTACGCCACTATTCCTGTGTTTGACCAAACAAAAATACTCTATCGAGAGTCATACATGAAATACATTATCAGTAGCCAAGAGAGGCTAGATAACACCCCAGTGTATTCCTTGCATTCCGACCTGAACTCTTTTATTCTGCACACTGATGAGGACATTGAAGAATAGTCAGAAGAAGTTCAAACAAACTTAGACCCACCACATCAGCTATCCCTAGTTCTCTATGATGAACTAGACACTCAAAACTACCATGATCATGAACAGCTATGTCTTGAGGAAAGTAAGTATGTTCCTTCTGAAATAGGAATAGAGCAAGAAGCACAAACCATTATGTACTATCAATTGAATTGCTCGAACCTTAGTCAAACATCAATAGTAACATCAGGAAAAAATTTCAGAATAAAAGCATTAGAGGACTTACATATCACAAACCTTTTCGGAACTCAGGAGTAGGGAAGCTTAATGTTTTTACCATACCTCAAATATTTACCATCACATAACTCTTCCATTACAAGTGAAGCCTTAACTGTAGCCATAACAGCTCAAAGTCCAGAAAAAATGCCTGATAAACTTATTATGAGCGAACATGATAATTGCAATCCAAGTATACCTAAGTTACTTGAACTGGCTAATATCCTGTCATTCCATCAAAGACTTAGAACTGCTAGAATTGGAAATCTCATGCAGAATACTACCTCATGCTGAGAAAACAATGAGAAACACTATGCCACTACCATCACTCCAAGAAACAACTTCGACAAAAGAAAATACAAAAATCTGAAATCAGTAATAATCAAAGATAAAATAGTTGATCATAGGTCTGTTTTGATTTCAGAAACACTAATGCACATCCCTATAACAGAAATTTTATCCTTCCTTCCCAAGACCATGATATGTCGATCATAAGTGCTTTTAATCATGTGCCTTTGCAAGATGATGTTTCAGGTTATAGCCAAATGATTCCCTTGCAAAGTAGACAGCTCAAAGATTTTTTCCAGTATGTTGAAAGTAGTTCCAGTTTCAGACTCAGAATTGAAAAACCACTGGATATCAAAAATATGCTCCTGAAAGCCATGTTTCCAGTCCTGAACTTCTGCATTTTAACATACCTTGATGATGTCATTATTTATTTCAAAAATGACAAAGAATATATGCATTACTTAAAGAAGATGTACAGTAAAGGAAGGAGTGGAAATCAGAGGTATAAAGAGGTACATCGGGAAGATACGGGTTTGTTCAGAGATTCATGCATGAATCCTTATGTCATGTTTACAAGAGAAATCTTTCCCATTTTTTCTTTTCAAGAGCTAGATGGGCCAAGAATGGTAGGAGATCCTTACGAGGATAAGATGCTTAAGTTTTGCCATTTCCAATATTTCTGAGTTTAAAACATTTTCAACCATTGTATATACCGCTGTTTGAAAAATAGATAAAACAGAAAAGTCAAAAACAATAGAAAAATAGAAAAGAGGGTAGTTTGAAAAATAGAAAAAGGCCCCATTTTCAAAAAATAGTCATTCAGAAAGCACGCAAGTCTAAATTCCGCTACTAGAGCTCAAATGTCTTGTTCAGTTATCTAGCCTAATCATAGCTTAACATGTTTTAAATTTATTTGCTGATAAGTTAGTGAGTGAAAAATATGGTCAACATTGTATAAGCTTGACTTATCAAAGAGCGTAGATTAGGAAAAGATATTGGTTCCACATGCTCAAAATAGAACCAAAGAGGAAAGCGGGGATGAAAAACAAATTGTGCATCCTAGCCCCGTTTTTCCTAGTTTCCATTTTATGCAAAATAATATTTGTGTGCAGCTTGTCTTTCATGCCGCAAGTACATGACAAATCAGACTGTCTAACCCTGATTTGATCATTTTTTCAATTTCGTGTTTTAGATCAGAGAACAAAATCCTGTCAAACATCTTAACCTTGATAGTTGATCTAGCATAGGTAGAGTAATGAAGGAGTTCATCAGTTTAATCTGAACTCCGGGAAGATATAAGTGTAGAACTCGATAGGTTCATTTTTCAAAAAGAAAAAATATATACTGTCAAAAGGGTTGCTAGTCCAAATGCACCCAAAGGAAGAAAAAATGTTAGGAAAGATAGTGGGGTAGGTAAAAATATCATTGATGCTAATCATATTGTCATTTTCAGAAGTAGCATCAAGGAATAATGAAATTTGTGCCAATGGGTAAGGCACTAGTCTTCATAAGCCAAAGATCTGAAATTGTGGACACCTCCTGAAAAGGAGCTGCCCTCCCCAAATGGAGCCACTGTTAGTCATCAGTATTTTTCACTTGTTGGTGATGAATATTTGTAACAGCCAAGTTTTCTAGCAACTGATCTAAAAAATTGTCAAATTTGCCAGCCGGAAAACACCCATAAAATTTTTTTCCCTCTTAACTTTCAGTCCACCCATGACAAGTTGAAACCTCATTATCAAGTCCTGTCTAGCCTCAACCATACTAATTTGCCCATCAGCTCCAAAGAAACAATCCAAATCTGTCCAAAGAAGTCTCCCCTTAGTTAGGTAGTGGCACTTTAGGCATTTCTCCCTTGGCAAACTATCCTAAAAGCCAAAGAACCTCTATCTGCTGCAGAGTAGTCATAACAGACCTTTCCCATTCTGTGAACAAAGTTGGTTACAACCCTAGGTCGCACCACTAATAAACCCTCAAGTCTCAGCTATACATGTACCATAGGTCAAACTGATTTTAGGTGGTTTTACAGTGTTTTCATGGATCTTTCAAGAACAAAAGCATACCAGCATTCCTAGAAGACAGTATTTGTTTCCACATGAGAAGACAGCTGCTTCTCATGTGACTTTGAACCTCGAATGCAGTTACAGGATAGAGAGTTTTTCATTAAGCTCCGCGATCACAGTCAAAAGCATGAAAGGACAGTGAAAGAAAAAATAACATTGTTAACAGCTGATGAGATGGCATGACTAAAAACCCTCCTTCATCTATAAGAAGAGGGTTTTTGAAGACTGAAGAACCTCCTTCAATTTATAAGTAGAGGGTTAAGAGCGCCTCCTTCATCCATAAGTAGAGGGCCAGTAGATAAAGTTTGATTTTAAGAATTTGCACAGACTAAAGGACATTTTTTGGCATACAGTAAGACAGCAACTGAAGGTCTCTGCATGAAAACGATGATTAAAAGGCAGAGGTAAAGCAGTGGGCTTTAAAAATGGTCTGCATGAGTTTCACTATCATTTGAATTACGAGGAAAAGAAATGGTGCTTTTCAAAGATTGTTTGCATAAGCTCCATTGTTATTGAGTTACAATATGAAGCTAATGAGTTAATCATCAATGGAGAAATATTATTGAGCAGATGGCCAAAGGAGTCCAACAGTCTTAGTCTCTAACTAGCTTCTGCCACCATGAATAAAGGAAACCACTATCAGTATGTTCATCAAACATTCTTTACTTGGTTAAGACAGAGGTTGAAAGGAAATCAAGCGTTTTTCAAAAAAGGCCTCCTTCATCTATAAGAATAGGGCCAGAGTAGTGATTGATTTTAGGGTTTTCACTGATTGAGAGACAAATGGTGAGAGAAATAGGAGACAGTTGCAAGCTTCTGAACAGAGAAATGATGTTAAAAAAAAAAGAAGGAAAAAGGGGTACTACTGTAATCCAAGAGGTTGATCTTATCTCTTATCAGAGTTTCTTTCAAAAGACAGTCTGGAGCCCAAATAGAACAACTTTGCTGATGGTTGAAGAGATGGGTCATGACACATGGCCAAAGAATGATAATTGTTTTTCAAAGGGTCCTTTCTTCCTGTTCATGAAAATTTTCTTTCAAAAACTCATCATAATAGAAAAATGTAGTTTGAGTTTAGTTTTCCCAAAAAAGGCACTGCAAATAGACACACAGGGTCATAAAGGTGCTAGAAGGATTATGGTATGTATTTCAGATGCTGGAAAAAATTTCAAAAGCCAATAAGGCATGTCACTATTTCAAATGAAGGCATTTTCCTTATGAAAAAGGTCAAAGGCACCTCATTGTTGCATTCCAAGTAAAAGGAGAGGTTTAAAAGAAGTCCCTTTTTTATGAATAGAGAATGGTAAAGCATGAGTGAATTCAACTAAGTTTTTGGCACCTACAGTCAGAAGAGGAGCTTAAAAAACACCTAGAATCAGAAACTGTCAACCAAGTTTAAAGAGATAAGTCATCTCCTCGCAAAATGGCAAAAGAGGCTTCACCACTCATTGATATGTTTTGAGCAGTTTTCCCATTTTGAAGGTGTCATTAAAGGGTCAGCAGTGGTAGAGTTTCCTTTTCTAATATTAAAACATAGTGAAAAGAGTTTGACCCTTGGATTTTTTTTATTACAAGAAGAAAGATTCATATCTACCAAAAATGGCCAGAATGCTTGCACATCCTTTCTGCCAACATTATTTAAAAGTAGGGGCCCCTTATAACACATTCAAAATCACTGTGGTTTTGTTTTCAAATAAACAAAGGCAATAGGTTTTAAAGAAAGGAGCTTTCAAAACCCTTACAAATCTAACTTAAGGTTAGTTGGCTTTTTGCGTTCAAAAGAGAGTAAGGAGACCGTTGCAAGCCATTTGGCAGTCTCAAAACACAAGGCATCGATCCCCTCTTGCTATTCACTAGACCGGAGAACGATTTTTTGGGAAAATTCATTGATTTTTTGTGCTTGAAGACTGTGCGGTGCGTTCAGGAAGAGTTTTAACACAGAGTTACACTATCGCGCGGCGCGCCAGTAGGTGCCGGTCACGACCGCCCGAAAGTGACCCGAAAGCTCTTCTTTGCGCAGTGTTTTCCCTTATCAACGTGCCACACACTTATTAATGGTCCAAATGCCTCCAAAATGTTTTTAAAGCGGCCCAAACTCCTCAAACAATGCCATCATCGATTTTAAAGGTAATTTATGTGCCTCCTTGCTCTTTTCAAGATTTTTAAGTGATGGTGAAAAGATGAAACTCATGATATAAATCACAGTGTTGAGTATTTTAAGGAGGGTTGTGTTTTCTGTGTGAAGCTCGAAATTGCTATGGTTTTTTTGCCCAACACTAACATGGTAAAAATAGTGGATTTTGATTGATGACAAAAGACCCAATAAATTGCCCTCAAAACAATGTTTAAAGGTGGAGGTACTATTTAAAGGGAGGAAAGACAGGGTTTGAAAAGTGAAACAGTGGCCCTATTTTCAAACAGCAGTGATCATGGCATAAGTACTTTTGTCATTTCAAAGGTCTCCTCTATGTGGTAAAAAAAGGAAAAAAACCAGTGTTTTCTCCTTTGTTCTATAAAGCGGACTTTAAATGAGTAAAGAAGTTAAATCAATTTGAAGGTGTTGTTATCTAACTGTGGGTGAGGAATAGTGAATACAAGAGCAGTATTTTGATTAGGAGGGGTGTTTTCCTACTACAGGGTTGTTTTTTCTCACACCAAAACACAAAGAGCTTGGTAACCTTACCCAAACATAGTGACCCTTTGACTGTGTGTATATTTTTTTGACTGTGTACTTGTTTTTAAAAATTATATGTTGATTGGCATACAAAGGGGAAAGGCAGTGTTTTGGGAAGAGCAGGGACCTATACCAAAGAAAACATTTTAAACAACATTTGAGGCAGATTTTCCTTGATCAAACAGTGATTGACAAAGAAGACAGATTTTTGTTTGAGAAAACATTCTTGAAAACCTTTTTGAGGCAGTTTGGTTTTGCAGAGAGCATCCAGAACAAGATGCCTCCTAGGCAGGATAGTAGGAGTGGATTGCATAAGAGATATGAACCTATTTCCACTGAAGAAGTGAATGCACACCCATCAGTGTTGTTCAATTTCCATGAGGTTGAGTGTTTAGATTTTTGTTAAAGGGTGCAAGAGGTGAAGAGTTTCTCTCCTTTGACACATCTTTGCGCTTTGAGGTTTTGAGACAAGCACTTCCAGTTGGCAGGCCTTGACTTCAAATTCTCCCCAAGATCCATCTCCAAGGCCACTAAAATTCCCTATATTGGTGAGAAATGGTTTAAACAAAGCCATTTGGACTCAGATGATTACAAGCCCTTTCTAAAGCCTGAGCACAGAGATTCATGTCCTTCTATTTTCCCTTTCTCATATATTTTAGCCAGCTACACCCCTCTCATGAATATTATCATGAAGTGCTTCACTTGTGAGGGAAGATTCTCCCAGATATATGCCTATCACATTCGACTGCTCATGCATTTCACAAGGACCAAGCTGCTAAATCTTCCTTTCTTCTTACACAAGAGCATTGAGAAAATAGCCTCCACTGTTCAGAAGAAGCCTCCTTCACAGAAAATAGCCTATCTTTTCCATCACTCTCTCATCAAAATCATCATTCTTCATCAGATTGAAAAGAGAGAGGTCTCGTGGGATACTTTCATCACTCATCCGGATTTCTCCAATGTCCCTCCAATCCATACATCCCCTACACCTCCTACACATCATTCTTCACCTTCCTCTAGCAGACCTATTCCTAAAAAACTCAATTTTACCACAGAGCAAGCAGAACATCCTGAAGAGGGAGAAGAGCATGACCATGATGATGAGGAAGATGATGAAGGGCAACAGCATGAAGAAAAACAACACAGTGAGGGCGAGTAGACTTATGATGAGGGTGAGCAAACTTATGATGACACACAGCAACATCACAGTGATGATGAACAGCAGCAAGGGGAGGAGGAAGAAAGTGTTGAACAGCAGCATCACAGTGATGATGAGCAGCAGCAAGGAGATGAATAAAAACAACAGAGTGAGGGTAAGATAGAACAACAGCATAAAAGTGATGAACAGGGGTAGTCAAGAGATGACACACAGCAGCTACATCATGATGAATAGGGGCAGCCAAAAGAGACTGAACAGGAGCAGCATGATAGTGCTTAATAGGAGCAGCATGAAAGTGATAAGCAAGGGCAGCCAAAAGATGATACACAGCAGCAAGGGGAGGAGGAAGAAATTGTTGAACAGCAGCATGAAAGTGATGAACAGGGGCAGTCAAGAGATGACACACAGAAGCTACATCATGATGAACAGGGGCAGCCAAAAGAGACTGAACAGGAGCAGCATTATAGTGCTGAACAGGAGCAGCATGAAAGTGATGAGCGAGGGCAACCAAAAGATGATACACAGCAGCCTCCTCAAGAATAGTAGCCTCCTTAATAGGAACAACAAACTCAAAAAGAAGAGAAGCAAGGTGACAAAGGTAAAGGGGCCAAGCCCTCTTCTCCTAAAAAGGCCAAGCCCCAGACAGCAAAGAAAAGAGTGCCTGGATTTGTCACTCCAAATGTGACAAGGGCCATCCGAAGTAAATGAAAATTGCCAAAGAAGCCCATGATTGATTTTCCTAGGAGGAAGAGCACTAGAATAGCCACCCAAAGCAAAGGGAAGGGTAAAGAGGAAGGCAGTCATGAACAGGAGAGTGCATTTGACATCATCCAAATCCAAAGTGATGATAGTGATAATGAGGCCCGGATTCTAGAAAGCCTCTTGATCCATAGAGAAAGCCAAATTGATGCATTGAAGGATGATCTTCATAGAGCTAGGAATTTCAATCAATTTTTGCAAATCCAAAATAAGCAAATGATTGTCCATATGGTTGTTTATGAGACACGGGCGACTAATTACAAGAAGGAGGCCTCCAAATCCCAAGCAAAGTTGGAAGAACTCATGGGTGAGTTCGATGAAAGTGAAGGCGAAGATCAGCCTAGGCAAAAGAGGCCAAGAACCATGGGGCTTAAAAAGGCCCTTGAGAAGCAAAAAGAAGAGGAAAATGCCCTTCTCCAATATACCCCTCTCACTGCATTGTTCGAACAGGAGATAGAGAACAATAGGGAGGCATGGCTTGAGAGAGTCAATGACCAGTTGGAGAAGAAATTGGAGAAGGCAAATAGGGATTTAGACCTTCAAAGGAGAATGACAGGGCATTATAAAAAGTTAAATTAGTTTGCCCGACGCAAGTTGAAGGCTGCTCAAGAAAATCTCAAGGAGGCTAAAGGGAAGCGCCTGGCACAAAAAGTGAGGAAATACACCTCGGGACTTTAGATTTTGGCCTTTGCTTCACAACATGTTGTTGAGAACCCTTGACGGTCATGCTCACCAATTTTGGGCAAATTTCGACATATTTTGGTTTTTTGTCATTTTTGGGTTTTTGGCCAAAACTCATGGGCTTCTCCATTTCAGTTTGGGGAATCATCAAAGGATTAGAATGGTATCATTGGATGCCATAATTTCAGGAGCCCATATTCAGTGATTTTCAGTACATTTGAAGATCATTTGCTCCCCCGAAATGGCGAAAAATGCTCTCTTTTTCTACACTCTGCCCGGTCTATCAGCAAACCTTATTTTTTGGTTTTCTACACACATACCTACTTTTGGAGGACTTCCAGGTATCATATTGGTAAAATTATAATTTCTCCAGGAATTAGACGCTCAGATCTTTCCAACGAGCTATCATGAGCCTCGTTTTGACATCAGGAAGGCTGCCAGAAGTTTCCGGCAAGTCAGGGGACCTTTTGCTGATGTATTTTTTGAGTATTTTTGTAAAAATTGAACCTTTAAACACTGTTTTTTCCTCATGTGCGTTTAGCTATTTTTGCACATGAGAATTTTTGAAAAGACAATTTATGTCCCTCTTTTAGCATTTTTTAGATATTTTATGAGATATTTTGTGCCTTGGGCTTTGCAAAGCCTCAAGGACAAGATTAGATATTTTGGATAGGCCAGTGAGATTGCAAATTGAACTAAGAGGTTTTCCTCACTTGGGCCTATATATTCCAAAGGCTTTCATTGTAAACAAGGCTAAAATTGATCATAGAAGCAATATATGGTCATATAAGCTTTGGTAGAAATATTTGTCTCATGCTTTTGGATAGTCTCTTGGATGTTCTTGGATGTTGAAAGAGGATTGTTGTTGGATTCCATGACTTGGTAGAATGGTATAGTGTCTCTTTCTTGTTTTTTTTTCCTATTTTTCATTCATAAATCCATGTTTCTTGCTTTCTATAGAACAGTAGAGAACAAATTTGAGACATGCCCTTGGAGGCACCTCAAATTTCCTGTTTCTTCATAGCTTCCATGTTTTCTTCATTCTTAGTCACATTAAAGAATTCTTGATTGCTCTTTAATAACTTAAGGATTTTGTTGCTTGTTTCATTCATGGTTTTATGCATGCTAAGTATGATTTACAGTATGCCCTGCTTACTCATGGCTAGCCATAGCTCCATCCATGAAATTTCTCTTTGACTGATTAGATTGTCATTTGTTGAACCAAGGATGTCTTGTTCTGATCTTTCCCTTTGCCTAATATTATGCAATCTTGTTTTCAAAGTGCCCAATAACTTGAAGTACTGTGTTTAGGCATTCCGGCATAGTGATTTGTGTTGTTTGTTTGTCTTAAGTGTATTTCCCAAAGTCTGATATCCATTTCCCAAAGTTAGAGAGTTATATATCTCTATGCATGGCTTGAATGTTTATTTCTATGTATTGATTAGCTTATAGTTACATTTCTCATGATTAATAGTTTGCCCTACCATGTTTATGTTAGCTATTAAACTAGTTATGTTTGGAATCCTTTGTTATTCACAAACTTGATGTCCATCTTACTCCATTTTGCCCAAAGATCCATTTTACCTCGAATCAAATCGGCCCTTCAACAACCTTGTATCACCATCTGATAGCTTTCTTGACCTCTTCGACCCCATAGCCCAGTTGATCTGACATATTTTTACCTATCTTATATCTTTGATCAGTTTCATCCCTCACAACCTAAAAACCAAAACCAAAAAACCTACTTCATAACTAGCCTAAAATCAGAACACAATAAGCAAACACACAGATATCCCTTACACAAATAGAGAGAGCCCTCTCTGAGTGCAGGAAGGCTAGGTCTTCAGGCTCCAAATATTGGTTTGATGTTACACTGTCATTTGGCTTGCCAATCAGCCGAATCACGGGACCCTAACACGCCTTATCTCCTCCTGCACAAGATCCAACCAAAGTCGCTCCCATCCTGGCAGTTTCTCCCGACCATTGACAGAGTCGTGATAGGAATGCCAACTCTTCGAAGCCCAAGGAGAGCCAAGCTCACCAAGTCCTCTTCATCTACAACAACCCCCACACTTCCCAACTCATCCCTGCACTGGAAAAACTTCATGAGTTACTTGGGTATACTGTTGCCTTTCTCCATTTTTATCTTCCTGAGTTTATCCTTGAGCGCCAACTTCCTCTGGTTGCTCTTGCTTTGGAACAATTCTGTCAAAGCTTTCCACATCAAGAATGGAGAAGATTTACCATGAAGGCTGGACACTATGTGATCCTTCACACCTTCCAACAGAATCCTTCGACATTTTGTTTTCTTCTTTTGCCATGCGTCAAGTGGGTGGAATTTCTGCATCTATGAACTCCTTCAACCCATTATCCTCCAGCACCGCCTCCATCCTACCCTTCCATGCAATATAATTCGAGCTTCCCTCAAGAGCATACTCCAATCACAATCCATTGAAATACATCTCAACTTCAACACCAAGAAAACACTACTGCAAATTCGAATTCCACCAGCACAAAACTCAACCACTTCAATGATTTGCAATTGCTCCAATGATCAATATCGCTCTGATACCATGTATAAATTATACAAATAATGCGTTATACATCCAATATTCTCCTGATCACACACTATTTGACTTCATGCATAATACAGAATCTCTTCTAGTATTGATCATTACTTGCGGAAATTAAATCAATTACATGCACACATTGAAACCATAAAAATTCACACATATGAACACAGTGTTTTAACGGGAAATCTTGAAGCTAAAAAACCCCAACTATCTGTATATAATATATGTCATAGAGATCATGTAACAATCCTCATACAAAGCTTATCACAAGCTCTCAGTACAATACAATCGCTACACACTAATCAGGCCCGATCTAGCAAATTCATGCACCGATCTTTGCCACCTGCTAGCCTGCCTCTACTACGCAATCCCTGCTAAATATTGGCTCTGAATGAACTCAAATTAGTCCAGCCTTGCTCACGTAATCCTCATTGGCATCTCCATCAATGTGTGGTGCAAACTCATGCAACACTATAGTCACAACTGATAGTCAACCTGCTCTTTCACCTACCTCTCCACTGGTCTCCACTGAAACTGTCCATGTACTGTAGTTAACTGATGTATTCTTCAGTTGATTAATGAGTTAATAATTAGTGAATTAATTAATAATTAATTCACACCACTCTCACTACTGTATCAATAAGTTAGACTATATACCATTTAATTTTGGATTGTGTCTAAGCACAGGTTTGTATTACAACTCCACTAACTTCCTCAATAAACTCCACCAAACTCTGTCACATGAGTTCTAACTGAAGTATCCATGCAATAGCTCCACTTAACCCTCAGGAATAGCGTAATTCCTTCTGTCAGCTCCTGTGCCACATCTGTGCACTTAACTGAAGTGCTCCAAGAGAATAAGATAATGTTTATCGTCCAAATATTATTAAGAGCTAATAATATTCGACATATCTATTTTTAGACTGGCAATCTAAAAATAGATTCCACCCAATATGTCTAAAAATAGAAGTCCATCTATTTTTTCCGACTTGACCAACCATCCACAAATAGCATCTGCAACTCATAGAATATGATCGACATGTCTAAAAATAGACTTGTGCAAAAAATACCTGCGGAGCCCACTTAGTGAAGGCGACTCTTTTCACTAAGCTCATCATCTTGTTGCAATATCAACAGTACTAATAGTACAATAGTTACAATCTTTGGGGATGATAGCTTTTAATTTTCAAGAACTTTTCTTGAAAAAAATTTCAGAAGGAAAGGAAGTTGAATTACAGGGTATCGCAGGGAATCTAGGAAAGCTAATCAGCTCTAATGTCATGACAAAGCTTATGAAGAAAGAACAATGAGGTGTAATTGCACAATTATGTTCACTAGAGGTTCAAACATCAAAATCATATATTTCTCAAAATCTCCAAAAAAGTATTGGACAATCATTCCAAGGTGTTTGAGACTCCCAAAAGACTCCCACCTATTCATGATCATGATCATGCTATTCATTTGATTCCAGGAAGTGTTCCTCCAAACATCAGCCCTTACAAATATCCTTATGCTTAAAAGAGTGATATTGAACGTATGGTTGTGTAAATGCTAGAGGTTGGTATAATTCAACCTAGTCCAAGTTCTTTCTTTGCTCTAGTAGTATTGGTGCACAAGAAGGATGGATCATGGCATATGTGTTTGGATTATAGGAAGCTCACCAAGCTCACTATTAAAGATAAATCTCCCATACCCATCATTGATGAATTATTGGATAAATTACATGGAGCAATTAACTTCACCAAGTTGGATCTTTGTTCTGGATATCATCAAATTAGAATCAAGACTGAAGACATTTCCAAAATAGCATTCAAAACTCATGAGGGTAATTTTGAAAATTTGGTCATGCCTTTTGGAC
>JAXQQM020073473.1:0-99836 GCA_034641835.2 Pinus albicaulis
CATCACCTTTCGATAACCCTTCACCATCACATCATGATACCGGAGCATCAAGAAGTGAAATGGACATTGAGGCAGCTTGCACTAAAATGACTAATATTGAGACATTTCCCATGACATATCAGAGAGGCCACAAGCATGTATTTTCTTCACATGTTGTGAAAGGGGCCATGCCTTCTTGATCAGTAAAACAGGTATACAAGGGCAAGGAAAATGCTACAGAGCCTATCATTTTTGAGTAGGAGGACAAACATGAAATTGAGAAGGTGTTTCAATTGATTGAGATTGATGAGGAGGATGAGGATAGAGCCACTAGTGCAGTGATCAAAGGAAAGGAGGCCAAAATTAGTGAGCTTCAAGCTAATATTGATAGAGCACAGTACGTGATTGACTTTCTTGAGCTAGAAAATTAGCAGTTGAAGACTAAGTAAACCATCAGTGAAGTCAAGACAATCGGAGCTTAGAGAGAGGAAAAAAATTCCAAGGCATTTCTAGAGGAGACCTTGGGAAGGTTTGATGTTAGTGATGATGAAGAATACCAGCTTCCAAGATGGAGACTAAGGACAATTGGGCTAAAGAGGGCTTTAGCTCAAGAAAGGAAGAAAGAGGCCGAATTGGCAGAGCAGCTTACTCCAAGTGAGTTTCTTTCCATAGAGATTAGAAAATATAAAGATTCTTGGCTTGAGAGAGCCAATTTTCATCTAGAGGGACTACTAGAGAGTGCAAAGAAATACATTGACATTCAAAGGAAGATGGTGAAACACTATGCCATGAGAAATGAGATTGCAAGGGCCAAGCTCAAAAGAGCCCATGCAAAGATTCAAGCTTTGAATGAGCCAAAGGAGAAGGAGAAGTTGAAAATTCGTTCTAGGGTGTCTCTCCATGCCTAAAACCCTTGATCATCAAACAAATTCACAATTTTGAAACGTTTTGGCAACCTTGTGCAAATTTGATTTTTGGACAGTTTAGCACACATAAAATTTGCTAAATGCGCAACGCCACTAGCGATGCGCTCTTTTTTGAGGCATCCAATTGATTAATGGCCACCACAATCATGTTCAAAATGATGAGGAAATCAAATCCATCAAGTTTCAGAATATTTGGAGGAGAACTGGTCCCTCAAAGAGGCAAAAAACCACCAAAAAATCATGTTTTTGCCCTCTTTTTGACCCTGGCGCTACATGTTTACCAGTCCCGGTAGAATAGGTTTGTGATAGAGCAGATTGACACCATTTTGGAAAGTAGAGGCATATCTGGAAACTAGAATTAGAGACCTTTCCAATGAGCTATCATGGAGCTAATTTGGACAATGGGAAGGCCTCCAAAAGTGGCTTTCAAAACAAGTCAATATTTTTGTCATGGTGCTGTGCTTTTACCATGAAATTTACATTTTCACCAGTTTCATCAAATTTTTAAGTTTCACTTTTGTTTCACTTTTTACTTGCGTAGATGAAGAAGTTACTAATGTAAATGTCATATTTTACTTTTACCTAAGGTATATACATTAAGTAAGTCATTAGTTGAAGTCAAATGTATCAGTTCTTAAAGATAGGAATGAGTCACTTTCCTCATCCTAGACTCTAGCTTTCAGTTCAACATTTGATGTAACAACTTCCTCACCTCATGGATTCGACTCCTAAGGATGACAAGAAGTGGTTTTGAGGTCTATAAGGTGTATTTTTTTAGCCATTGTAATGGTTGGCATCAGTTTGAGATATTGTATTGATCAAGTATCATCTTGGCTTGGACATTAATGGAAAATTGCAACTATTTTCTTGGGATGCATGTGGTATGAGTTTTAGACATATTTTCCTCTCTATTATCAATTTGTTGGAATGTATTTTTAATTCATAAATCATTTCATATCTATAATATACTTGATTTGAATTTGAAAGACATAATCCATATTTATTTATGCTATGTTTTGGGAAATTAAGTATAATGTGTTCATTCCCTTCAATTTAGGGAAAATAAATTCTAGATGCTTTCCCTAGCTTCTCACCATTATTTTCATCTCATTTAATCCTCTTTTGAATGTTAAATCTTTTACCTAGATTTCCGCATAAGAAATGCTACAATTTCATCCCCTTGGTCCTGATCTATTCCCATTAACCTAATCCCTTTTCAGTGAGCTCAACCCTAAAATCAAAATCAAAGTCCCATGTATTCCTTAGCTAGCCTAAAATATTTTTCATCCAACACTCTTGGATGTGGATTTGATGGAGATATCCCTCTATGACTTGGTAGGGCTAGATATCAAGTATAAAGTTTGGTTTGAGGTTACCTCGGGATTTACTTCTTCAGCCTGAGGTTCAATCCGAGTGATAACACCATTCCCAAGTGTTAATATAATACAAAAAAATCTTATTCTTCTCCATTGGATATTTTGGAGAAACTCTTATTTCATTTTTTTTTTTTTACTTTCTTTATTTGCATAGATCTGGGTTTGTTTTGCATTTGTTTTGATCGTCTATTGCAGATCTAAGAAGTTAGAGAGCCATCTTTGTTGTTAGGGTTGTTTTTTCATGTGCATCTAATCTCTTTTCACACATGTGCATCAAGAATTCATAAAAACACTTAGCTTATATGTTGTAAGCCTATAGGCATAGGGTCTTCACTCAGTAAAACTCTAACATATCATGTATGATCATAACATATTAAAAAATACCCTTAATTTGAGTACATATTGCAAAATACCCCTAAAAATCGCATTATTTAACCCCCTATCAATATAAACCCAATACATCTTCCCAATTTAAAAATCCCCTACTTTCACTATATATTGTAGTATTTATTTTTTTATTAACATTTTTTACACCCCTTTGTATTTTTTCATTAACTTTGAGCTCCATTTTTTATATCTACCAATTTAAAAACCCTTTATCCCCTATATATCCCCTAATATATTATTTCATTTTTTCCTCATTATATATCCCCTAATATGAACCTGCGTGCTATGGTATTTCTCCTACAGTGAATCCCCTGTGCCTACAGGCATAAAGGAATATGTGTTTAGGGCCTTGGGAACACGTATATATTGTGTACATTAGGAAAAGTAAAAGGCAAAAGGATTTTTGTATCTATAGAAATCATCTATAGAGTCTAATGAAATAATGAGTTTGTGCTTCTATTGTTGTGTACACCTTGTTACATTTTGTTATGTGATAAATTGTGGATGAACACATAATCAAATGTTTGAATGAATAATTGAATTTGTTATAATATTGTAAATTTAGTTGTCAAATTAGTGATTTTACAAAATCAATCAATGATTTCTTGTCAATTCAAGGATTTGGAGTGTATATATTAGTTTTATGGTTTAAAACTAAATAAATTCTGAGTAATGACATACAAATAAGATAACTTGGGTTTAATATGGGAATATGTTGATTAATTTTGGTAACAAAACTCCCATCCTTGAATTGGAAACAATTTTTTCTTGAAGGAGAGAAAGAAACAGTTTCCTTGGGGGATATAATGTATCGGGATCAAGTGGAAAAATAGGGAAGTGGTGAACACATTTCCATGCCACTGTGTTCAATGATGAGAGAAAGTTTGTGGAGTTCCCCTCTTCTCACATCCTGGGAATTATAATGTCTCGCCAGTCAAAGGCAATCCAAAAGTGCCAATCGAGATTCCTCATAAAGTGCAAGTTGTATGGTTGGTGATGAGATAACAGAAGACGACAATAAACTTGTTAGGATTGTGAAAATTGTGCAGTGGATACTTTGATGTAAAAGAAAAGGGATATACATTCATCCAACCTAAAGAAAAATTACCCAACATATAAATTTAATATACATTCGAAGGGAATTGGGATCAGACATGACATATCCAACTTGAAAAACTGTAATTCAAGAAAGACTAGACACCCGGATTGAGCAATAACCAAGTGAGTAAGGGACATCCAAGTCAAGAGCTATACGTATCCAAACATGAATCTAGGCTAAAATTGGAGGATCATATTGATAAGTGTCCAAATTTTGATTCCACGTAAAATTAAGAGTTTTCCTTCAAACAAAATAGCTTGAATTTCCTCCTATTGAAAGAATATGGGATTTAAGTTTTAATAATAAAAAAAATTGTTTAAAGTATTGGGTTTAAAGTTGATAGAAACAAATTCTACATAAAGTTGTCAATCTAAAGTGAGGGGTAATAAATCTCTCAAGAATGTTTTGAAAAGCATGATCCAATAATGAAGGAGAGAAATTGGTTAAGTGAGATATTGGCATCACTTAATTTGGAGAATGTTTCAATGGCTAAAAATTTTCTTGATATATATTTCAGATTTGAGTCCTTCTATATCTAAAAGTTTGGTATTTAATGCTCTGACATATCCTTTTTTCAATTCCATAGGTGTGAACAAAATTTGATATGCCAAGAGAAAGTTATGGTAACTTTCTCAAAACATACATATTTTTCCTCTTCCCACAAGCAAACTTGTAGAGCATATCATGTGTCCATTTATTCAAATATAAGTATAAAATTTATACTCAAGCTACTTATGTATGTCTCTTAAAATTTTTAAATATGTCACAGTCTGAAAAGTTCCATAAAAAAAGATATAGTGAAAATACCAATACGACCTATTTAAAATTCGTTTCAAGAGTCTTCACAAACCCTAAATTCCTTAGGGTTTAACACTAAAAGCATAATGAACTAAATTCTGAAATTTGAACTAGATATTCCCTAAGCTATCCTGTTAATATGGTCCAAGTTTCACAGTCTAAAAACTCCTAAAAATATTGTGAAATTTTCAAACTGACATATTTGAAACTCGTTTCAAGAGCATTCAAGAATACAAAATTATAGTGAACCAAGATCTTAAATTTGAATCATATTTCACTACTATTTCACCTCAATGTGGTCCATGTTTCAGGAACCATAGCTTCTTTGGAGCATATCTAACACAATGTATGAAACCAAGATCCAAAATATAAATCAAATTTTACTTGACATTTCTTCTCAATATTCTCTAAGTTTTTCCATATGAAACATCACAGAAAAAAGGTTATAGTGACAATTCCATGATGACCTATTTGAATTAGAAAACACCTAGGATAAGGAGCTCTAATACCAAATATTACAAGAAGCCAATAATTACAATCCTCTTCGAGGGGGAAACCTCCTTTTACAATGTATAAAATGTACATGATAAGTTCTTATGATTATAAGACCGTGTATCCTTAACATATATATAGATGTAGGAAACAGAAAGTAAAATTATAATAAAATGGAACCATGATAGGTTCTAACCTATATAACAATATAACAATAGAAATATAATCACTCAATGTTTAGGGCTTAATAAGGGGTTTTAGTGTTAACATGGAGATTATACATGTCATAAAAAAATCTCCTAAGAAAATAGGGTTGTGGATAGATCTAAAATATATTTAACCCTTTCATAGTCAAGTATAAAAGATACAATCTCAAAAAAAAAAAACAAATCAAATATCACTCAAAAAGGCCTCCAAAATTCCACATCACATAATGTAGCTTTTCCTTTCTCCTCTTTATAGGATGAAAATAATCATGAAACATTCCATCAAGAAAGAAGTTCCTAAGGGTCCCTTTAAAAATAATGTACTGCCCTGGGTTCATAGGAAAGAAACCTAGAAAACATTTCATGAAAAATGAGTGACTTTTGCACTCAATGACCATTTTTCTTGGGCACCCAATGAGCTCCATTGCACCCACAAAGAAGGTAGGTTTTGTACCAGTCACCCCAGGATGAGATCATGGATTGATGGGGCTAGAAATATGTTTTGTAATGCATTGAGAAGGAGTTATTGTATCCTTAGTTCAAGATTTTAAGAAGAGTGATACTCAAATAGATTCATAGGCTATGGATCTAGGCTAAATACACAAAAGGATATCACAATTGAAAAACAACCACTTAAGAAAAAAGAAGAAGCAAGGGATATACAAAAAGAATGAAAACGCGAAGAGTATGGATTTCGTCCCAATCGAGTCGTTGGTTTTGTTTTCCTAAATTATGCTAAGGATGAAGGGATTATTTCCCCACGTATCTCTCCTTAATATGTACCAATTAGTGGTCAAGATGAATAAAGAGGCTTCCTAGATTGATTGCAACCTTTTTGATTCATAGAATTGAAAGACAAGAGTGATGACATACCTTATATTCCACGCATGTTGATGAAGATAACAAACCAATTCCAATAACTAGACACTTTTCTCCCCTTTAGAGATATGATAAAATTCCTTGATCCCAACACCTGTAGACATGCACAAATTAATGTCCTTTCTTTTTTTAGAAGGGAAGCTAGATTGCAAAAAATATATAATCACGAAAGATACCATATGATGTCATAGACACAAGTAATGTAGAGTAGTAGAGAAACGAAATTGTAATTTCATGTATAATAGCAATACCATAAACAAATATACTTTCAAGTGTAGAGAATTCTCCTATGATCCCTTCCTCATTTTCTTTCTTGATTGACTTATAAATTGAGTTCATTCATGAAGCAAGAGAATGTCTAGTCTAGTGGTATTTATGCAACATGACAAGGTATTCTCATTAATTTCTCATCCCTTCCATGCCTAAGAGGGTCCGGTTATATAAAATTTTCCTAGATCTGGGAGAATTTATCTACACACTTATGGCCAAGAGAAATTATAATTGATAGCATGTGAATTGTTTGGATACAAGTCATGAATAAACATGATCACATGTGAACTAAACAATTACAAACCATACACATATTTCATGCTCAATTATGAAATTTCTCAACTCATTATGAACTTTCTTCTCAATTATGACATAATTAAAAAATCATAATTATGAAATTATAACAAAGTAACTATAAGAAAATTCAATTATGTAATTCCAACCATATAATATATACTTTAAAACCTATATAAACACAAAAAAAAAAAAAAAAAGTTAATTAATTAATTAATAAATAAAATAAAAAATTGAAAAATAATACAATTCAACCCACAACTCCGATAACTTGAACTATTTTTTTCACTTAAAATAATATTACAACAGATTATTATAATATTATTAAGTCAAGAGTTATTTATATCTCTTATCAATATGACCCCATGCTACACAAGTTTTATAAATGACCTTACTAGCTAATATATCTGAATCAAATGATACATATATATGAAGCTTATAATATAATCTAGAACATCTCATCACTAATGTCTTTACATGTTTAAAAATATCTATGGTTTAATTTTTTACATTAAACCATACCTTATAGCACAGTATAATTGCCTTAGGAGGGTCTTATACTTTGGAACTAGTTTGAAGAGTATTTTAAGCCAAAAACTAACATGTGATTTAAAGTTTGTTTAAATATTTTGAATACAATTTCCTTTCGAATATTCATTACTAATACATGAATGGTTGATTGGGTGGTGTCTCTTATTTTTATCGAGATACCTTGCATTATGCCAATGGGACTGTATGCACACTATATTATGTTATTTTATTTTAATGATATTATATTTATTATTTAATTAATATATATAGTAAAAGATAAATGTGTTATAAAAATATTTATTAAATATAAAAAATCAATATTTTATATTACAATAATTATTTTATTTTTATTGTATGTTTTGAATTAGAAGAGTTATTCTTAAATTTTATTTATTTTAAAAGTATTTTAAGTTTCTCTATCATATTGGTTAAAGTTTGAAAAGAAATATCTTCCAAATGTTTATCATGATAAATGCTTGTAGTGAGTCTTACTTCTATTTGAATACCTCTGTTCATGCCAATGGGATCCAATGCACTCCATGTTATATATATAATTATTTATGGTGAATAATACAATTATTATTAAAATTGCATATTACTTATAAAATAATTGAAAGACTATATTAAAATAATATATTTTATATAAATATAAAGAGTTAATAAAAATATTATATTTTTTAAGATGTACAATTATTTTAGGATTTGAATTAGAAAGGTTTTTATTAAATTATATATATTTTTAAAGTATTTTGGGTGTAGAATAGATGGTGATTCTTTGATGGTCATTGATTCAAAATTTTGTGGGAAGAAATCTAGTCATGTTAAGGGTTGGTGTGGCCTAGGCCAAGTGCGATCTCCGTGTGATTATGATATCTTAGATGCCCCTAGGTAGCGGTTTCTCAAGCCAAAGGTTAAACTCATAGCCATTTCAAGGGGACACAAACAATCTAACCAGAAAAACTATTTTAAATTCTTTTTTTATTGGATATGTGTTGTTTATTTTCCTGATTAATCACATGTATTATATAATGTATTGGGAGTAACAAGTTTGGGTGGCTTTTATGAGATGTAGATTAGTTAGATTGAGTACAGTTTAGTTCCTAAACAGTCTCAAGTTCAAATTTCATAGAGAGGATTTGAGGATAAAAAGAGACATCCAAATTCAATTGTAAATTAAAAAAATCTCACCTTTAAATAAAAATTTTAAATTTTCTAAATATATAATCTTAAATAATTCCATGTAAAATGTATATCAAATTCACTTCTTAACTAACTATTATCCTCCTCATTTTTTCTCTAATATTTTTTTCTATAAATTATAAAAATATCAGATTTGCCAATATCTCTAACCTTAAACATTTTTAAAACAATCCATCAAAATCATTTTATATTTTTATAATAAATATAATAAGTAATCGCATCTTAATCAAAGGATCAGAAAATACTATAGCTCAACATTATTAAGATTCACC
The DNA here is from genome assembly GCA_034641835.2 of Pinus albicaulis. Taxonomy (NCBI): domain Eukaryota; kingdom Viridiplantae; phylum Streptophyta; class Pinopsida; order Pinales; family Pinaceae; genus Pinus; species Pinus albicaulis. The sequence goes on from JAXQQM020073473.1 coordinate 8,710, forward strand.
CCCTTCAAATACAGAACGTTATGATTGAACAAATAATACATCCTTTCCTCAAATGGACAATGTAATTATTGACTTAGTTTTAATTATTTAAATGAAAATCGTATTTTCTAAAAAAAAAAATCTGGCTGTTACTTGTTTCCATCGTACTCTGTCGCGTTGATTTATTATACTATATAGCAAAGTGAGCAATATCCTATATATATAATTATAATCATATTTTATTTTATTTAATGATAATGATAAGCAGGCTGACCATGTCAAAATAAAGTATCCTTTTAAAACATCACACAAAATTTCAACCCTAAACAAAGCTTTCATGCTGATGGGATGAAAATGCTGTCATATCCATTTTCTCTCACAAAAGTGAGACAAATAATACTCTTAAAATTTGTATTATCTTACTTTGTTTATCTTTTATTCTGCATCGGTATGTCTTTTCTGGGATGTATGTGTTACCATTTAAAAAATTGAAATTGTGAGACAGAGCCCTAAGTTTGACTTATTTTCCCTTTTATTAGGAGAAATTATAACCTTAAATTGTCCTTTGAGAAAATTAAAAAAAAAATGGCAAATTCATTTATTGTTGAAAGGATTAAAGTTTTTAAAATTATTACAAAATTAAAAGGAAAGATTGCATTCTACAAAAATTGATCAATAATAATATATGATAAATATAAAGTTAAAGATGCATTTACACTTATATAAACAATAAATTAATAATATATATATTTCACAATGATAAATTAATACATATATATTATAAAGGATATATAATAAACTATTTGTAATGATAAGGACGTAACATTAGCAATAACATTGCCTTCCTTCACGTTCATTTCTTACAAATAGGTAGACGCTACTCACATTCTTAGCTTTTCATATTTATTGTGGAGAAGTTCTAACATTTCAATAAATTATTTTTATAATTATTAATCCTTGCTAGCACACAAGGGATTATAGTAATTGTTTTTTTTAGTTTAGTATTAGTTCTCTTGGAAATTTGTAATATTAAACTTAAAATTTTTGCGAGATTTTGTCTTTATGTTTTTCTAATATCTTATCAACTACTTCTACTGTCTTTTTTGGCCAATGGCTGGTTTTGAGGTCTTATTGGCCTCTTCCCAAGGAAGAGAGCCGGGCAAGGATTCAATTCATTAGATTAAAATGGAATAGCATCTAAAAATTATGTTATGGGAATTCATAGTCGACTAATGCTAGAATTAGTCCACTAACATTAGATGTTTCACCGGATGCTCGATGTTTCGTCGAATCCAGTATTTTCAAACATGTATTTTTATTAAGCATCTCATTCATCATTTTATAAGGAGACAGTTGTTTTATCCACATAAATCATACTTGCATGTGATAGACATGTGGCAGGCATATGGCAGTTGTGCAAAATTCTCGGTGATCTTCGCTGCAACTACTCCAGTTCTTAACCTCAATGAAATAGGTTTTGCAATCCTCTTTCTTTGCCTTTCTATGGAATCTTGTTTCTTCGCCTGTCAATGAAATAGGTTCTGCAATCGTCTTTCTTATCCTCTCTATGAAATCTTGTTTCTTCGCCCATAATGAAATTGGTTCTGCAACCGTCTTTCTTCTCCCCTCAATGAAATCTTGAGTATCAAGTGATTTTTTTTTTGTCTTGCTTGAAGACTCCATTTGAAGACTTCATACTTATGTGCTCATGCTTCTTGGATATATGGAAATTCCACTTCCCAGGAAAGTAGTGATCTGAAATAACGGAAACTTGTCACGAAAACTTGTCATGAATTAGCCATAATTGTTGAAATATAGAAGCATGTGGTGATTTTTCCATACCTAGATGGAGAGGAGCAGCATTCCAGTGTTTGGGCAAGCTTTTTGAATAATATTTTGATCAAATTTTTTTCCCAGGTAGTAGTTCCCAGTCCAGTTCCTGGTCCTACAACAAAAAAATGGGTCCAGATGCTCGCAGAAGATGAGTAGGTTGGCCTGGTTACCAGCAGAAGAAGATTCGGTTGGCCTAGTTTAAACAACAAGTGTTGATTCCATTGAGTAATTATATACACATATTCTCATGCATTTTTTTTTATAATTTTTCAAAGAACAAAATATTGAAAAAAAAAATGTGTAAACACTAACTAACTTAAATAGCGGACTAAAAAACAAAACTGGTTTTTACAAATATATACAAAATTTTGTTAATTATGACTTCATTTATAACCTTACTAAAAATAAATCACTGTGTGATTTTATCAATTCATTTTGAAAATTGGTTTACCCTAACATTTGAATTTTTGAGGGCTAAACATCAACCACATCACAACCACCAAAATTTGACCATATGGTTAATATCATGAATAATAGTGTAGCTCTAGCTCTATTATTTTCTTTAACTCTAGCTTTAGCAAAAGCTTGACTTCTTTTCAAAGCTATCCTCCCAGGTACTAGCTCTCCTAAGGGCATTACGATTAACCTACCTTTGGTTGGAGGGTCATTTGTAATGATGAGAAATCTTACCAACAAGGAGAATATATCATTTAATACCATGAACCCTGGAGTATGGAAGGAACCCCAACGTACCTTCCACGACATCTAACTTCCTGACATGTAAAAGTAGCAGAGCAACATAAAATTTACATCCTCATTTGAAAAATGAAAAATATATCAATACTATTAAGTATGTTCTAATAGGAATTGGTTTTGTGAGTGATAATTTCTCATACATTATGTAAAAAATGTTAGAAATTGAATACTTCATTCTTAAACTATAAATCCGTGTCATTTATTACGATCTATAAATAATGAGAAAATGCCAAAAACCAAGTGGAATTTTATGGAATATCCTTTGCATTAGTCTTTTGAAACCCATGGCATCACATTCAATTTGAAAGGGCTACTGGAAGTTGAGAATCTGCGGAACTGGGGTTGAGCATAACTTGGAAATTGAGAATGTGCAAAACTCGGGTTGAGCATAACTTCTTTCCCTACTGAAAGGGATCTTCAACCTCTGGGCTTTGTAACCTTGTCCACTGAGTGGGGGATACTTTTTAATGATTTTTCCATATGACTTGTTTGCAGAGATAAATTACTAGATAAGAAGGCTCTATTGATATGCTACATGTCTAATTTCAGAAGATTTCCCATCACCTTCTCTTTTACATGTTCGATTTCAAAAGATTTCCTGTCACTTCGGTTGCTTCAGAGGGTCTAATCTTCAAACCCAAGATTCGGAGGAGACATTTCACACATGAAAGTCCCACTCGGCAGTTGCGAAGTTCAATTTTTTCATTTTTTATTTAACCTTTTAAACTTATTTATAGCGTATTTTTTTATTTTTTTATTAAAAATATTTTTAATTTAAATATATCCCTTTTCATGCAGGAGACATGTCTAGACATGTCTTAGGGAAATTCATTTATCCATATCTTAGTGAATTTCATTTATTGGGAGCTGTTAGCGACAAGAGATATGTGAATTTTTGGCTATGTAGGCTCCTCTCTTGCTTATGGCAAAGCCTCTTCACCTAGCTATGGCAATATAGCTTTGTTGTTTGACTAACTGGAGGGATGAACACAATTCAACCAATTTCTTAGTCAAGTCATGCTATAATAATAGTTTCACTTCCATATTAGAATGAAGGGAAATGACAATGGTCTGTATTAGTACTGTCTTTTTAATGGGTTTCTTAGATGTTGATGCTTGCTTAACCTACTGAGTAAAACTTTCTAGGTAAGCTCTCAACTCTACCACCAAATCATTGTCATTTACTAAGGGTGAACGGATGATTGGAACAACCATTTTGGCCGCCATAATCACTTGATAGAGAGAGTCTATCGTTGCCTGAATATCAAATGGAACTTGTAACTTTAGTGGCCAGTGATTCCAAAGGACCAATTATAATGGTTATCATGTCTGCAGGTGGAGTCGATATCACTTTTGCCCAAAACTTGGATAACATTTCAGCGATTCTATGGGATGGATATCCTGGGCAAGGGGAAGGAGATGTCATAGCTTAGGTCATATTTGGAGCATATAATCGAGGTATTACACGTAGACATCCAGTTTTTTAGAAATTGTCTGTTTTTTTTGCATGAATGTTTTCAGCCCTTCCGTTGACTAAGATATTTCTTTCTCATGATTCAGAGCCTCTGAAAAAATTGACTCAAGCAGAGCCAAATTTTCATATGAAGTTTAATTATTATATCCATGCACGTGGTTGTCTTGCCATGACTTGGTATCCAAAGCAATACGTGGAATAGGTTAGCGTGGCAGATATGCACATGCCAGCCAATTCAAGTGGCTACCCAGGAAGAACATAAAGATTTTACAAGGGCTCACACAGTGTAAGTAAACTATTATCGATCGAATTATGGATCCTAATTATACCCGTGAATGCTCTGGAGGGGCGAGGTGAGCAGAAATTCAAGAAATGCGAGCTCTAGTCCTGTGATCGCAGCTGGTTTAAATTTTGAGGGAGTTGGAGTTCGAGTGCAGCTGGAACCCGTGGAGGGTAGCGGTATGCAGTAATGAAAACGAAGCCAATTCCGTCTCCAAGGAGACGGAATAATTATTAAATCTGGTTACCGTTTAAAAGCAGAAGTATTTGCATCATGGATTGAATATGTTGTCATCGGTGGCCTACATATATTCACCGGTTAAATGATGCAGATAATGTGCTTGAAGTTGATGAAATATTAGTTCACTAATTTTCATTGCTCTTTTGTTTTCCCTAGGACACAAAAAACAAGCCCTGTTCTAAATCCGATATTTTGAAAATCAAAATGCCAAAAGAAATGTATTATAACCCATATAAGATTGAAAAAAACATTTCTACAACATTGCAATCGACTAACGACAATTTCATATATTTCAACAACATGAAATGAAAGGTTTAAGAATAAGTTAGGGCCAATCCATCTTCATTTGACAAATGCAAGTATTTATAGAACAATGCACCACAACGGTGATTTGTTTTTTTTTCTCATATACTAGGATATCTAGAGGGATCATTTCAGTAAAAAACTTTAACGTATAGTAGTAGGACAACACTTCAACACATATTGTAATGAACTATTTTTTGTTTTGATGTTTTAACCTTGTACAGTTAATTTTTGCAACATATTCTTCATCCAAAAGTTGCCAATGCCATTCTCCTTGGACTAGAATACAATCTTAGTTTTATGACGACCTTCTTCGGATCCAGATCTCACAAGAAACATAAGTTAAAACTCACTGTCGACGATGGGACTAGATCAGATAGAGCCAATTTTTCATATGAAATTTAATTATTAAATTCATAATGTATTTTCATCATACCAACACAAGCCAAACATTATTAAGAGATCGAACTGATCGACATATCTCATTATATGGCTCCATTTAACTCACAAATGCTAATGTCTAATAATAGTGCACATACTCTCCTAAAGACATGTTAATCTATGGCTACATTAAATGGTGTCAATGTCTTACCTGTATCTAATGGCTTCGCCAAAAGCCCACAAAAAGCAGTGGCACTTGGGCAACCCAATTGGACTCTCTACTTCTCAAAATAGTTTAGGAATCAACACTTGCATGGCCACCATGGATCAATGTGAAGTATTCAATGCATTTCTGTTAATCAACAGAGGATTATTCACTTGTCTAAATTCACGATGGTATAATGGCTCTCAAAAGCTTCAATTGGTCTCACCTTGCCTCAAATGGTATAAATTGTGCTTAGGCTTGCATCTAGGATGGCAGTATGCAAACGAAAGTTTCAATTACGCTCAGATGATCTCAATTGGACTCAACGGAAATGACCTTCCATGCGCCTCAAGTAAATTATGCATCCTCATCTCTCTAGCAATTTGACAGAGCCCTCAATCAGCTCAAACTCTCTTCAATTATGCATGGCAAGGCATCTGCAGTGGCCAAGGTTGCAACGACGTTCAGGGAAAGAAATCCTCTAATAACATCAAGTACCCAATATTTTTGTGTCTCGTGCGTCGATTCCATCTCAATCCCATATGTACAATCCCCTCTTCTTCACTCAAATTCTGAATTTCTCTATGGGAGTACAACTATCATTTTGATTTTCCTCAATTTTGTTTAATGCCAGACCTACGTGCCTACAGATAGACATATAACTATCATAGTATCTCCAATTTTGTTACACTGTCAGATGCATTGCTTAGAAGTAAATAAGGTAGCACCTCACGCCTCTAAATAAGGCTTAATGCACTAGTAGACACACTGTCTTCATGCTTTTTCTCTTTTTCATATGATCGATTATCTCCTATAGACAATGGTAGTACTGCATCAATGTACACTTGTTACTTACTAATAAGTTACTATGCAAATCACATGTTAGGATTTCGTTACTCTTGTGATAAAGGATAGGATTTGAATATCTATTTGCAACATGCATTGGGTCTTTCCAGGTACTAATAAACTTCTTCTATGGTTTTATTTCACTCCAATACACTTCTTCTATGGTTTTATTTCACTCCAAGCTACTGAGAGAGTCGAGACCCAATATTTAGAGTATCGTTTGTAGTTAAGGTTATCATAGTTGCATTCTAGTTGAGTTTTGTTGTGTAAAAGTTATTTTTCAATTTCGATTTGTGCCCATGCATCCTTACACTCATTTGAGTGAATGGTATATTGAATTTTTTAGTAATCCATTCCTTTTGACATTTTCCACAGGCCCACACGATAAATGTTTTGGAAAATTAGTTTTATTTTTTATGGGGCCTTGGATATAGGGTTGCACACCCATTGTGCAAAGATTAAAATGGAAGTGCTAAATTATCACCTATAACCACCAAAAAAGCTAATAGATTCCTGGAGTAAACACATTTCAACCCATTGTCAAAACAGTGAAATGGAACTCTTATTATCCACTTCTATTCAGAACTATTATTGTCAACAGTTATATTTAATCTCGAAAGAACTTCTATATATTTAATCTTACTTACAAATACAGACATTTAGGAGAAAGAGATTCTAATTTAACCATGAATGTTATACTAAAATTTAGATAAAGATCCACTGTTTTTCAGAACTATTACTGTCAACAATTATATTTAATCTCGAATGGACTTCTATATATTTAATCTAACTTACAAATATACACATTTAGGAGGAAGATATTCTAATTTAACCATGAATGTTATACCAAAAATTAGATAAAGATTCACTGGTTGTTGTTTAATCCCATTTGTCTCCTTTGCCTGAAAATTAACTCCAACAGTCGTAGCTGGATTTACACTGAATCAGTTCCACTACCATGCATCCTGAGATTCATTCAGGTTTATTCCTTATAGAGTATATGACCTCGATTCATGTTACATTGTGCTACATAATCCTGATCTTAAGCCTTTGAAGAAGGCTTAATGCAATGACAGAGACCCTATCTTCACACTTGCTTTGTGCTCTGCACATACTACAACCTAGCTCTTCTCTTCAAAACGGTGATAATGCACAGAAGCAAAAAATTTGTGATTGTCAACCAAGGCTCCACTAATTCTCTGTCAATCACGATAAGCACTGCAAACCTTTTCTATTGTTGGTAGGAACTCTCTGGAATTCTGGTAGAGAACAAATCCACCTTTCCCTGGCTCAAGGCAGGGACTAGCTGCCTTGCAGCCACCCTTGTTTCTATATTCTTCGTAAACATTTATCAACTACATTATATTAATTTAATTTTTTTGCCATGATTTATAGTTGGTTAATTATTTTTTTTAATAATGTTGAATAAAGTAGTTTTTAGATATTTTAAAAAGTATATGCATGATGTATAACACAATATGCGAGTAAATTTATTTAAGCTTATGAATATTTTGTAAAGTGTTATTTTTCAAGTGGTATTAAGTATGAAAAAAATTATATATTTATTCATTTAGGTAAAAATTATTTATCTATAAAATATGAAATTTTTTATTTTCAATCAATTTTATTTTTATTCATAATTAAATTTTCAAAACATTTATCTCTAAATCAACATGAATGAGATAAATATGGAAAAATTATTACAACAATCTTATAAATCTTAAATCATAAATCAATTTTACTTTTATTTTCAAATAATTTCTATATCTCTTTGTATTTTTATATAAAATTAATATAAAATAATTTTATTTAAATATCACTATTGAAATATATTTTTAAGTGAATATTGAAATACTATTTTCATTATTAATAAGTTGTATTTAATTTTTTTTTTTTTTTTGTAAATTTGGTAGTATCTCTCTATTCATTCATATAAACAAAAAAAATGTTACATGATCAGATTATATGTTTGGTAGCCTCAACCTTCCAGAAGGAAACCAGGTATGTTGGTCACCTCAAAGAGTTAAAAGCCAATAAAAATTGGAACAATTTAATCATGTCTCTAGATAACTTAAAAGATATATTATCTACTATATCTTTTGACATACTAATAAAAAAGTAAATGCTATCCAACCCTTTCATTTAAACAAAAAACATTAGACCTATGGAGTTACTCATCTTATGATTCAATAGGTGTCGGATCCTTGACACTTGACACTGACATATCAACTTGATGCATACTAGAGTTGACGTTCCATTCAACCTAGACACACAATGTGATGATGTAGGTGAAGGTGAATTTCTTAAATATCTCTACGCATTTCAGCCAATATGGAAGCAGCCTTTGGGTCTCCTCCTACCTCTTGAACTTATACAATTTCCTTTGGCATTAAGTACTTCACTTTCCAATAGAGATGGATATATTGCTTAAACAAGGACAATATTCCTCTTGTGTTCTTGGTATCAGCCACCATAGGTTCCATTTCCTCATCTAGAAAATCTTCCTCAGCTTTGGTTTTGAGGTCCTGCTCCCAACATGAAATCAAGCATTTTACTTGTCCAAGCATGCAATAGGTTTTGCATGATTTCCTTACCGGATTTTCTTCCTCATTTACTGCATCCCACATTTTCCTTTCCTTTTTTATCTATCAACTCTACATTTAATATTATTGAACAAATTACACATCTACCTAATATTAGGTCATACAATAATTATTTGAATACAATAAGATTTTTACTACATTCAATTGCTTAATGAAACTATATAGACATATATTGAAATATTTTATTTATAATTTAAATTGAAATACATTTTTTGTTATTAACATTTTTCTAATTTCCATTTTTCAATTTCATATTAAGCATAAAAGGATCAAAAATCATCATCATGCTAGGAAATAGAAATCACATATTAATAAGATTTTTTTTTACTTTCAAACGTTTTACATATATTTGTGTCTCTATATAAAGTGCATATATAATTATTGTACTTAATGTGGATATTGAAACATTTTACTTATGGAAGGCATTGAAATCATTCTTTTGTTATTAATAATTCTTTTTATATGCCATGTGTCAACAACTTGTTGAGAATTCAAGGAATTAAACATTTCCCTCATATTAGGTTGTAAAAAGCATTTTTTGTACAATAAAAAAATTATTTTCACAAAAAATATAAAAATATGAAATCATTTGTGCATTATTTTATAGCATCTTTTTTCACTACCTAGCATTGAAAGCTTAATTTTCCACCTCAAGTAAACTACCTAAACAACCTCATTGGAAATTCACATGTTCCTCATTGTCACAAAAGGAGTGTGAAAATTCACCTCTTGTTCACAAAAGTACCATGTCTCTAAAAGGTGAATAAAAAACTATAAAATTCACATAAAAACATAATTGTTATTGATATTCTAATTGCAATTAATTATGTTAATAGTGTTTGTATGATAAAGTATATGCAAACGGTATGAATGTTCCAAAATAATTGTAAGTATATAGTAATATTGACAAATGAAGAGGTGAAGCCTTGATACAAACCATGTGAAGCCACGAGAAGCAGTGAGCATAGGGAAGATAGTAAAAGGGGATTTGTTGATTTAAACTTTGCCAATTAATTATTTGGATAAACCAATATTCTAATATTTTTAACTTTCTAAAGAAGTATATCTAATAGGAAGGTGAAGTAATAATTTCCACATTGATGGGAGTAGTGGATATGTACCCCAACTATCTCATCCAAGGTATGGGTATAGTACCACAAGAATAATTTTGGCATCTGTTACACAACATTTTGTCACCATCCCTGCAATCCCTGTCCTGCAGATTGGAGGACCATTTATGTGAGTAATAAGAAGTGTCATGCCTTGCAAATACCATCATTGCATCCTTTTCCATGAAGACAACATTCCTTCTGTTGACAATTCCTTGAGAAGACCATCAAAAACACATGTTTTTGGGTTGCCGCTGGTAGACCGTTATTCCCTTGCACCAATGATGAATATTAACATTGGGCCTTGCACCCATTATTGCTCTGTCCCAGTGAGCTAACCGCGCCAAGCTATTTTTGGAATGTTTTTTAAAAATAGAGGCGAATTTTCCATGCTAACAACTTCATGGGCGAGTCAGCATGGGTGGTTCGACTAAATAACCATGACCACCCTCCTTTGGCCTCTTGTTTCCACCTTTTGGGGAAACCTCCCAAAGGATAAGGCCTCCCTTCCATAATTGTATGGATCCCAACCTCCTCCTATGCCTCTATAAATAAATCTATCTCCCATTGATACACTAGCTGAACGATTATAGCTGAAAGGCTGAAGAGAATTGTTGAACATCTTGTTGGTGAGATAGAGCAGAAAGAGACCTTTCTCGAGAGAGAGAGCTTAGGCTTGTGTCCTAGCCTCATCCCAATTCCCTGATGATCCTTCAAGACGCACTTCGACTGAACCTACTAAAGGAGGCTGCGACATCAAGGCTCTGGTTGTAATCTCTTTCTTTCTATTTATATATACATGACTAATGTATGGTTCCCATCTTGTGTTAATATGTTTTTTTTTATACAATATGTTTAATCTTCCTTAACTGATTAGCTAGTTGTGAATGCAATTATTTTCTTGTACGCTGCTTTTCTCCTTTGATCTTTGTGCAGGAATCCAAGTACAATTGTCAAAGGACCACGACCTATCGAGGCAGAGATTAAGAGGTCGCCACTGCTACAGTTGCAACAATCGCATTGGACTACAGGTAGGAAAATCTATCCCAACTTATTTCATTAGTTAACTAGGAACCTACACATTATCTTGTTCCCTTGTTGCTATACCCACTCCAGGGCTAGAGGGATCGTCTCTCTCTACAGAGAGGATTTACCTACAAAATAACGTCTCATTAGAAGCTTTTGATTTGACCCTGATGGACACCTTTGATAGGAAAATATATCAAGGAATATGACCCATGAAGGAAGGACAGATCACTACTAATCATGTGCAAGAAGAGGAGAGAAGCACCCTTGGGGGATGATAAAGGAGAGAAGAAGAGAAGATAATAGTAGAGAAGGATAGAGAGAGGAAGAGATATAGACACAAAGATGAGAGGTGGCTTGTGTGTGAATTAAAGAAAAACTTGTGCACGATTTTAGTCTACCTAGTGTTGTGAGTGAGGTAACCATTTATTCTTTAGCCTTAGTTACAACACCCATTGGAATTGCTAAGTAAATTATCTATTTTATGCATAAAATCACTAGATGGAGGTATCAATGGATTATAGGCTTAATTAATGGTTCCCTTTGTGTTATTCAAGACCGACATGGCTAGTTACTAAGAAATTTTGTTGAAAAACATGCATCAAAACTCAAAATGGAAGCACCAATCAATTATTGACTTAGAGAAGCTCTCTCTTTCTGTTATGCAGGACCATTGTCACCAAATTTTTTTAGGTCCCTATATTACTATTTTAGCCCATTATTTTTATTAGTGTAGCCACATGATTGTTATTATTGTACCCCTATAACCCCAATATTTTTATTATTGTGCCCTCACATTGTTATTGTTAGGTTGGTTAGGATTATATTGTGGGCCCATGGACTCCTATATATAGAAGGAGGTTTTGGTCATTTGTATCATCCAATAATTGTTCATTTATGTAATGTATTGGTGGTTTCCCCCTCGAAGTAGCTGATTTCTAAGGCGTTGATCTCTCTTTTCTTATATTTTGGCGTTGATTTCAAAAAATTTGGTATCAGAGCTTTGGATTCTAGGGTTTCGCTGCTCCAAATAGGTCATCATGGAATTTTTACTATAAATTTTTGTATACGAAGGTTCATAAACTGAAATTTTTAGAGCGCGAAGCTGAAATCCTGAGGAACATCATCGCAACATTTCAGAGCTTGGTTCACAATATTTTTGGAGATATGATCTGTGGAAGTTAGGGCTTTTTGTAGGCTCCTGAATTTAACCTAAACAGGTCATTGCGGAATTTTCAATATAAATATTTTTCTACGAGGTTTAAGAAGCTAAAATTTTCACATAAAGAAACCAAAATCCTAAAGAACCTCCTGTAAAAATTTCAGATCTTGGTCCACAATATTTTGGGAGATATAATATGTGGAAGTTAGGATTGTTTCAGGCTCCCAAATTTCATCTCAAAGAAGTGACCGTGGGAAAAACGTTATAACTCTCTCTCTGAGAGTCGGATTGAGATTCTGTAAAAAATTGTGGCAAGAAAACGGACTTTAGTTTTCATTATATCAATTTCGGAGCCAAAGGATGAAACAGAGACATGTGGAAGGTCATACAATTTCGCTTTACTGAACCATTCCATAATTAGGTCATTGTGGGAGATTGGGCATAACTTTGCCTTGAAGAATCCAAATCAGATCAGACCTGTGGCATTCGAAAGATGATTTAGAGAGCTACTTCAGGGCTGAATTTAGGATATTGAAGATCTGAGATCATAGGGATATTTCAGTTTCAATATCGAGCTCCTAAAAAGCAAGAAAAAGGTGTGTATTTTTTCGAATTACATAAGTCTCGTTTGAAAAAAAAAATAGTTTGAATTTATTCCAAGGGCATATTGAAGAATAGATATCAGTATTGGGTTCTAAAATTCCGCCTAAAAAAAATTCAACACCCATTAATCCTTCAGAATTCTCTACTATGACTTATGAAGACGAAGAAACACAATATGAGATATCAAAATTACAAGAGCAAGCGCACCAAATTTCGCTATCGCAAAGAGCAACAAAAAATAAAATCGAAGTTTTGAAGAAAGCCATGGAAACTAAGATGGATGGTTTGAATAAAAGCATGGAAGCTAAGATGAATGGTTTGGAGGCTAATATGGAAGGCATGGAAGTGGGCATGGAAGCTAAGATGGAGGACATGGAAGCTAAGATCGATGAAAAAATGGAAAACATGAAGAATGATATAAAAGTAGACATCGAAGGTTTGCCAAAGTTGATACAAGAAATGTTTCCTAATGGTGAAAAGATAGTATAGGAAACTCATGATGAGAACAAAATAAATGTTAATCGTGATTTCATAAACTCTAATTTTGGATGGAAGAACCACGATATTCCAAAGATGGATATGAGGAATTTTGATGGCAAGGATCCTGTAACATGGATACTACAGATGGAGCAATATTTTGATCTCAATAATGTGAAAAACACACAAAAGGTACACATTGGAACTTTAAATTTATAACAAAATACATTTGTATGGTATCGATGGCTTTGCTCCCGTAAAAAAATTGTCACTTGGTCATTTTTAATGGAGAAAATGATAACACATTATGAGGATACAAAAATCAACACCTTCTCTAGCCAATTGATAAATCTCAAACAAAAGGGTTTAGTGGCGGAGCACATTGAGGACTTCCAAAAATTGAATATAAGGGTAACTGATATTCCAGAGGAACACAGGATTGATGTCTTCATAGGGACTTTAAAGGATAACATCCAACATGAAGTTCGCATTTGGGAACCTAATTCATTGGAAAAGGCATTCAGGTTGGCAAGAAAAATTGAATGTAAAATTATGGCGACAAGGAAGCCTACCACTCACATATATAAAGATGGAAGTGTTGCTACTCCTAGACTTCCACAACCTACAAGGTTGACACCACAAAAATTGGAAGAAAAAAAAGAAAAAGGGCTTTGCTACAGTTGTGATAGCAAATACACTAAAGGTCATAAGTGTGCTGAGAAGAAATTATTTTACATAGATTATGAAGAGGAAGAAGAAAATGAACAAGAAGAGGATATACACCAGGAACCAGCCCTAGAAGAGGAAGAAATGAGTTCGAACATATTGTGTAATGCATTGGCGGGAATTACCACTCCTCAAACTCTCAAGATAGAAGGACATATCAAGAAGAAAAAGGTAATAGTGTTGATTGATTCAGGTAGCACCCATAATTTTATTCATTGTAAGGTAGCCAAGGAATTAAATTGTTTCTTATACCCAACACCAGAATGTCAAGTGATGGTTGCAAATGGAGGAACTATAAGTTGCTCTGGAAAATGCCATAATATCAAGCTAACCATGGGGGAATATGTATTGACTAGTCCAATGCTTGCCATTCCTATGGGAGGTGCTGATGTTGTACTAGGAGTACAATGGTTACAATCTTTGGGGACGGTAGCTTTTAATTTTCAAGAACTTTTCTTGAAATTTTTTTCAGAAGGAAAGGAAGTCGAATTACGGGGTATCGTAGGGAAGCCAGGAAGGATAATAAGCTCTAATGTCATGACAAAGCTTCTAAAGAAAGAACAGCGAGGCGTAATTGCACAATTATGCTCACTAGAAGTTCCAACATCAAAATCATCTATTTCTGCAGATCTCCAACAAGTCTTGGACAATCATTCCAAGGTGTTTGAAACTCCCAAAGGACTCCCACCTATTCGTGATCATGATCATGCCATTCATTTGATTCCAAGAAGTGTTCCTCCAAACATCAGGCCTTATAGATATCCTTACGTCCAAAAGAGCGAAATTGAACGTATGATTGCAGAAATGTTAGAGGCGGGTATAATTCAACCTAGTCAGAGTTCTTTCTCTGCTCCTGTAGTATTGGTACACAAGAAGGATGGATCATGGCGAATTTTTCCGGATTATAGGGAGCTCAATAAGTTCACCATTAAAGATAAATTTCCCATTCCTGTGATTGATGAATTATTGGATGAATTACATGGAGCAATTTATTTTACCAAGTTGGATCTTCGTTCAGGATATCATCAAATTAGAATGAAAATTGAAGATATTCCAAAAACAGCATTTCGAACTCATGAGGGTCATTATGAATTTTTGGTCATGCCTTTTGGCCTTACCAATGCACCTTCTACATTTCAAGGGTTGATGAATTCCATTTTCAAACCCTTCCTTAGAAAATTTGTGCTAGTATTTTTTGATGATATACTAATATATAGTAGGTCTTGGAAAGATCATGTTCAACATGTTGACAAGGTGCTCAAACTATTGCAGGAGAAACAATTATATGAAAAATCATCCAAATGTTTCTTTGGAGTACAAGAGGTGGAATATCTGGGTCATATTGTATCTCACGAGGGTGTTAAGGTAGACCCTAACAAAATTAAAGCCATTAAGGAATGGAAAGTCCCCACAACCATAAAGCAGTTGCGAGGATTTCTCAGGTTAACAGGGTATTATCGAATTTTTTTTAAGAATTATGGGAGAATAGCAGCACCTCTAACAACATTATTGAAGAAAGAAGCATTTTCATGGACTCCTGAAGCAACTAAGGCCTTTGAACATCTTAAAGAGGCAATGTGCCTAGCACCGGTCTTAGCTACGCCAGACTTCACAAAAACCTTTATTGTGGAATGTGATGCCTCAGGAAATGGAATTGGTGTTGTTTTAATGCATGAAGGAAGACCCATTTCTTTTGAAAGTCATCCAATCAAAGGAAAGTATTTACAGAAACCTATTTATGAGAAGGAAATGTTAGCAATACTGCATGCACTAAAGAAATGGCGAACTTACCTAATGGGAAGACACTTCAAGGTAAAAAGTGATCATGATAGTCTTAAACACTTTTTGGAACAAAGACTATCTTCAGAAGAGCAGCAAAAATGGGTCACAAAGATGTTGGGTTATGACTTTCAAATAATCTACAAAAAGGGAAAGCTTAATGTTGTTGCAGATGCACTCTCAAGAAAGAATGAAGAGGTGGAAGCATTGCTTTGTGCCATTTCTATTATCCAACCAGATTGGATAACTGAAGCAAGGGATGAATGGAAGAGGGATGAAGAAGTGTGGACACTCATTCAAAAGTTGCAGCAAGATCCTAGTACATCTGATACATTTATTTGGAAAAATGATTCCTTATGGTACAAAGATCGCTTATATCTTTGTAAGAATTCCCAACTAAAACAAAAGATTCTTCTGGAATTGCACACTTCTCCTTTAAGAGGACACTCAGGATTTTTAAAAACTTACCACAAGGTGAAGAAAGAATTTTTTTGGGATGGCCTTAAATCTGATATTCGAAAGTTTGTGGCGGAATGTTTGGTTTGCCAGCAGAATAAAGTGGAAACAATTAAGACCCCAGGACTTCTACAACCTTTATCCATTCCAAGTCAACATTAGGAGGAGATTTCAATGGATTTTATCACAGGTTTACCTAAGTCCGAAGGAAAGAGTGTCATCATGGTGGTAGTTGATAGACTTACCAAGTATGCACACTTTTGTGCATTA
The DNA here is from genome assembly GCA_034641835.2 of Pinus albicaulis. Classification (NCBI taxonomy): domain Eukaryota; kingdom Viridiplantae; phylum Streptophyta; class Pinopsida; order Pinales; family Pinaceae; genus Pinus; species Pinus albicaulis. The sequence goes on from JAXQQM020073473.1 coordinate 25,218, forward strand.
TCTCATCCATTTAAAGCAAGTACAATTTCTACTACATTTATGGACACAATTCAAAAGCTACATGGAAACCCAAGGGTTATTGTGAGCGACAAAGATCCCATTTTTACTGGAAATTTTTGGACAGAGTTATTTTCTTGTTTGGGTACTCAATTAGCTCATAGCTCATCTTATCATCCTCAATCCGATGGTCAAAATGAGATAGTGAATAAATGTTTGGAAGGATATCTTCGTTGTTTTGTATCTGATAAACAAACACAATGGGTCAAGTGGTTACCTCTCGCTGAATGGTGGTATAACACTTCCTTCCATACTGCAGCAAAAATGACCCCATTTATGGCACTTTATGGATATCATCCACCATCCATCACATCAACTTTAAGAGAAAATTCAAAGGTTCAAGCAGTGGAAGATCACATCGAGCATCAACAAGAAGTTCTCCAACTCTTAAAGGATAACCTGAATTTGGCACAAAATCGAATGAAACAACAGGCAGATCAACATCGCAGCGAGAGAAGTTTTGATGTAAGAGATTGGGTATTTTTACGGCTACAACCATATAAAAAAATGTCCCTCAAGCAAGCTAAGAAGGATAATAAATTATTTCCAAATTACTATGGTCCTTACAAGGTGTTGCAAAAGATTGGTACTATGGCATACAAATTGGAGCTTCTTGCTTCTTCGCGAGTACATCCAGTTTTCTATATTTCATGCTTAAACAAGGTTATAGGTGAAAATCTTCCAGTTCAAACAATATTGCCAGAACTTGATGAGGAAGGAAAAATCATATTGGAACCTGAAGCGGTCATGGAAACAAGAACTCGACAGCTACGGAATCGATCAATTTCAGAGTATCTCATCAAGTGGAAGAACTTACCCACTGAAGATTCTACATGAGAGGATGATAATTTTATACAAAAGCAGCTAGAGCTACTCAAGTGTTGAGGACAAATTTTTTTTGAAGCAGAGGTGCATGTTAGGTCCCTATATTACTATTTTATCCCATTATTGTTATTAGTGTAGCCCGATTATTATTATTATTGTACCCTTGTAACCCCAATATTTTTATTATTGTGCCCTTACATTGTTATTGTTAGGTCGGCTAGGATTATATTGTGTGCCCATGGACTCCTATACATATAAGGAGGTTTTGGTTATTTTTATCATCCAAGAATTGTTCATTTATGTAATGTATTGGAGGTTTCCCCCTCGAAGTGGTTGATTTCTAAGGCGTTGATCTCTCTTTTATTCTATTTTTGGAGCTGGTTTCATAACACATTTTCAATGAAAACATGCATTAGATCAATAGGTTTAAATACCTCATATTGACTTCTATATGGATGAAGTATAATATCATTCATCCTTATACCACTAGTATGCTGCGAGTGACCTACCTTTCAAGGTGCTTCTATGTAGAGTAGCTGAGAAACTACCCATAATAGTTAGGTAGAATTTGGGCTTAATTTTATTTTAAGAGAATTGATGAGGTGGATTTTATCTAGGTGGATATATGTTGCCACCCAACTATTCCACTAGCTTGCAATATAATTTTCCAATTTCAGTAGTTTTCTATTTTTGGCAGTTTTTAGGTCTTGAAATTTCAGAGCCATTTTAAGGCCCTAAACAACTATTTTTGGGGAAAAACATGACAATAGTGTTTAACTAACATAGACATTTAGAAAAAATATTCATCATACTGACCTTTTGAACGAGCTATCATGTGCACCAAATGGAGGTCGTACACCAAAGTTGCGACCCTGAGAAGTTGACATACCAACTTACCCCATTGGGGCCCATTTACGCTTTTAATGGTTCACCTCATATGGTTATGTTTTTGGATGTTTAGAGTTTCTCAATGATTCTTAATGATAAAAATGCTTTTGAGCCTCACTGTAACACAATTTAGGAAGGCATGTAGCTATCACATCTCTTCTTAGAAACAAGCTACCACTATTCAAGCGAGTTTTCTTCCGTTATGCATGTATACAATTTCAACATTTCCATTTACTAATTGAAATCAAATTTCATTGTATATTTTTGATTTGGTTATAAATTTGTATTTATTTTTATTCCCTTCATTAATTTAGGTTAGTGGCATCAGTACACTATGCTCTTTCTTTGTATTTCTATGGATTTTCCCACTGAGGTTGAGGTATAAGGATTTAGACTCAAACTACTTGATCCCTTGCAAGATCGTCCTCACATACCCTGGTACCCTCCCATTGTGGAAGAAAATAAAGACAAGGGAATAGGATATCCTATCAAAAAGTTGTGAAAGAGCTCCCGAGTGAAAAAGGAATGTTGTCATGCTGTTTAATTTTTCCCAAATCCTTTAATGGATAGCAATAGGAAAACACATCTTCATCAAGTGGCCACTTAGGTGCCCCTATTAAGGTACAAGTTAGATTTTATATTTGTATACTTGAAGGACATATAAATAAATATTCTCTAGAAAAATGGTAATGTTAAATATGCTATACGGGTAGTTTTTGGTCCATAATTTTTATGATAGAGAAAATTCTCTAGCTCTGACTTTAAGGACACCCCATGTCAAGGAATAGTGGGAAACTTAGTCTAAGAAATGGAAAATGGAGGAATCCACATTATTTTTAGTCACACCCACTTCAGAATATTTTAGGGATTTTGTATGAAAATATTACCTTGTTGGAGCTACGTAACATTAGTACATGTAGATTAACCACACTATGATAGGAAGGGGACTAAACACAGCTAGATCTCTCACAAATATATTGAGGTTCATACCTCATGCACCAAGTTGGTTATCAAATACTTTGAGCACAATATATTGCTCAAGTATAATGGTTATTTGTAGAAATAAATCTAGATAGAAATGGAGTTTTGGGACATCTCCTTTTTGCTTAATGCAAAAAGATGTCGATATGCAATCAAAATTCGTAAAAATTAAATAGAAGAAGTGATACTATGGATTCTATGAATCCTTCATAAGAGGAGGAGGGAAAAGAATTAAATACATAAGAAAGGACAGAGATCATATGACCACCCTTTAGTACAACAAATCGCATCTCACACCTCTAAAAATTTGTTATAGCAAAAGGTGGCTAAGACTTTTTTGAGCCTTCAAGGAACAAATTTTATTGCTAAAAAGTGTTGGCTCTTGAAGACTCTTGAAGGCCTCATGCCTATGTCCCAAAAATATTCATTTTCTATTTCCATTTTATACTCTAAAGTTTTGCTAATTTCATGAGAAAAGACTGCTGAGAAACCATCATTTTCCCCCTTCTCCCACTAATATCTAACCTTCATTTGTTCCCCTTTCTCTCCATAAAACTCCTCTGTTTTCATGATCCTCTTCTTCCATTCATGAAAATCATCTTTACATAAGTTTAAAACTCCTTTTTTAAACTATACCGAAACCCCCAAATCCATTGAAAACTCCGAAAATTTTTCATAAAAAATCCATTGAAAACTCCGAAAATTTTCATAAAAAACAAGTTTTATTTACTAAGTCTTAACCACTCCCCTCACATGCCCACACCCTAGAACCAAGCGCTAAACCCTGTTCGGTGCTTATCGCATCGGAGAAAATCCAAATGGGTTAATTGAAAGAACACATCAAACTTCTGATGCGATTAGGTCTCATATATGTAAACCCTACCCCATTTGCTTTCATTCCATACAACCTACACCTCGGGACCAAGTGTTGAAGTCCCAAAGCACTTAATCTCATCGCAAGTTTCGAATGGGTTGATTGAAAGACCGGACCTCAAGCTCCGATTGTGATTGGCCCTTGTTATATAAAGCCCCAGGCCCATTGTATTCCATACATCCAGCGGCCCCGCAATCAGGTGCCATTCACTTCATATATATATATATTTTCCGCCCTGATCCACTAAACCCTTGGTTTTATTAAAATTTGTGGATTTTTCATAAAAATATAAGGGTTTCCACTGGTGCAAAGTTGAAAAGATATTGACCGTTGATCTAAAGGCTAATCAACGGCCCGCGCAAAATCACATCCCAAAGTTTCAATCGCATCGCAACTTTTCATCGGGTGCATTTATTTACCACCCCCGATTACCGATCCCCAATTGGTTGTCCGTCGTTGATCTCCTCCCCACCTTTCCGTGATCCAACTGTCCTTGTTCCCTCCGACCACAAGTCTTAATTCCACTTCAAAACCCTCCGATTCACTCCCCACCATCTATTTGATCTTTAGATCGACGGTCAGCGCTTAATCGCATCACATTTTTCAATCGGTGCATTTGCTTGCCACCCCCGATTGCGATCCTCTGATGGGATCTGGACCGTCCACGTGTCCAGATTGGACGGTCCAAAATCACTCTGTCTTATCCTTCTTTCCGCTCTCCTTTTTTTTACCTCTTCTACGCAGATCTCCACCATTGGATGCTGCCATCCAACAGCTACGCTCCTCCCCTGCCTTCTGAAGCAGTTTTTCCAATTTACGTAGGATTTTATAATTTTTGTTTGTATTTTGCAAGGATTAATGGTTTTTCCATTATATTAAAGAGAAAGGCCGAAGGCCGGGAATGACGATTCCCACGCCTTTGATTTATCAAAGGGAACCATTCGCGAGGCTCTACTTCATGTCTTGTCATCGCTTCATGAGGTAGTGATGCCATACGAGCCCTGCGCGGCCTGCACATTGACAAGACACTGTGCTATTAAATCACCATCTAAAGAGTATCAGTGTTAAAGAACAGAGCACAGTAGAAAAATAAGATTGAAGACAAATTTGGGAATGACGGCTAAGAATGGTTATTAAAAGCCTAATTCCCAGAATTAAAACACAATTAAAGGAACATCATAAGTGTTTAACAGACAGAAAGGCCTCCACTACCACATTTGAGGCGAATTGATTCCTTCCAGCTACCACAATGCTACTTGTATTCACAAGCATTCAAACAGAGGCCGAATTTATTGTTCAAAATGAGATATTTTCCTCAACGCAGCCAGGGAGTTACTTCTGCAAGCAACTTAATGCAAAAAATATCTGCAGAGTTACTCCAACGTAACGAATAGCTTCAAAGTCAACAAAAGCTCCCACCGATCTTAATTCATGGATGTAAATCAATTAATACAGTAACACACCTGTAAACTTCTCCATCGAGCCCCTCAAAGACAAAGAAGTCTTGAATCTGTATTAATTGTCCTGAGAGATATTTTTATCAGATCTCACCTCCTCATTCTTCTATAAATAATTCTGTAGAAGATGGGAAACTGTTGGTTGCAGAACTTTGAAATACATTTGAGCTTAAACTTCTGATTGTAAATAGTATTCACTGGCCCTTGAAGCTCTGTTTGTGCTAGATTAGTTAGGCTGAATAGTGTAGATGATTGTTGAACTAAAACATTGGACTTGAAGACTGTAACTGGTTTGACATAAATAACAAGTTGTTTCTTGGGATCCTGGTCTATATCGCTGGTGAAGTGCCCCTTTCTTTGTTATTGTTTTTCCTTCTATGTATGTCATTTTATTCACTTTCCTTTGACAAAGAACAACGTTTACAGAGTTAGGATCTACTGTTTATCAATACCCTTCTCTAACTGATAAGCTTTATCTCAATGTTATCCTCTAATTTTTTTATTTAAGAATGATTAAATACAGCTTAAGCAGTTAGGAATGTTGGCGTTCCCTCGTCCTAATGTTTTCTTTAAACATTGTTCTTGAAAGTTATTTTCATAATTTTCTTATTAAAGTTAGACTATAAAAGTTTATGGTTAGCCCTGTTTCTAGTTTCTATCCTCCAAAGGCAGATTCTGAAGATTTCCCTGGGTGTTTGACTGAAAGCAGACTAGGTTTCAAAGTACCTTATCTGATCTTAGGTTACACTTTGTTTTTTCTTATGTGTTTTCATAATTTCTAAAGGTAATTATGTGGATTACTGGATTGTTTGTCAATTAAGCTGCTTTAATACAAACTTGCCCAATAAGTCTATGGTTAGCCCTATCCTTGGTTGGTTTTAAACATTTACTTAAGAGGATTTTCTTGTTTGGAATGACTATAAATCCCTTGTGAAATTATTATCAGTTTCCACCCCTCCAACACTTTATTGTTCCCATTCCATCATTTTAATCTCAATGATCTTGTGATATAGATGACTTGCCCCTTGGATCACTCTTGATGTTGTCGCTCAATTAAAGCCCTGTTATGAATCCATAGCCCAATGGACTAAAAACTAGCGTTATATCTATCTTTTAGCCAAAGCTGTTCTATTTTCTTGCAACATCTCACCTTTGAAACTCTTTGCATTCAGGACTTTTCACCTCAAACAATATTCATGCTCAACCATCCAAAAAAACCAAAACAAACCTTTGGTCTTCATAACTAGCCTAATATCATCACCCAAAACTTCAAAGACAAATCCATATTTGCATTCATTGGAGAGATCCCTCTCCAGATTCAGGAGGGCTAGATCTTAGAATCCCAAAGTTGGTTGAAACGATGTTGTTTCTGTGATCAGACTTTGTCAATTTTGCTGATTACAGATTCCTAACACCATGCATAAATAAAGAGTGGTAATGGGAAGATGAATAAATTCATGTGAAAGTGGTGTAAGTTCCACAAGATCCCCACTCATAACACCAATGAATACCACAAAAGTTAGTCACTGGTGGATGAACTAAAAAAAATATAGTCAAAGGAAATTTATAACTCTAAACCAAACCTAGATAATTGAAAACATATTGTTGGTGCAGAATACAGTGCTAGTGTGTCTACCACCAAGGTCAAAAAAAGTGATCCCAAAGATCCGGAGGGAGGTGAGCACCTCTTCCACTCACAAATGTGGGTGAAGGTTTCTCCACTATGTTCCATTGTTGATAATGGGAATCTAAAGAATTTCATATTATTATATATTGTTTAGTGATTGGGTATGATGGAAAAACCACACCCACAACCACACACAATTGGGTGGCTTTATCAAGGGTGATATCTCTGCATCAACCAATAGTGTTTCTTACCCTACAACATCAAGCCTTTCAAGGACAAGGTATTGTGTGATGTTGGTCCCTTGAATTTTTTTATGTTCTGTCAACCCAACCATAATTGTGGAAGTATCATGCTATGTATGAGTCTATAATTCATAGTGTTATTATTACTTTAGGTAGAAAAATATATAGGATACCAAATTTATCTCCCCCTACTACCACTTCTTTGATATTTTCTAAGTAATGTAGTAAGGTCATATCCCAGACTAAGAAATTTGTCTTTTTATTTATTCACTCTCAAAGTAAGGATAATATTTTGGCCACATACATGAACTCCACACAAGGATCCTCCACATAATATAGGAAAGTGGAAAATATTGTGGAGGAATATAGAGGCATGTTCTCCTCACCCATGAGGGTACCTTTGCACTATCAGGTCAAGCATTCAATTGATTTGACTGCCTGATGCGCCTCTCCACAATGGGATAATATATTATTTCTCTCTTCTAGAAAATGAGGAAATTGAGTGATAGATCCAAGAGTTGCTACATAAAGGGAGCATCTAACCAAGTTCCTCACCTTGTGGAATCCCAATTGTACTCATGTATAAGAAATATGAGACTTGGATATTCTGCATTAATTATCATGATATGAAAAAATCATATTTAGTAATAAGTACTTCATTCCCAAAATTGACAACCTTGGCCAACTCAATGATGCCAAGTACTTCAGTAATATTTATTTGAAGTTTGGCTACACAAAATCCCAATAGAACTGATTGATGTGTAGAATTCAACTTTCAAGTCTAAGGAGCATATTTTTGAGTGGTTGGTAATGCCCTTTCATTTGAAAAATTCCCCAACAAATTTTATGGTTGTATATATGGATGATATTATCATCTTCAATAAGATTTGAGTAGAGAACTTGCAACATATTTAAAAGGCCCTTCACACTCTACAACAACACAAGTTATGTGATAACCTGGGAAAAGGGTTCTTTGAAATGGGAAAGGTTAAATATCTTGGTTACAATATTGATGATATATATATATATATATATATATATATATATATATATATATATATATATATCCAACCAAAATCCAATTAATTGGATATTGGTCGGCTATAAAGGCTCTAACAGAGCTTCACAACTTCTTGGCCCTTGCTAATATCTAAAAAATATTCGAGTCAGCTTTCCCTTATGTCGCTTGGTCCTTAAGTTGAATGACCAAGGGAGGAGAAAAATAAAATTCTTTTAGGCCTTATTCACATCATAATACATTCGATGAACTCAAACACCACCTTTTTTCTGCACCATTTCTCACCCTGTCAAACCTGTAATATCCATTTGAGATTGAGGAAGATGCCTCCAACTATGTTATTCGTGTATTCCTAATTCAATAAATAAATTCAGTCTCTTATCATAATGATAGAGTCTCTAATAATTTTTTGCACCTATGATAAGGAGATGTATTCCATAGTCCAGGCTTGTGAACAATGGAAACATTATATTTTATAGGATATGATCATCCACATGGATCACAAGCCTCTTCAATCTATGAAAAGCCAATGGAAGTTAAATAGTGGCTGACATTGGAAATGGTTCACATACCTACAATAGTTCCATTTTAATATTAATTAAAACATGGGTAGAAAAATTCACATTGTAGTCCACCTTAATTGGTCCCTAGTTGTGGCACTGCATACGATTCTCAACTCTTGTGGGAACAAGACCTATAGATGGCCATAACTATACAACGGTGACTTGGAATTAATTGCCACATACCCATTATTGATGGCAGGTAAGAATTTTCCAAACTTCCACCTCCGTGATGCATTGTTGTGCTACCTGGGATGCCTATATGTTTCTTCAAATGAGTGTTCCAAGTTTATCTAGAAGGTACATTAAAATTAGGTGGTGTGTCACTTTGGTGTGGAGAAGAGTGTTGCAGTACAACAAAAGTATTTTTATTAGCCAAAAATTTGATATGATTTTTGCAAGTATATCAATTTTTTCATTTCCTGCGCTATTACCAAGAAAACCATCAAGACGTAGGGCATGTATACCGCTTTTCCTACTCATAGCTAGTGTAAGGAAGATGGACTATATGTCTAGTCTATATTCTGTGAAGAATTGTAATGATTGTGCATGCTTGTTTGTTGATATATTTTCTAAGATGGCCTCCTAACTACCAACAAGAAGAGAATCACAGTAGAAGCCATTACCAAGCTCGTCTTCAAACAAGTGTGGGTATATTTTTGGATCCCATAGACCATCATATCAGATCAATATAGCAATATCCTAAGTGAATTATAGTGGAGCCTCTGCCCATTATTGGACACCAAAATCACTAATTCAACTACCTTACAACCCTAAACTGATGACCAAACAAATGTCATCAACAGGATGATAGTGCACATTTTGTGCATGTACACCTCCATGCATCCATGAAAATGGGATGAGAGTCTCCCCTATGTTTAACATAGCTAGAATAGAGCTCCCTGTCACTCAACTGTCCACAACCCCTTACAGGTGGACCTGGGATTTCAGCAATTAGGTCCCATTGATGTTTCACTACCCATTGCAATTACATAGGCTAAATTTACACATGTTCAATTTGCATTCGAAAAATCTACCAATTTTATTAAATGAATTTAAGACATCCACCAGTTGGTCCATGATGTCTTGAATCAAACCAATAATATGTATAAAAAATGTCATGATTAGGACTGGGTTCCACACAAGTTTCAAGTATGATATAAGCCTCGTTTTCATTTGCAAAAGGAATTCCTTATAGGGTACCATTAGAGGCTTCAATCAATCTACTATTTACCTTAAACCATCACTAAGGTTGTGGGTTACAGTGATTTTTAGCCAAGTATGCCCCCATTTCTTGGCCTACACCCTATGTTCATGTGGACTACCTTTGGCCACACTTTCCACCATTGTTGGACACATTATAAATCATAGAGAAGTTAACACAAATATAATTCAACCTAAATTTCATTGAACAGGCCATAAATGATCAAATCATAGACATGGATATTAATAGCATCACTAATATAGGTTCCACCTATATTCGATTGTTAAAGTAGGCCAGCTCTTGGACCAAGGAAAGCGGCTCACATGAGGCCAAGCTCAGCCGAAGTTTCCATATCTCATGGAGGAATTCAACAAAATGGATACCATTTATTCCTAAGGGGTGAATATTAATCAAGGTGGATATCGGTGGCCACCAACCTATTCCATTGGCTCTGTTGGAGTAGGGTCCCCTAGGGTGTACTTTTTTTGGGTTAATGTTTTCTAAGTTTTGTTGTATGTGTTGCGTGCAAAATTTTAAAGGGGATTTGGGGTAGGTCAAAGTCCCTTAATCATTGTTAAGGGTTTTGTTAGCCTCATAGCCCCATATAAATTTCTTGACTAACAGCGAGGGCTAGTTTTTACGTAAGCCTACAAGGAATGCATTTCCCTTGAAAACACATCATCCTTGCGGCATTTTCAAGTTCCCTGCCTTGTGACTGTTTCCCTCTGCTGTACTGAGTCAATAGGCCTTGCTGATAAAGAATTATGCTCCTAAAGGCTTTATTTCTACCCTTTATACCCTTGCAAATTTCTTCATTTTCACCCCATTGTTCCTCTCCTCGAAGTCCCCTTTCTTCCCCCTAATTCCCCTAATTCCCATTTCCGTCTCAGAAATCCCCTCTAAAACATCCCTACTCCCTTGATAATTCCTAAATGCCCCTCCTTTCCCCTACCGTTACCCTCCTTGGGCCCTCAAATGCACTAAAAAGGGTTAAAAAACCACTTTCGAACCATATAATAGGCCTCAGCCCCTTCTCCTCTAGCCCTGCAACCTTTCTCTCCATGTAACCCTGCGCCATGACCGAGCGCTGGCCCGAAGGGTGCTAATCTCCAATGAGTATCGGGAGCGCCCTTGACCATTGATCTTGTAGATTGGATGGCGATCGTTAATTCCACAATGCCCATATTTTCCCCGTTTAAACTACTGATCGCGCCATCGCCGTTCATTCACCGCCAGATCAACAGTCTGGAGTTTACCCGCCGGTGGTCCCCGCAGCGCACTATTTCAAAACCCAGTGGTTTCTATCGCACTACCTTTGGGCGATTGGCGGTATTTCCTCATAGGCCAGCGATTCCATACACCTCTCAACGCGTGGTCCCTGTACGATTTCAAAACCACTATCCCATCGTGCGTTATCGCTCGGTACAGGACGCACATCGATATTCACGTCAGCCGTTAGATCTTGGGAGCCTCATTCGACGGTCATCGATCGACGAAGCTGCACGGGGTTTACCCATAGTCTCCGTACCTCGGGCCCACTGTTCGTCGTCCTCCGCTGTGTTTCCCACCGTCGATCTCCTTTGGGATCTGACAGTCCAGATTGGTCTTCTCCCCACTGTTGACCATTCCGCTGTTAACCGGTTCCGCCACGTAACCTCCACGTGTCTCGTCGTACATCCGCCATCCTGTTTCGTATATCTGTTCAAAGGTCGGAGATTCAAAGGTTTTCATTCATTTTTTCTCCCACGTCACCTCCCGACTGTAATCCATATTGTTTCCACCACACTATGGGCCTTCCACGATGTTTTCTCCATCTAACCAGTCTGCGTAGTCAGTCTAACCACCCCCTGTTGCGTCCACCACCTCCATTGTTTTCTTAACAAGTTGCGTGTTTTTGCAGGGTTTTCAAAAAGGCAGAAAACTGCCATGATTCACAGGGATCATTGTAAGCGGCACATTGAGCAGACAGAATTAAATTTGGAAGCTGGTACTACAAGGAATGTCAAGAAAGGTGGCGGTGGTATAAATTCCATCGAAGGACAAAGTTTGAAGCTTCATGGACTCTATCCCGCACCATTAAAGCCCAGATCTTGTAGAATCAAGACATTTATGAAGCCGTGGAGAAAGACCAGCTTATTGTCAAGAATTTCAACATTTGGCATTAGTGTTTTGATGTTTTAATACAACAGTTTAGAGGCAAAACACCAGATCAATGATCCCACAGATCATGCAAAGTACAGCACGCAGAAATTAATGCATGACAGGGGATTATACAACAACAGAATGTTTCTCCCTCCATGAAGGACAGAGCGTCCATGCAGTGCTCAATCTATGCTGTGTTCTAGAGAGGTTTTCTACCCTAAAATAGCCCCAGTACTATCAGAGCATTTACTTCATCAGTATGGCAGATCTCTTTATCGTTTCTTTATCTTTTGTTTATTCCCCAATAGCACCACACAGTACTGCAGCCAAAACACATCAGAAGTCATATTAGAGTAATCTCCAATCTTAAGAAGATCATTCGTTCACCCAAAGAACACCAGAGATTAATGCACAGGATTTATACAGAATTGGCTTCGACCCTCTTTCTTTTCAGAAGTTTAATACTGCATTTAGTTATCCACCTACCTCCTCTGTTCCTCCGGAGCTATAAATTCATGAAGAGACTCATTGTAATGGTTGTTGATGAGTTATCAGAGAACTGCAAGTAGTTTCTTTTGAGACACAGTCTCTGTGTAAATATTGTAAGATAGGTTGAAGGGGATGTTTTCAGACTGAATATTCAGCTATTGGCAATAGTGTACTTGATTGGTATTGTTATTTAATATGACAAGCACATTTCTTTAGATCCTGATCTAAAGCAACGGTGATGTTTTCCTATCTCTGTTTTTACATTCATTTCATTTCGTTTCTACTGGCTTGCATCAGAATATTGGGATAGGATTTACCCTTGTTAGGTACCCTATGTTTCTGCTCTCCTTGCCATTTATGTTTCTCTTCTGAATGTATTATCTAAGGAATGTTTTCACTTGGTTTAACCAGTGTAGTGGATGATATTGCCTGCTCTCTGATGTATGAATTAAATGAATTCAGTTCTTAGATGCTTCTTGTTATAGATTTAGTTGGAAGATTTGGGAACACTGGGGATTAGAGTTAGCCCTGTCCACTAGGATCCTTGTACGACCTGCTGATCTGTAATTTTGTGCTCTAAAATCTGTGTTATCTCCTCCCTCCTACTTTCCATATCACATAATCATCTTGAAAGATCCTAAGTTTCAGATGACTAGCCCAATTGAAAGCCTGCCTATTGATTAGCAAGCAAATCCTTTCCTGACTCCATTGCCCAATGGTTTTGAATATTTCCTGGAATATTTCACCTTTGCCTTATCCCTCTTTGCTCATCCTGGCCTATATTGAACCCTTCATTCCTGATAACCAACAACAAAAAAAAACAGTCAAAAAACAAACCAAGAGCCTTATAACTAGCCTAAAATCATAACATTTGAGCCTCATAGACATAAACCTTTGCTCATACAGAGAGATCCCTCTCTAGACCCAGGAGGGCTAGATCCTGAGGTCTGAAAGTGGTTCTGATGTTGTCTCATCTTTTGGTCTTGCCAATATGGCCAAAACATGGGAACCCCAACATAATGCAGACCCACTGGGGATCGAACCCAATCTCTCTGGTTTGGAGGATTGAACGCCTTTATTCTCACATCAACCTCTACACCATTTGTTTTGTTTTTCCATACTCTTGGACAGAGTCTGGAAAGGGCTAGGTAGCCTCCAAATCTCACACTCTTTCAGAGGTGACATATCTGGTAAATGCCCTCCCAGTCAATCTCTGGTTAGAGTTTGCTGTGTTTTGAAGATATCCTTGAAAAGGGACATCTCAAGGGCACTGTGGTGGACAGTGTACCCTCCAAAAAACATCCTAACCCTTCCACCTGGTGACTCCATAGTTCCCTAAATGTTTCAAAGACTCCACTGGTGATCAGTAGGCCTGCTGATTATCTTGGTTCACATTAGACTCCACTGGGAGACTAACCCCCATAACAGCATCAACCACAGTAGAAGTAACAAGTAGGGGAGCATCCTCAAGGGAGCTCATACACCTAAAATATCGACTATTTCCAAACACATCCATAGAGCTAATTCTACACCAGAAGATCTTACATCTCTATCACACTTTCACCTTGACCTAGACCTTCCTAACAGCTTATCTAGAACTAGGTCATTCAGTAGCTTAGATCAGCTAGACCCTGAGCTTCCTGATTCACCACGGCAAAGTGGTAGACACCTTGGGAATAGACAGACCCTTCCATCTACTCCTCCCAATTTACATTTCATACAAAAATTGGGGCTTAGTCACCCTAGGTCTGCTCATATGTCCTTTTTTGGTCATAATATCCTTGTAATCCATATACCTGCTGCCCAAGCCCCTTTAGCTCATCAAAATATCATTATGGAAGCCTGGTATGCACCTCTGGTTTTACCCCAGCCTCTAGTACCCTTACCGAATGATTATCAGTCTAAGATTCCACACTTCACTGCAAAGGAGTCCATCACAGCCCAACAACATGTAGATAAGATGGAGGATTCTTTCGACTACATGGAAATTGATGATGATACAGTCAAAATGAGAATCTTTGCCCAAAGCTTAGGGGGTGATGTGAAGAAATGGTTTAAGGGCCTACCTCCAGGTAGCATAAATGATCTTCCATGCTTATATCAAAATTTCATTAAAAAATGGGAAACTAGGGTGAATCCTCGCCAACTCCTAGCAGAATACATGACCCTTAAAAGAAACGTAGGAGAGAGTGTTCACGATTACACAACAAGGTTCAACAGCATCTACAACGCCCTCCCTCCACATATGAAACCTCCGCAAGGCATGGCCCTAGCAAAATACCCTGAAGGCTTTGATGCTGACATGGCCTATGAGCTTAGGGATAAGGAATACAACACATTGGAGGACATGCAGAAAGGAGCAGTGAATATAGAAGCCAACCTGATTGAGAAAAGAGCAAGACTGAAAGCTGAGAGAAGGGTAACATACATAGATGACAATGTAGCCTCCACATCTGACCAAAATTATGATAAGTTGTCTAAAAATGTGGAAAGGTTACAACAAATGATGGAAAAGATGGTTGTCACCGTTAGCAATTAGAACAAGAACCAGAACCAGAACTTTAGAAGAAACAATAACACTCCCAACAGAAAAAGAGAATCAGATCAACAAGTTATTCCCCCATTCCAAGAGAATTTTCTTGATGAAGATGAGGGAATCATAGAAGAGTCTGAGGGAAACACAATTAATATGTTTGAAACAGAATATTCAATCCATAACTATTATTCAGAAGAAGACCAGCCTTCACCCTCTGGTTGGGAGGAGGAATGGTTGGAATCTGAATATTACAGATTAGGATTTGAAAAAAGAGTATGAACTTAGAAGCAAAAAGAGTCAAGAAACTTCCAAACCCAAAGCTTCTAAGACTACCATCAAAAAGAGGCCTAAAAAAACTTCTAAAGCGACTGCTGAAACTAACAAATCAGCAACTGAGAGTTCTGGAAAGAATGGAGGAAAATACAACCAAAACACTAATGCACAAGGTAAACCAGCTAGCAGCACTAGAACTGCAGTTAGTGCTCCTAATAAAACTGTCACAAACACTGTACATAATGAGAATCAGCCCACTGATTCAGCCGCTAAAGCAGTGGCAAATAGAACAGAGATGAGTATGCCAAAGAGTCAGTCCACTTTCAGTTTGGAAGGTGAGATTGCAAGAATTAAAATCTTTGTCCCACTTTCTGAGCTGGCCACTCAATATGTATACAAAGGCCATATTTTGAAGGCTTTGAACCTTAGTGAGAATGGTGACTCTGCTAATTTGAATGATGATCAGCCTGCCCTCCTATTTGGACCTAAGATAGAGGGGAAGTTTCAGGAAGTGGTAGTTCCACCTTTCTATATCAGTCTCAAAATTCATGATAAGATCCTACATAATGCGATGCATGATTCTGGAGCATCTCACAACCTAATGCCTAAGGTAGTTATGGAAAGACTAGGTCTAGAGATAACCAGACCCTACAAAGACTTATACTCTTTCAACTCTAGAAGAGTAAAATTCCTAGGCCTGATCAAATACTTGTGTGTGAGCTTAACTCAAATCCCGGCTAAATGCATGGTCATGGATGTTGTGGTGGCAAATGTGCCACCCAAGTATGGCATGCTACTATCAAGATCATGGGGAGACAAGCTGCATGGTAAAATGCAGATGGATGGCTTATATGCCACAATCCCAATCTTTGGCCAACTTAGAAAACTGTATAGGGAGACACAGATGAAATTCCTAGTCAGTAGCCCCGAAAAACCAGAAAATTCACCTGTTTATTCTGTACACACAGACCTTGAATCCTTCATCTTTTGTAATGATGCATCCTTGGAAGGTTCAAAGTCCCAAAACAAAGATACAAATGGAGAGGCAGAAGCTATTGATTTTAACATAATGGCTGCTTTGGATTTAGAGGACAACGAAGAAGAAAATCGCAATGAAACCTATAGGATATGTGGTGGAGACCTAACCCCGAGTGAACAAGAAACAGAGTGTAAACAGCCATCTAGCTAGACCCCTGAGACTCATACATTTCAAAAGGAACAAAGCGATCCACAGCCTAGTATAGACCCTATAACGCAACATAATGGCGAAAACAGCCACAGGGAAAAGAATGACACCAAAACCAAGAGTGAACCCCTGTGGGTGATGAACTTTGATGGGTCATGCCCCAAGAGAACTGTCAGAGTAGGGGTATGGTTACAAAATATATAAAATGACTATGCTGAGAGCCATGCCTATAGTCTACATTTAAAATGCACGAATAACGTCGCTGAATACGAGGCTTTGATCCTAGGTCTAAATTTGTTGATGAAATTAAGAGCCCGTAAGATAGCCGTGCAGGGAGATTCTGAGCTGGTGATAAAATAGGTAAACAGGGAATACACAGCAAAACATCCTAGGCTGAGACCATATAGGAATGACACCATGGATCTACTGAAAACGTTTGTGGAATAAAAATTAGTGTTCGTTCCTAGGAGTCAAAATGTCATTGCAAATGGATTAGCTTGCCTAGCCAGTTCCTACCCCAAGACTCCCAGAGACCAACAGATCATCATTCAGACCAAATTTAGACCTCCTTTGCCGGATAACGAAAAATATTGGCAGGTTTTTGAAGGTGACAAACAGATCGAAGATTTTCTGGTAGGCAGAAACGAGTTTGAATTTTCTGATTTAGACTCCAAATCTGATAGTAGATGCCTAAGTGAAGAATCCTCAGATGAGGAAGAAACACCCTGTAACATAGAAATAAATTCTTTAGATGAATAGACTAGAAATCCAGGCCACAAAAGTGAAAATGCAGATAGTGAAGAGGTAGAGGTGCTGCAGGCCAAAGATAAGAATATACCCAGAGGCCTGGCACCCTTAGAGGACCTTTTTGACTTTGATGATGTGGCTAAAAATCCCACTATAGAACATGCAGACTCTGATGTGGAATAATTCAATATAGGCGCTGAAGATAAGCCCAAAATGATCAAAATGGCTAAGTCTTTACCTGCAGACATGAAGAAGAAATACATTGACCTTTTCAAGGAATTCATTGATGTATTTGCATGGATCTATGAATATTTAAAGGCCTATGACACAAATATCATTCAGCACAAAATTCCCTTGAAAGAAATTCAAAAGCCCTTTAGGCAAAAAATTTGCAGAATCAATCCCAAACAATTGCCTACAGTAGAGAAGGAGATTAAGAAAATGTATGAAGCAGGTATAATTGTGCCGGTGAGGTTCTTTGATTGGGTATCAAACTTAGTCGTTGTAAGGAAGAAAACAGGAGAAATCATATTGTGCATAGACTTCAGGAATCTTAACAGGGCCTCACTCAAGGACAATTACCCTTTGCCTAAAATGGAACATATCCTTCAAAAGGTAGTGGGCTCTAAAAGGATCTCCTTGTTGGATGGTTTTTCAGGATATAACCAAGTCTTAGTGATCCCAGAAGACCAACTCAAAACAGCCTTTACCACTCCATGGGGTACCTTCATGTATGTGAAGATGCCTTTTGGATTGATGAACGCTGGAGCCACCTTCCAAAGAGCGATGGACATAGCATTTTCAGATGAAATAGGGCACTTCATTGTTATCTACTTAGATGACATAAGAGTCTTTTCCAAGACTGAAGAAGAACACCTGAAACATCTGAGGAAAGTATTCAAAAAATGTAGAAGGTTTGGTTTGTCTTTGAATCCCAAAAAGAATTTTTTTGGGCTACAATAAGGTAAGCTTCTTGGCCACATTATATCCGAGAAGGGAATCAGGATAGACCCACAGCGAGTTGAGGGAATACTACAGATCACACACCCAAGAAACATCAAGGAATTACAGTCCTTCATTGGGAAGATTAACTTCCTTAGGAGGTTTATTCCAAATCTGGTTGAACACCTTAGGAACATGACTAACATGCTGAAGAAAGGTGCATGAGTTAAATGGACTGTAGGAGCTAAACAATCTTTCGAATCAGTGAAACTCGCACTTACCCAAGCTCCCGTCCTAATTAGCCCAGATTTCTCCAAAGATTTCCTGATCTTTTCATTCGCCTCTGAGCATACAGTGGCTGCAGTCTTGCTGCAGAAAAACACAGAGGGAATGGAACAGCCAATTGCCTTCTTTAGCAAAGCACTCAGAGATGCACCCTTGAAATACAACATCATGGAGAAACAGGCCTATGCTCTGATTAAGGCCTTGAAAGACTTCAGGGTGTACATATTGCATTCTCATACCATAGCTTATGTGCCCAACATCATAGTCAAAGATATACTGTCCCAAGACCCAGATGGGAAAAGAGGCAAATGGATAGTCGTGATCTTAGAGTATGACCTTGAGATAAAACCCACCAAACTGATTAAAGGTCAGGGCTTAGCTAAATTAATGGCTGAATCCAACCTACAAGCCCTAGACATTAACATGATAAATACCTTGGATGAGCAACAAGAAGTGCCTGATCTCACTGTTGAGGAAAAATTTCAGAGCTCTCCTTGGTATTCCGACATTCTGTATGTGCTTACACACCTCAATGCCCCTCCCGGACTATCAAAGACTAAGGCCAGATTCTTAAAACTAAAAGCCAGAAATTACTGCATCTTGGATGGAAACTTATACTGGAATAATCCTAATGGCCTATTGCTTAAATGTTTGCCATAAAATGAGGCAGAGAGGGTTAAACAAGAATTCCACGCTGGAGACTGTGGAGGCCACCTGAGTTGGAAAACCACTGCAAAAAAAATACTCAGAGCTGGCTATTATTGGCCCACACTCTTCAATGATGTTCATAAAATGGTAGTTTCCTGTCACAAATGTCAGATCTTTGAAGGCAAAAGAAAACTCCTCCCTTTACCCCTACAACCCATCACTGTCGAAGGCCCTTTTCTGCAATGGGGCCTAGATTTCATAGGGGAAATTCACCTTGCTTCTTCTGCCCAACACAAGTGGATCCTAACAGCCACATATTATTTCACTAAGTGGATAGAGGCCGTGCCCACTAGGAATGCCACAGATTCAGTCATCATTAGTTTCCTAGAAAGTCACATCCTCTCTCGGTTTGGCTGCCCAAGGAAAATAATCACTGATAATGCTACTGCTTTCGGATCCAAAAATATGGTTGATTTTTGTCACAGGTACCAAATAGCACTTGGTCATTCAACTGCCTATTACCTCAAGGTAATGGATTAGTTGAATCATCAAACAAGAGCCTGGTGATCATCATCAAAAAGCTGTTGGAAGAGAACAAAAAATCATGGCATAACAAGTTAGTACATGCTTTGTGGGCTAACAGGCTTACAACAAAAAATTCCATTGGCATGTCACCATTTCAGCTTGTCTATGGAACAGAAGCAGTATTCCCTACCAGCCTTGGGTTACCAGTGATCAAATTGATCCAGGAGATCCAAACAGAAGAAGAAAGCATGGTGAGGAGAATAAATCAGACAATCCATCTACAACAAACAAGGGAAGAGGTCTACAACAAAGCAGTGAAGGTCCAGGAAAATATAAAGAGATTGTTTGACAAGAGAACCAAAGCTACTGATTTTAAAATTGGAGATAAATTTTTGAAGTGGGACTCAAGGAGGGAGGACAAAGGAAAGCACGGCAAGTTTGACAACTTGTGGCAGGGTCCATACATCATCTAGGCCACCGTGGGTCCAAATGCTTTTTTTTTACAGGAATTAGATGGTACAGAGCTGTTTGGGGGTCCTATCAATGGCAGGATGCTCAAGCACTACTTCTGCTGATCTTGCATTTCCAGTTTCATTTCCATTGTACATACCATTGCAGTTTTTTTTTTCAAAGAGAAAAGAGAAAATGTTCCAAAAAAAAAAAGAGGTTCGAACATGCTTAAATCATGAACCTCTAATGTGCAAAGGATTGGCTCTAATAAAATCAAAACCTGAGCCAAAGAGAGTCAAACAGTCGGTCCTAACATGCCCAAAATCTGGACCAGCAAAGAAAAAATAAGAATCAGCTCTAACCTGCCCAAAACCAGAGCTGAAATGAAGAAAAGGAAGTGACTCTAACATGCTCAAAACTTGAGTCACAAAAGGAAAGGAAGGATATGACAAGTTCCAGATCTCAAGCCTTCACAGTTTTGTTTTTAGTTTTATGCAAATTTCGTCCATGTGCAACTATCTTTATGCCTCGGATCCACAACAAGTCAGACAGTCTAATCCTGGCTTGACTGTTTTTAAATTTCTATTGTAAAACGTAGAGAAGAAATCTGCTGGACAGTTTAATCCCAGCAGATATTAGAATAGGTATAGAAACATATGAGGCCAATAGTATAATCTGGTCTCATGGAGCAATAAGGGTAGAATTAGATTAGGTTTATTTTCTGTTATAAAAATAAAAGATGTAAAGGGTCTGCTAGCTCAAATGCACCCTAGAAGAAGAAAAATGCTAGGATTGTAGTATGGGTAGGTAGATTGTTGAGGAAAGTTTTTCTGCTGATGTAATGTCTACAGATTGTGGCAGTTGATCAAAGAAAGAAAGGTATGTGCCAAGCAGCAGGCAACTAGCCTACTCCAAAGATCTATTCTCTGAATTCTTGACTCCTTCAAGAAGAAGCCATCCCCATGTGGAGCCACTGTTAGCCCCTTATAAATTTCTTGACTAGCAAGCAAGGGGCTAGTTTGTTCTGTAAGACTGCAAGGAATGCATTTCCTTTGTAAACACATCATCCTTGCAGCCTTTCCAAGTTCCCTGCCTGGTGACTTTTTCCTTCTGCTGTTCTGAAACAATATGCCTTGCTGACCAAAAATCAAGCTCCTAAAGATTTTATTCTACCTTTTATACCCTTACAAGTTTCTTCATTTTCACCCCATTTTTCCTCTCCTCAAAGTCCCCTTTCTTCCCCCTAATTCCCCTAATTACCCTTTCCATCTCTGAAATCCCCTCTAAAACATCCCTACTCCCTTGATTATGCCTAAATCCCCTTTTTTCCCCTACCGTTACCCTCCTCGGGGCTCAAAATGCATTAAAAAGGGTAAAAAACCCACTTTCAGACCATATAATAGGCCTCAACCCTTTCTCCGCTAGCCCCGTAGCTTTTCTCTCCACAGAGCCCAGCGCTGTGACTGAAGCACTAGCCCCAAAGGCGTTTGTCCCATATGATTATCGGGCGTTGCCTCAACCGTTGATCCATATAGATCGAACGGTAATCGTTTAAACCCACAGCGCGCGTAATTCACCCATTCAACACACGGATCGTGCCATCGCTTTCCATTCACCGCCAGATCAACGGTCCGGAGTTTACCCGCCGGTGGTCCCCGCAGCGCACTATTTCAAAACCCGGCGGTTTCTATCGCACCGCCTTCGGGCGGTTGGCGGTATTTCCTCATCGGCCAGCGATTCCATACACCTCTCGACGCGTGGCTCCTGTACTATTTCAAAACTGCTATCCCATCACGCGTTATCGTTCGGTACAGGACGCACAGTGATATTCACGTCAGCTGTTAGATCTGGGGAGCCTCATCCGACTGTCATCGTGTTAGGGTCCCGTGATTTGGCTGATTGGCAAGCCAAATGACAATGTAACATCAAACCAAGCTTTGGAGCCCAAGGACCTAGCCTTCCTGGACTCAGAGAGGGCTCTCTCTATATGTGTAAGGGATATCTGTGTGTTTGCTTATTTGTGTTCTGATTTTAGGCTAGTTATGAAGTAAGTTTTTGATTTTTTTGTTTTTTAAGTTGTGAGGGATGAAACTGATCAAAGATATAAAATAGATAACAAGATGTTAGATTAACTGGGCTATGGGGTCAAAAGGTCAAGAAAGCTATTAGATGACGATACAAGGTTGTTGAAGGGCCGATTTGATTCAAGGTAGAAAGGATCTTAGGGAAAAATGGAGTAAATGGACATCAAGTTTGTGAACAACAAAGAGTTTCAAGCATCACTGGTTCAATAGATATCATAAACATGGTAAGGAAAACCCTTAATCATGCAACATGTAACTATAAACTAATCAACACATAGAAACAAACATTCAAGCCATGCATAGAAGTATAAGACCCTCTAACTTTGGGAAATGGCTATCAGACTTTGGGGAAAACACATAAGATGGACTAACAACTCAAAACACTATGTCGGAATGCCTAAACATAGTACTTCAAGTCATTGGGCACTTTGAACAACAAGATTTGCATAGTTTTAGGCAAAGGGCTAGATCGGGACTAGGCCTCCTTGGTTCAAACAAAATGATAATCTTAATCAGTCAAAGAGATAGCTTCATGGATGGAACTATGGACAGTCATAGGTAAGCAGGGCACACCATACATCCTACTCAACATGCATAGAACTATTAATGAAACTAGCAACAATATCCTCAAGTTATTAAAGAGCAGTTAAGAATTCTTTAATGCAACTAAGGAGGAAGAAAACATAAAAGCTTTGAAGATTCAGGAATTTTGAGGTGCCTCCATGGGCATATCTTAAATTTGTTCTCTACTGATCTATAGCAAGCAAGAAACATGTATCATGAATGAAAACTAGAAGACAACAACAAAGCAAGAAACACTATACCATTCTACCATGTCATGGAATCCATCAACAATCCTCCATCATCCATCCAAGAACATTCAAGAGGCAATCCAAAAGCATAACACAAGTATTTTCTCCAAAGCTCATATGACCAATATATTGCTTCTCTTCTCAAGTTCAGCCTTGTTTACAAATGAGAGCTTGTGGAATAAATAGGCTCAAGTGAGGAAAACCTCATGTTTCAACCTCCTCTCCTATTGGCCTACTCAAAATATCTAAACTTGTTCTTGAGGCTTTGCAAAGCCCAAGGCACAAAAATATCTCATAAAATATCTAAAAAGTGCTAAAAAAGGAAAAATAATTGACTTTGCATCATTTTCCATGTGCAAAAATAGCTAAACGCACATTTGGAAAAAGCAGATTTTTGAGGTTCAAAAATTACAAAAATACTTCAAATTTTCATCAACAAAAGGTCCCCTGAATTTCCAGAAACATTTGGCAGCCTTCCTGATGTCAAAACGAAGCTCATGATAGCTCGTTGGAAAGCTCTAAGTGTCTACTTTCCGGCGCAACTGAAATTTCTCCAATATGATGCCCAAAATCCCTCCAAATCTGCACCTATGTGTAAAAAGCCAGAAAATTACAGTCTGCTGATAGACCGGGCAGAATGTGCAAAATGCGAGCCCTTTTCGCTGTTTTGAGGGGGCAGATGATCTCCAAATGCTCTGAAAATCACTGAGGACATGCTCATGAAATTATGGCATCCAATGATACCATTCTCCTCCCTTTACGAATCCTCAAAATGAAATGGTGAATTTATGAGTCTTTGACCAAAAACTCAAAAATGCCAAAAAACCAAAAGTTGTCAAAAAAGGCCCAAAATTGGTGTGCATGACCCTTAAGGGTCTTTAGAAACATGCTCTAAAACTGAAGCCAAAATTTCAAGTGCTGATGTACCATTCTACTCTTTCCATGCCGGGCGCTTCCCTTTAGCCTTCTTTTCCATCACTGTTTTGAGTTTCTTCATGGCGCTGCTCTTTATCATTGTGCTGCATATCATCAATGTATTCTCCTTTACCTTGTTGCGCTGCCTCACTGTGCTCCCTTTCAAAACATTGCCCCTTCTCTTTGTATGCCACTCAACAATAAAACTCAAATAAAAACACAGTCAGTAAAAGATACACAGTCCAAACAATCTTTTCTGTGTTTTGTGGTAAGGTCTCTCTGCTTTTAGTAATTTGGAGGACACAAGACAGCCTTGTTTTTTGGATAAGGCAGAACACAACCTTCTTAATTCACAACACCGCTCTTTTCTTTGTAGGCCACTCAACTAGTGGATTCAATAACATGAAGACAGTCAATCAGCAAGACAATACATAGTCCAAGGTTTACTGTGTAATAGGTGACAGAGTTCATTTTTCTTTTGATGTGGTCATAGAGAATCATGTAGCATTTTTAACAACAATAAACCCCTCCTCAAACATAACACTGCCCTCTTTAAACTCTACTGTCCTTTTCACAAAGTTTGACAATACCTCTAATTGATTTGAGCAGCTTTACTCACCAAAGTCTGTTTATGGTCAAAAGGCAGCCATGACCTTGCTTTTTGCCACACTGAGGAAGACTTTGAAAAAAGACCAAGAAATACATGGATGATTTCTGTGTTTGGAATTCCGACCACTGCTTCTGCTTCAAATGTTGAGCTTCTTTAAAAAAGGTGCCTTCATTTCCTAATACTCTTTTGGGGACAGATTACAGGTTTTTTAAACATTAAAAATAATCCAAGCCTTGCTATGCTCACTGCTGAGCAATCACAGACTCCAGCACTCTTGAGTTTTTCTTTTTTAAAAGATTAGACCTCCCAAGCATGGTTTTATCCGTCACATATAGTTTATAGAATTCATGGTTTGTCATTGTCCTTTGAGGGTAGCTCTAGAATTTCTTTGAGATTGAATAAACCTCCCACCATTTTCCATTATGACAAACTTTGTCAATAGATTCTAATCGAATCATTTTGAAAATTCTATGAAGACTTTCCCCTTTTTACCAACTTTAAGACTCTTGAAAACATAGCACTTAACACCCTTTAGAATTTTGAAAATATCAAAGAGGCACTTGTAGTACCTTTGGAAAAATGATGATGGTGCCTTTCGAGGAGTTTGATCCACTTTAGGATTGATTTTAGGGGCATTTTGATCACTGAAACATGCGCGGCACGTTTGATAAGAAAGGTGCCACACGAAAAGAGGAGTGTCGGGTCACTGTCGGGCCGACAGGACCCAAACTTACAGGTGCGCCACGCGCCTGTGCTTTCCTTTGTAAATTGTGCGCCTAAACGCGTCACGCGCCGCGCAACCTTAAGCGCCAAAAAAACTGTGTTTTTTGCTCAAAAATTCTTTCTCCAGTTTTGTAAGCAGCAAGGGGGAGCTTGGATGTTTCGTTGGAGTTTGCAAGATATATGGTATCAGTCTTAAGCTCTTTTGAAAATGAAACACCAAATCTTCTTTCATACTTTGTTTGGCAAGGGTTTCTCTCAAAATATTTTTGAAGAGCCCTCTTTTCTTAACACTTGAAAACCTATCCACTTAAAACATAGCTTGATACCATTTATTTCAATAAGGGTCATAGTGGCAATGAGAAATTCTTTTTATGGAATTGGCCCCTCTTGACATCAAACAAACTTCTTCAAGACTGTAAAACTTTGCTACTTTTTGTCCAAGTAATGAAGAAATGTCCTCTTTTTCTGATATTTGCACTGTAAGAGGAAAATGGCCTGAAACTACTATGGAAGATCTGCAGATTTGCCTTTGGAGGGTGATCACCTTCTTTATGGACAAAAACTTGACTGTGATTTCTATATTTCTTCCCACCTCCTGCATTTGTGCTGCTCATTGGGCTGCAACAGTGAGGTGCCTTTTTAACCCCCTTTCATAAGGAAACTGCCCTCTTTGTAACAGTAGCATGCATGTTCAAATTTATTTTCTGTCCTCTATGATGTATAATTTGAAAGTCATTTCCCTATGAGTAGGAAAATAAATACTTTTTGAAGCATAATCATCATCTGTTACCTGTGTAATGACCTTTTCTTTCCTTCTTTGTTCTTACATGTTTGCTCTATTTCATCTGTCCCTATTGTGTTTACAATTTGTCTGTCAGTCAGTGAAAACTCTAGAATCAAGTACTGCTCTGGCCCTCTGCTTGTGAATGAAGGAGGCCTTTTACTTGGTTAAATGTCTGAAGATTTGTTTGATAAGCCTGTGCTTATATTCAGTTTGCAATTTTTCAAGTCAATATTGGCCAGCGCCCTCTGCTTGTAGATGAAGGAGGCGCCTTAACTCTATGCTTATAGATGAAGGAGGTTCTTGGCCATGAAAAATTACTAGTCTGTTTGACAGTGCTGTCTTTCTTCTACTGTGATTTCATGCTAAATGGAAACTGTAAGGTCTTGATTAGTAACTCCTTACCCTGCAGATGTATCTCAGGCTCATGTTTACATTGAGAAGCAGTTGTTCTTCTGAATGTGGATTCAAGAATTTTCTCCTGAGATGATGACATGTTTCCTGTCTTTGTAAAATCCATAAAACACTGTAAAACACCTAAAATCAGCTTGAGACTGTGGTCTATGCATTGCTGAGACTTAGGGGTGTATAAGTGGCGCGACTTAGAGCTGTGATCAATTTCATTAGCAGAGTGGAAGGTCTGTTATGACTGGTCTGTAGCAGATGGAGGTTTTTTGGCTATTATATGTTTGCCAAGGGTGAGATGCCTTAAAGCGCCACTTCCTAACTTAGGGGAGGCTTTTTTGAACAAATTTGGATTGTCTTTTTAGAGCTGATGGGCAGACTAGTAGGGCTGAAGCTAGATAGGATAGTGATAATGGGGTTTCACCTTGACATGGGCGAACTGAAAAGTAGGAGGGCGAAAAAAAATTTATGAGGGTTTTCTAGATGACAAATTGACATATGGAGATCAGCTTCTAGAAAACTCAGCTATAGATTTAGTCATCACCAACAAGTGAAAAATACTGATGACTAACAGTGGCTCCATTTGGGGAGGGCAGCTCCTCGTCAGGAGGTGTCCAAAATTCAGATCTTTGGCTTATGAAGACCAGTGCCTTACCCATTGGCGCAAAATTTCACCCTTCTTTGATGCTATTTCTGAAAAGTGACAGCATGGTTAACATCAATGATATTTCTACCTACCCCACTATCTTTCCTAACATTTTTTCTTCTCTTTGGTGCATTTGAACTAGCAGCCTTTTGACAATGTATATTTTTCTTTTTGCAAAATGAACCTATCTATTTCTACTCTTATATCTGCCGGGAGTTCAGATTAAACTGATGAAATCCTTAATTACTCTACCTAAACTAGATCAACTGTCAAGATTAAGTTGTTTGACAGGATTTTATTATCTAATCTAAAACACGAAATTCAAAATGATCAAATCAGGGTTAAACAGTCTAATTTGTCATGTATTTGCGGCATGAAAGGACAAACTGCACACAAATATTATTTTGCAAAAAGGAAATCTAGAAAAACGGGGCTAAGATGTACAATGTGTTCTTCATCCCTCGCTTCTCTCTTTGGTTCTGTTTTGGGCATGTGGAACCAATATCTTTTCCTAATCTACTCTCTGTGATAAGTCAATCTTACACAATTTTGACCATCTTTTCCACTCGCTAACTTATCAGCAATTAAATTTAAACATGTTCAGCTATGATTAAGCTAGATAGATGAACAAGACATTGAAGTACTAGTAGCAGCATTTAGACTTGCTCGCTTTCCGAAGGACTATTTTTTGGAACATGGGGCTTTACCATTTCTTTTTAGAAACTACCCTCTTTTTCTATTGTTTACTGTTTTGGTATTTTCTGCTTTTTCACTTTTTCTTCAAACAAACTACAAATGAAAAGGTGCTCACAAGGTTGAGCTTATTTTCTATTGCTGTCTTTCTATCCTAATCTAATATGTACACAATAGACATTTGTTTGGTGAACTCTGTTTTCCAATGCAACCAGTCAAGTAGATGCTCACATGGGTGATTGTGGTTTAGTTCTTTCATGATGCAGAAATAATGAAAAGGCCACTCCCATTTGGTTTGTTTCTGGACAGTAGAGCTTAAGTTTTTTCTCATTCTTGGTAGCAACTTGTTTATGATAGAACCCACTACCCCTACAGATTTCTCAAGGAAAACAACAAATAGATCTTGGAATAATACCTGATCTAGAGGATTTGAGATATAGGTTTCATTTAGGATTACTCTTTCTCCCACTTGACCATATTTGGGACCTCCTTGGTACAACAACTCTTCCTCATGATCACTCGAACTGTCAGACTCATCATGTATTGTAGTGTAGTTTTCTTTCCAAGCTGATGTGTTCTGATTAAGTGGACTGAAAACTGTGTGAAGGTCATCAGGTTGATGAACAAGGATACACTTTGACAATAAATTATCTTGAAAGGACAGTGTGACAACTCCCATGTGTTTATTAACCTCTACTTCTTCATCTGCAATTTGTAACTCAATGGAACTTGGTGGCTGCAAATATGGAGTTAAGGAAGATTCCATGTCCAAAATGATTTCCTCAACCATTTCAGGAAAAGGCTTCTCATTTACAACATGCTCGAGAATTTCATCATCCTCCTCAACCTCATCATCAAAGCTGAAAAACTGTTGATTTCCAATTATGTGAATGTTATCTCTGATGGACTGAAGTGAAGTAGAGCAAAGAGTCCGAGACTCTTCACTTACTTCTAAACTTTCAAGGCTCTCCTCATCAGTGTCATAGATGACCTGTAATGGCTGCTCACTTTTCTCAAGTTTATGAAACTGAGCTTCCTCCCAAAAATCAAAAGCTGAGTGTTCTGCAAAGTTAGTTTCTGTTTGGAAATCACAATAATCAACATATTGATCAAACCTTGGAGAGTCATTAACATAAGAAATGTCACCAACCATGCACATTGGACTATCAGATTGCTTTTCTTCAAATTGATCTACACATCTATTTTCTGATTTATGACATGCAAGATTAACAGGAGAAAGATCAGAAAATTTTTGGTTATATGAAGTTTCAGAGGTTGTTTGCATGTTTATAAGTTGATCTATTTCCTCTTTAGTTAGAAAGGGAGGCATTTTCATTTCTCTAAAATAATCTTCTTTCTCTTGGGAAATTTGATTTGAAGGATGAATGTCTTTTTGGGCTTCACCTATGAGAGATGATGAATCATCACTTATGCCCTTAGAGAGATCCTGTGGGTTTTCTTTAATTTCTTGCTTGTTTTCATCTTCAACCATTTCTTTGTGATGTTGAGGATAGTTAGCATGTAATTCATGAGTTTTTTCTGACAGATTTTCAGGAGGCCAATTTTCTTTTATGAACTCAAATGACTCTATTGTTGGGTCTCAATCTAGTTTCCTAAACTGAGCTCATTTAATTGTCAACCAGGATTTGTAAACTGCTGAAGTGAAGTGTACCATATGTACCTAGGTGCTTGTTTCCTAATGCGTTGTGTGTAGTGTTTTGTGATGTTTTTGGTCTTTTATGTTGATTTATGATGTTTTTGGTCTTTTGGAATTTTATGTTTACAATGAAAATGCCTAGAAGACTAATGGAAAGAAATTGGTGGTAAAAAACACAGTTGAACCTAATGTAAGGAATGGCAAATGCAATTAGAAATACTGAAGTAACATCTGAACTATGACTAAATAGAAACAAAATCTTGATAATGACTTCTCAGGCAAATGACACAAACTAAACTTGAAAAATGATCACTAAATATGATGCAAACTTGAAAAATGATCACTGAACAATTAAACACTAATGATGCAATATTCTGTCTTAGCTCATCTATTCCATGATTAATCCCTAATTCTATTCTGCAATTTAATTGAATGTCACGGAACTTATACTCAAAGAGTTGTTGGTTTCTTTTCCAAAGTAGTTCTTTTGAGGAAGAGCTATGTTTATGATGAGGAATTTGCAGAGATATTTCAAACCTTGTAATGATGTTATCTTCTGTTCCTATGGTTATGGTTCACTGATGGTTTTCAGAACAAAAAGATATTTTTAAATAATGAAGGCTGTCTTGTGAATCCTAACAACTAAAGTAATCTATTGTGCAAAGGATGACAGTGTGACTATGAGATGCAAGTGCAATAAGTTGATCTAAAAATGAACCTAAGATGCTACTAAACTAGCACAATGTTGAACTATGAGTCATCATCAAACTTGAAACAAAGTAGCTGAACATGAATTAAATGCAAAATGAAACTCCGGAGCATTCTAACTAACATGCATTATTCTATGAAGTTACACAATCTGTTTGTTCATCATTAGTGATATTTTGGAAAAATTCCTTCTTGTGGAAGAGGTAGAACAATTCTGACTGTGGACTTGTATGCAATTGAAAGCAAATGAACTGAAAGCAAATGAAAAAAACTTAGTTATCACATCACGGTCATATCTTGAACTTCTTAAGGATGTCTTGGAAGAATTTCTTCTTGTGGAAGAGTGATTAGGACAAGTGCAATTGTGATAGTGAAGACTAAAAACTACAACTAATTCCTATGACACTATAGCTATTCATCATTCATTGTTATGATCTGTTGGAAGAATGTCTTCTTGTGAAAGAAATGGAATGAATATAACTACAGTATCTAGTTAAAAACAAATACAAATTCAACTCCTATCCTACAATACCATAGTCATTAAACATTCATCATTTTGGTCTGTTGGAAGAGTGTCTTCTTGTGGAAGAACTGGAACGAATACGACTACAGTAGATAAAACAAAACAACTACCAATTCAACTGCAAAACGTAAAGGCAGCTAGGAAAAACTTATCTAGTTTACGCAAAAGAAATCCGTGCAAGAGGCAGGGGCCCTCTACCACTTGACGGCATTCAACTTCAAATCAAATCACGCCTTCAGAATAACTTTGTCTGCTCCATTAACAATGCAATAGTTCGAACATAACACTCTGTGTCTTCAAGGACGTAACACAGAGTTTTTACAAAATCTAGCAGCAAATCTAACACAAAATCTCTAACTAAGCTCTCGGTCTACTCAAGAGTTTATAAAGTAAATGCAAGTAACAATAATTACAACAATTTAGGAATGATGTCTTTCCATATCCGAATCATCTTAGGAGTCTTTGAGGTGGCTACGTGAAGAAGAAAAGACACCTGGACTAAGACAGTCCTAGTAGGAGTCTTACTTCACAAATGTGTTCCCACGTGCATAACCGTACCCAGAATTCATTTCCTCTCCCATGATGAGCAACAAACCATGTAGGCATGACGTGGATCATGCCCATATGCGTTTTTCCTCAAGAGGCCACCTGGAACATACTCAAACATAAAGGTAGCTGCAGAATCGCCGGTTAGCTACGGAATGCCTGCATTCTGCAGCTAGTTCCGATCAAAATGCTTAACAATGGCAACAATCACAAAATTCAACAAGTCAGTCATGTAAACCATTCTAGAAGTAATTTTAACTATTTTTATTGATCAATTGGGTTTAAAATAGAAATGGACAAGGGAAAATGAGGTAAAATGAGGTGAAGGAAAGCACAAATTTAAGGCTCAACATACCCCCACTGCTGTCTCTTTGCATGTCCTCATGCAAATTATCCTATGAATTCAGAGGCTTCTGCAAGGACATCTAATCCCCTTCTTCTCCTTTTTCTGAAAACTAGAGGCCTTCTGGGTTTCCTGATCACAAGTTTGAACCTGAGGTTTGTGAGTGCCCTGATTAACTTTTTGTTCCTTGTCTTCATCTTCTCATTGGTCCTCTCCACTTTGTCTATATGCAGGGATAAGGTTGAGTTCATGTCGGTCTTGAGCTTGATTTGATCTTTGAGAATTTCATTCTCATTTTTGATGTGTCTATTCAACACTTCCAACTCATACCTATCCCTCCTTAATATATCAATTTCAGACAGTGGAGGACTGGGGGTTCTTTCTCTGCTTTCTGAAGCTGTCCTCTCTAAGGTTTCCACATAATCATAGATTTCCTGTTGAGTAGGATCAATCTCAGGGGTGCCTTCATAAAAATCTTCTTCATCATCCTCTTCAATGGATGTTTCTTCATCCTCAATATTGATTACCCCTGTTTGTTTGATTGATGTTTTCTTCAATTTTCCCTTTAATCTGTGACTTCTCCTAAGCTGAGAGGATCCCTCTCCTTTCTCTGTGGTAGATTCCTTGATTATCTTTTCTTCCTTAAGTTGCCTCTTGATTCGAGTCAACGGTTCCTTAGAATGATCTGGAAAATGTTTTGGTGACTTCCTTATGGAAACCATTAAATTTTTCCCAGAATTGAAGCCATCCTATTTGTTGTAACATCTCCTTGCATTGTGGGTAACCTTCTAAATATTTTGATCCCACAGGCTCAGTCCTTACGATGAAACCCATGATTTTTTTCAATATCAAATTAACACTCTTCTCTACCCACAAAACAATGATTTTTACTTTCGGATTAAAATGGCTTCAAGCTCTAAATGAAAATGGCTTCAATTTTGGAATGACATACCTCTGATTTATAATAGCAACAGCTTCAAAACCTCTGGCTGGTATGCCTCTGTTTGATAATGAAAAATGCCTTCGAAACCTCGGACTGGTGTGCTTCTATTGAACTTTGGAGTGATATGAAAGCAATTTCAAATTTCGAGCTAATATGTCTCTGATAGACAGTGGTAGATGGCTTCAAGTTTCTTTTTGTGCAATACCTCTGGCTCTTAGTAGCAAACGGTTTCAGTTTTAATACTGCAATACCTCTGTCTTTGGTAACAGAAAGACTTCAAACTCAATCACTGAAAAACACCTCCGTTTCTAGTAACAACAGACTTCAAACTCAACCTCTGTCTCTGATAACAACAGACTTCAAACTCAACCTCTGTCTCTGGTAACAAATGGTTTTCGAACTCAATCACTACCACACCTCTGTCTTTGGTAGCAAAAGACTTCAATTTTAACACCTCTGTCTTTTGGTAACAACGGACTTTAAACTCTACACAGCCACAATTCTGTGTTGACAGTGGAAATGCTCCAAACTTCGTTCACAGTGATATGCTATCTGTTCACGGGATCAAGTGGTTTTGAGTTCTCACACCGTTATACTTCCAAATTTACCTCTTCTGATCTGCTCCTGATGATAATAATGCCTCTGTCTTCGAAATGGAATACTGGCTACGGAATGAAGTTATGGCAAATGGTCACGGCATAGAGTAGTGGAGTGAGGTGGAGGGATTGTATTAATGATTGAGGAGACGGCGGAGGATTTACGACGGCAGGGAAAATCATCATCATTAAATAACTTGGTTAAGAGTCGTGGGAAATTCAAACGCTTTGATCATTTCATCGCTTAAATGCTATCGGATATGAAATTTGAAATGGAAGGTTTTAATACAAAGTCTGTAGAGGGTTTGTTGGTGTTTGATCAATAAAACAATTAAAACAACCTTTCGAATAATCCACAACTAAACTATGTTAAACTTTTATGAAATGCCATCGTAATTTAAATTTGTTACCTCTGCCCTTTATTTGATGATTTTGTAGCCTTTGTCTTCTCTGCTCATATTTGGAGGAATCTTTCACAATTTTCTTGATGTTTTTGATTCATGAATTCACTGGATCACTTTGTTGTAATTCTGATGTCTGCTGGTTGATGCCTTCAGGGTTTATAGCTGCGAAAAGACTGTCGGGCTGCAGAAAGGCTGATCAGCTGCAGAATGTCCACTGAGCTGCAGAATGTTCCTGTAGAACACTTTAATCATGAAAATGAAATGTTTTTGGAGGATGGGTGAAATGTTATGAAAATGGATGAAAATGGATGATGGATTATTATATGTATGAAGTGGATAATGGAATAAAATGGATTCAGTTCATGGAATGAAGGAACATAAGGGTTGTACTGCAATTCATGACATATTTTATTCACCTACAGCATGATATCAAATTTTGTGTTTTGACATGAAAATGAAATGGATGGAAGATGGAATGAAATGTGGAATGGAGTCAGATGAAATGAATGATGGATGGAATGGAGTATGAATGGATAAGTGAATGGAGTGAGATGAAATGAATCATAAGCACTATGAAACTGAACTTATGATTTTTTATAACAGCTGCTTATAAACAAAAATGGGAAAAGTTAGAGTGTCAGAGAGACTCTGATTTTCACCCTATCTTTTCTGTATAAACATGCCAATCAGTGATTGGTTTTCATGTTTATACCTTTATTTTATTTTTATTTTTATTTTTATTTTTATTTTTTTTTTATTTTTTTTTTTATTTTTATTTTTTTCAAAAGAGAAATGCTTCAGAAAATTTAATCAAGTTGATGAAGAAGAGAGACTCTTCTTCATTAACTTCACATCATTGTATTCTTGGAACTTCTTGACAAACTCTTCTCTTGAGAGTGGCTTGTGGTATAGCTTCAGTCTATGACCATTCACAAGAAAAGTGACCTCCTCTTCATCTATAGTTCTGATTTTTACTGCCCCATTATCAAAAATTCGAACAATTTCATATGGCCCAAGCCAATGTGTCTGAAATTTTCCTTGAAAATCCTTGAATTTTGAATCAAACAAGAGAGCCCAGTCACCCTCTTTAAATTTCTTCTCCTTGATGTACTTGTCATGCCATCTAGCCCTTTGTTGTTGGACTAGACTTGTTTTCTGAACTGCATCTTGTCTGATCTCATCCAATTCATTAATTTGCTCCAGTCTATGCTTTTGTGCCTCCGTTAGATCAATTCCTAGCTGAAATGCCATCTTGAATGTTTGAATTTGGAACTCTATGGGAAACAAAACTTGCTTTCCATAAACAAGCTCATAAGGAGTGTGGCCTGTTGTGTTTCTCCATGTAGTTCTATAGGCCCACAAGGCTTCAGGAAGCCTATCTACCCAATCTCTTCTATGTAGATGAACAGTCTTTGTTAGGATTCCTTCAATAACTTTATTAGTGGATTCCACTTGACCATTTGCTTGTGGATGATAAGAAGTAGATGTTCTATGTCTGATTTTGTAATTCTCCATCATTTACTCCACTAACCTTGATGTAAATTGAGCTCCTTGATCTGTAACAATTTCCCTTGGGACACCAAAACGAGTAAAAATATCCTCAAAAAGAAAAGTAACTACAGATGATTCATTAGCAGCAAGTAATGGTTTAGCTTCTACCCACTTAGTAACATAATCAGTGCAAACTAATATGTATTTCTTTTGTCTTGATGGAGGAATAATAGGTCCTACAAAATCCAAGGCCCATTTTTCAAAAGGTTCAATGTGTACCTGAGGTTGTAATGGCATCTCACCTGAAGGAGAAGGTTTCCCTACCCTTTGGCAACTGTCACACCTTTTGACATACTCCCTTGCATCTTTAAACAAAGATGGCCAATAATATCCTAAGTTAAGGATCTTATAGGTTGTCCTCTTATCTGCAAAGTGTTCGCCACAAGGTTCATCATGACATGCCTTGAGAATTTCAGGCATCTCATCTTCACGAACACACCTTCTAATGATCAAATCTGAACCTGTCTTGTACAACTCATTAGCGACCCATGAATATCTTTCACTATCATTAATGATTTTTATTTTATCCCTTGCATTCATAATTGAAGGAAATTTTCCTGAAACTAAATAATTAGCAATATCAGCAAACCATGGAGTTTGAGTAGAAACTGCAAAAAGATATTCATCAGGAAATTGATCTTCAGCCGGAGTGTCATCTTTGATATTTTGAATTCTAGACAGGAAGTCAGCCACAGTGTTTTGTTTTCCAGGCCTATCTAGAATAGTAATGTTGAATTCTTGCAATAATAACAACCATCTTATAACTCTATCATTAGTGATTGATTTATTCATTAAATATCTAATGGCAGAATGATCAGTGTGAATAAAAGTTTCATAGCCTGTTATATAGTGTCTAAATTTGTTAATGGCATGAACAACGGCTAAAAACTCTTTTTCAGTTACAGTATAGTTTAACTCTGCAGGAGTCAAATTTTTACTGATATAATAGATGGCATAGGGAATTAAATCTTTCTGTCCCAATACTGCTCCTAGAGCTGTATCGGAAGCATCTGTCGAGATATGAAAAGGTAACTTCCAGTTAGGTCCCCTTAATATAGGTGCTTCGGAAATTTTGGTTTTCAGGGTTTCAAAAGCTAACTGGCAATCAGAAGTCCACTTAAATTCACAATATTTGGTGAGTAATTTGAAGAGTGGAGATGCTATTTTGGTGAAGTTTTCTATAAATCTCCGATAATACCCTGTAAATCCTAGAAAACTTCTAACATCTCTTTGACAACTTGGAATGGATAGGTTAGAAATAACTTCAACTTTAGCCTCATCAACTCTAATCCCATCCCCTGAAATGTGGTGCCATAAAACAATACCTTCAGTGAACATCATAAAACATTTTTCATGACTAAGAGAAAGGTTTGCTTCTTGACATATTTTTAAGACCTTTTCCAAGTTTTCTAAAGCCTCTTCAAATGTATCCCCATAAGCTGTAAAATCATCCATATACACCTCTACACAGTCATGTATCAGATCAGAAAAAATTTCTAATACTGCCCTTTGGAATGTTGCAGGTGCATTGCATAACCCAAATGGTAATACTCGGTAGGCATAGGTACCCCAAGGACAAGTAAATGTGGTTTTATCCTGGTCTTCAAGTGCTACTTGGATTTGATTGTAACCACTAAACCCATCTAGGAATGAAAAGTACTTTTTACCTGCTAATGTATCTAATACTTGATCTATGAAAGGTAAGGGAAAATGGTCTTTAAGAGTAGCTTTATTCAGTTCTCGGTATTCAACACACACCCTCCATTTTCCATTTTTCTTAGGCACAATCACCAAAGGAGAAACCCACTGACTATCTGAAATAGGATAGATGAAGTTAACATTTAACAATTTTTGTAATTCTTCCTTGACAATTTCCCTAAGATTTGGATTCATCCGTCTTTGAGGTTGTCCGATTGGTTTGCAATTTGCCTCTATATAGATGTGATGAGTACAAGTCTTGGGACTTATCCCTTTCATGTCAGTGTATTCCCATGCATATGCAGAAGAATGTCTCTGTAATACTTTGACTAACTCTTCTTGTTGAGATCTTTCTAGGTTTTTGTTTATGTTCAAGGTTTTGCCTGGAAAGATTTCACTTGTAGAGCTGCCAAATTTGTCCATAGAATGAAGAGACATCTGTCTAGATGACAAGAACTCAATATTGGATCTCTCTTGAAATGATTCTTGTTTGTGTTCTGAAGAAGATTCAAAGTTTTCTAGAGTATTCAGAATTTGATTATCTTCACTAATTTCTGAAATTGTGAAAAGTGGTTGTAAATATTCTTCATCCTCTATCCATTGAGTGTCATCTAGTTCTGTAATTGTCCTAGCTGGAGGATATAAAGTGAATTTCTTTGTTGAACTACCATCATAAATATACATATCACCGGACCTACAACTAATAAAGGCATCAGATGTAGCCAACCAAGGTCTTCCTAGTATAACGGGATGGCCTCCTAGATTATTCTTGGGTGTTAGGATCATGAAATCCACAGGGTACTCCCAAGAGTCTAGGGACACTGGAATGTCTTCTATTACCCCATCTGGTCTGATCACAGATCTATCTGCTAATTGTAATAGTGTGGGTGTAAGGAGAAGATTAGGAAGTTTCAGTTTGTCCATGATTTGTCTACTCATGATATTTATTGCTGCTCCTAAGTCAATGAGTGTGTTTTGAATTTCAATTCCATTGATGTGGATTTTGACAACTGGATTTCCTGGGTCAAGGTACTTTGGAATGGTAATCTTACCCATCATAATGTCTGCTATTTGTCCTACCAGTTGAATTTTCTTGGTTTCTCTTATTCTTTTTCTTGTTGTCTTCATACTCAACTCCTTTATTGTTTTGGCTAAAATTGGGATTTCCTTGATGGCTTGCAATAATGGGATTTTAATGCAAACATTTCTCAATTCATCCAAGAAATCATAATTAGGCACCATTATTTGTTTTTCTACACCTTTGTCAATTTGTAATCTTTCCGGAAAGGGGGGTATAGAAGTAGATGTGGATGGTTGCTCTAATACTGGAGTTGGGCTTATTGGATCTTTTTGTTTCAGTTTTTCAATGTTTTGGCCTTGAAAGGATGTTTCTTCCTCAAGACTTTTATTAACCCGTAGGGAGTCTTCCTCAGAATTATCTTGTTCTTGTATGATCACGGAAGGTTTCCTCTTCTCAAGTATCCTTCCAGACCTAAGTTGAACATCACTAAGGTCTAGAGGAGTAATTAAATAAGTTGGAAATTGTTGTCCTTCTATCATATATGTATTCTGAGGATTCTTATTATTGGGGTTTGGTATGGGCTGAGTTGGTAATTGATTGGATTTTTGAGGGAATGGTAATGGAAGTGGTTGATTTTGATGAGGTTGGTTTAGATGATGTTGTTGAGAATTTTGTTGAAAATTTTGTTGAAGATTTTGAGGAAAATTTTGTTGAGGATTTTGAGGATAAAAATGTGGATATGGTGGATAGGATGGTGGATACTGATAATATGGAGAGTATCTTCCAAAGGGACCTTGTGATCCTTGTGCCCAAGCTTGAGATTGATTTTGAAATTGGGGCCAAGGTTGCTGCCAAGAATTCCAAGGTGGAGGTTGATTATACATTTGATCATGGAATCCTTGTGTCTGAGATCCCTGCCAAGGTCTTCTAGATACAAAGTTAAGAGATTATGTGGAGTATGTAGGAGTTTCTTCTTGAAAAACAACCTTGAGACCAGGAAGAGAAGGACAACTCTTGGTCTCATGTTTCTCAGAACAAATAGCACAGGTTTCTACAACTTTTACATCTAGAGGACATTCTCTCAAGGCATGTTTCTTCCTACATTTGGGACAAAAAATTGCCAAGGCATCAGATTCAGCCTTTTGCTTGTTTTGTATCTTGAGGGTGTCTATTTGTTCACTAAGACTCCCTAAGATGTCAGATTTAAAATCATCGAGCATGTGTCCTATTTCTGATCTACTTACTGTCCCAGAAGCAGATTTACTTGCTCTTGCAAGAGCAGGATCTCTTGGACCTTTGACAGTTTTGGATTTCCCTCTGGAAAGGTTGATACATAACTCAGATATTTCAGGTAATGTGAGTTGTGATATATCCCCTTTTCCCATCATGTTAAGGATATCCAGCCATTCATCCCTAATGGTTTTCAACAAAAGAGCTTTTAAAGTGTCTTGATCTAGGTTTTCCATTTGTGCCCTTTTTATGTTGTATTTAAATCTTTCCAACAAATCTTCTAAGTTTTCATCTTATTTTTGTAACATCTTGAACACTTCTTCCTTATGATTAACCGGCATACAATAATCCAAGTATCTCTCTAGAAATGCTTGTTTCATGTCTTCCCATGTCTTAATGGAACTACTGTTTAAGCTCATAAACCACTTCAATGCTGCTCCTTTCAGAGTTGAAGGAAATAATTTCAATTTTTGAGCATCTTGAAGGTAGTCATAAGTCCTACACAGCACTTCAAATTCGAATAAGAAAGTTTCAGGATCTTCAGTTTTAAGTCCATAGAAGTTCGGAAGGACAGAAGGTGAAATGTTTTCATGGTTGTATTGGTTTCTTCATCAAGTATAGGGAACCCAAAAGAGCTTCCTATTCTACCTCTTCCTCCATCTGCACCTCTACCTCCTTCTCCTCTTCCTCCTTCTCCCCTACCTCTACCTCTACCTCCTCCAAATAATGTGTGTTCTCCATTAACAACTCCTCCTCCTCCTTCTTCTGCCATGGTTGACTCTCCTGTGGAAGTAGAAAGGTTTGTGTCCCTGACAGGAGTTTTTAGATCTTCTTCTATGGCAGGTTCAGTGGATGAAATGG
The DNA here is from genome assembly GCA_034641835.2 of Pinus albicaulis. NCBI lineage: Eukaryota > Viridiplantae > Streptophyta > Pinopsida > Pinales > Pinaceae > Pinus > Pinus albicaulis. The sequence continues at coordinate 64,924 of JAXQQM020073473.1, forward strand.
AAGGTTTCTCTAATGGAATAGGTGACCTTAGATCTTTTAGAAGTCCAGGATTAGTAAAGGATGGAAGATGGGTTTGAGTTGAAGATGTACTGGCTCTGGATCTAGATGAAACAAGTGGTGTTCTAGAAATCAAACTTCTGCCTCTGCTGCTTATAAATCTTCCCCTTGAATCTCTCTCCCTACGCATAAAATTGTTTTTGGATGCTAAGAAACAAAGGTTACCTAGTTTTCACTTCCCCGGCAACGGCGCCAAAAATGTTGGGTCTCAATCTAGTCTCCTAAACTGAGCTCATTTAATTGTCAACCAGGATTTGTAAACTGCTGAAGTGAAGTGTACCATATGTACCTAGGTGCTTGTTTCCTAATGCGTTGTGTGTAGTATTTTGTGATGTTTTTGGTCTTTTATGTTGATTTATGATGTTTTTGATCTTTTGGAATTTTATGGTTACAATGAAAATGCCTAGAAAACTAATGGAAAGAAATTGGTGGTCAAAAACACAGTTGAATCTAATGTAAGGAATGGAAAATGCAATTAGAAATACTGAAGTAACATCTGAACTATGACTAAATAGAAACAAAAGCTTGATAATGACTTCTCAGGCAAATGACACAAACTAAACTTGAAAAATGATCACTAAATATGCAAGTTCTCTAACTGAACAGTTAAACACTAATGATGCAATATTCTGTCTTAGCTCATCTATTCCATGATTAATCCCTAATTCTATTCCGCAATTTAATTGAATGTCACAGAACTTATACTCAAAGAGTTTTTGGTTTCTTTTCCAAAGTAGTTCTTTTGAGGAAGAGCTCTGTTTATGATGAGGAATTTGCAGAGATATTTCAGACCTTGTAATGATGTTATCCTCTGTTCCTATGGTTATGGTTCACTGATGGTTTTCAGAACAAAAAGATATTTGTAAATAATGAAGGCTGTCTTGTGAATCCTAACAACTAAAGTAATCTATTGTGCAAAGGATGACAGTGTGACTATGAGATGCAAGTGCAATGAGTTAATCTAAGAATGAACCTAAGATGCTACTAAACTAGAACAATGTTGAACTATAAGTCATCATCAAACTTGAAACAAAGTAACTGAACATGAATTAAATGCAAATGAAACTCTGGAGCATTCTAACTAACATGCATTATTCTATGAAGTTACACAATCTGTTTGTTCATCATTAGTGATATTTTGGAAGAGTTCCTTCTTGTGGAAGAGGTAGAACAATTCTGATTGTGGACTTGTATGCAATTGAAAGCAAATGAACTGAAAGCAAATGAAAAAAACTAAGTTATCACATCATGGTCATATCTTGAACTTCTTAAGGATGTCTTGGAAGAATTTCTTCTTGTGGAAGAGTGATTAGAACAAGTGCAACTGTGATAGTGAATAACAAAAACTACAACTAATTCCTACAGTACTATAGCTATTCATCATTCATTGTTATGATCTGTTGGAAGAATGTCTTCTTGTGAAAGAACTGGAATGAATGTAACTACAATATCTAGTTAAAAACAAATACAAATTCAACTCCTATCCTACAATACCATAGTCATTAATCATTCATCATTTTGGTCTGTTGGAAGAGTGTCTTCTTGTGGAAGAACTGGAACGAATACGACTACAGTAGATAAAACAAAACAACTACCAATTCAAATGCAAAACGTAAAGGCAACTAGGAAAAACTTATCTAGTTTACGCAAAAGAAATCCGTGCAAGAGGCAGGGGCCCTCTACCACTTGACGGCATTCAACTTCAAATCAAATCACGCCTTCAGAATAACTTTGTCTGCTCCATTAACAATGAAATAGTTCGAACATAACACTCTGTGTCTTCAAGGACGTAACACAGAGTTTACACAAAATCTAGCAGCAAATCTAACACAAAATCTCTAACTAAGCTCTCGGTCTACTCAAGAGTTTATAAAGTAAATGCAAGTAACAATAATTACAACAATTTAGGAATGATGTCTTTCCATATCCGAATCATCTTAGGAGTCTTTGAGGTGGCTACGTGAAGAAGAAAATACACCTGGACTGAGACAGTCCTAGTAGGAGTCTTACTTCACAAATGTGTTCCCACGTGCATAACCGTACCCAGAATTCATTTCCTCTCCCATGATGAGCAACAAACCATGTAGGCACGACGTGGATCATGCCCATATGCGTTTTTCCTCAAGAGGCCACCTGGAACATACTCAAACATAAAGGTAGCTGCAGAATCGCCGGTTAGCTACGGAATGCATGTATTCTACAGCTAGTTCCGGTCAAAATGCTTAATTATGGCAACAATCACAAAATTCAACAAGTCAGTCATGTAAACCATTCTAGAAGTAATTTTAACTATTTTTATTGATCAATTGGGTTTAAAATAGAAATGGACAAGGGAGAATGAGGTAAAATGAGGTGAAGGAAAGCACAAATTTAAGGCTATTTACCAGCATAAAGGTAGAGATCCTATAGGTTTTGCTTTATCTTCTATCTCAGATTTGAATTCATCCTTACTCAACTCTTCTTGATGCTTGGGATAATAAACATGAGATTCATGAGTTTCCTTTGATAGATTCTTAGGAGGCCAATTTGCTTTTATGAACTCAAATGACTCCCAACATAAAGGTAGAGACCCTACAGGTTTTGGTTTATCTCCTATCTCAGATTTAAATTCCTCTTCAATCAGCTCTTCTTGTTTTAGGTGAGAGCTAACTTGAGCAGGGTTTTCCTGAATAACTGGTGAGAGATCTTTAGGGTGCAAATTTTCTTTCAAAGTCTGGAATGATTTAAAGCCTAAGGGTAGAGAATCCAAGGGTTTTGATTCTTCTTCCATTTCAGAATCTGTGATTTCAAAATGGCTGATAGTCTCTTTAGAGCATTCCTCTATGTTTTCATTTGTAACTTTCCCATTAGGCACATTTTGTTTATAACTTTTGTCTTGTAATAGTCGAGTGTGTTTATTCTGAGGAAGAAGTGTAGGTTGGTTTGAATAAGCAGTGTTAACCTTGATTTCCCATTTCTCTCTTTTCCTAAGTAGATGTTCTAGTTTTCCAAGCATACATTCCAATTTTTTCAATTTTTCCTCTGAAGATACTAGTCTCTCTTGATTTGCTTTGTCTTTCTCTATGGTTCTTAGCTGTGCCTTCCTATTTAGTATGTTGAATTCTACATCAACTGATATCATTTGCATTTCTTCTAGGGTCAAAGGATCTTTGTTTCTTATCTGGAAAACCATCTCTGGGTCAAAAGAATCTGGGTAATGCAAGAGAACACATCCGAGGGGTGGCTTTAGGTTAGCAGGCATCGCATGGTATACTTTATTGAACCTGGCTGGAAAGTTTTGTATTGTTTCCCCTGGTTGTCTTTTTAACTGATTGTACTCCTTTATGATCAGAACTTTATTACCCACGACCACCCACCTATCTAGGAAGATTTGAGCAAACTGATGAAAATTGGTAATGCTTGCAGCGGGAAGGTCTTGAAACCAACTCTTAATTTTTCCTTGTAATGATAAGGCAAACATTCTAATACGCACATCATCTTCTTCTATGTCATAAAGGTCAAGTAAATCCTCAAGTTTTCGGGCATGCTCTTTAGCAGTGACTTTGGAGCTTTCTCCATCAAACCTGGGTAATTTATTTTGAAGATTTGCAGGAAGGGCTTGTAAGATGGGAGGTAAAACCAGAGGCTTGTATCTTTCTGGGACCTTTGTGGATATAGGTAGTGTAAAAAGATATTTATGACTGTTTGAGGTTTCAGCCAGAGTGGGAAAGGTAGCATGAGGCTCATGTTTTGCCAGGTTTTCCATAGGTGAATCTGGGGTAAACACAGGTGTACAAGCCTGCTCATGGTCTGAAATTTGAGGCTTAGCTTTTTGAGGTTTGAGATCTTTCCAATGATCAATGTAGATCTCATCGGTGTATTCCTGATCAGGCTCAAAGTAGGATAGAACATAGTTATAGATAAAGACAATAATTTCTTGAATCCAACTAAGGCCTGAGTGCTTTTTCTTTCTAGGATGACCGGTCATGTTTTAGGTTCTTCCTCCAGTGGAGTCTTTAAGTCTATTGGGAGTTGTGGAGTCGCCAGGTGGAACTTGGTTGTTTTTGTAGAGATGTAGCTATGGTCCACCACCAGTAACTAATCTGGAAATGTTTTTAAGGTTTTTCTGAGTTTTATGTGCAGCCTATGGTTTATTAAAGTATTCTAAACTTGTTTCATCACTTTGCTAGGGTGGTGATAACAAAAAGAGTTTACTCAAAATGATTTTATGGACTGCTTGCTTGTTTAAGTATCTAAAGGACTAAAGAGTCTATAAGAGTTTGCTAGACTGTCATGTACTCAGTGTCCCACCATCTCCCGATATGTTAGTGAGCGATGGGATAGGTCGATCGGATAGTAACCTAGAGTTCGGTAAAATAGTAAGACCTACTGGAGGCTAGTGGAGTCGCCAGGTGGAACTTGGTTGTTTTGAGATATGTGTGTATGGTCCACCACCAATATTGACAAAAACCAATCTAAGGGAGTGTTTTGGGGTTTTTTGAGTTTTATGTGCCTACGAGGTTTGGAAAAGTTTCCTATAACTGACTCATCATTTTGCTAAGATGGTGAAAAAGCTAGCTTCTACTCTTCAAACAACACTTAAGTTTTCTAAGTTTGATTGAGACTTTGAGAATTCTAAGGTGTACTTAGATTGTCACTAACTCGGAAGGTCCCACCGTGATCGTTACTATGTCAGTGAGCGGTGGGATAAGTGGTTGTGGAGTCGCTAGGTGGAACTTGGTTATTTTTGTAGAGATGTAGCTATGGTCCACCACTAGTAACTAATCTGGAAATGTTTTTAAGGTTTTTCTAAGTTTTATGTGCAGCCTATGGTTTATTAAAGTATTCTAAACTTGTTTCATCACTTTGCTAGGGTGGTGATATCAAAAAGAGTTTACTCTAAATGATCTCATGGACTACTTGCTTGTTTAAATATCTAAAGGACTAAAGATTCTATAAGATTTTGCTAGACTGTCATGTACTCAGTGTCCCACCATCTCCCGCTATGTTAGTGAGTGATGGGATAGGTTGATCGGATAGTAACCTAGAGTTCGGTAAAATAGTAAGGCCTACTGGAGGCTAGTGGAGTCACCAGGTGGAACTTGGTTGTCTTGAGATATGTGTGTATGGTCCACCACCAATATTGACAAAAACCAATCTAAGGGAGTGTTTTGGGGTTTTTTGAGTTTTATGTGCTCATAAGGTTTGGAAGAGTGTCCTACAGCTGAGTCATCATTTTGCTAGGATGGTGAGACAACCGGATTCTACTCTTCTAAGTTTTACTGCGATCTAAGAGTTCCTAAGGGATACCTAGGATGTTTTGACTCAAAGTCCCACCGTGATCGCCATTATGTTAGTGAGCAGTGGGATAAGTCAATCAGATAGTATTCTTAAATATCTCTAAAGATTAGGGAAACTAAGTTTGTTTAATACTCAGAGTCCCACCGTGATCACCATTATGTTAGTGAGTGGTGGGATAAGTCAATCAGCTAGTATTCTTAAAGATCTCTAAATATGAGGGAAACTAAGTTTTTTAATCACTCATAGTCCCATCGTGATCGCCATTATGTTAGGGTCCCGTGATTTGGCTGATTAGCAAGCTAAATGACAGTGTAACATCAAACCAAGCTTTGGAGCCTGAGGACCTAGCCTTCCTGGACTCAGAGAGGGCTCTCTCTATATGTGTAAGGGATATCTGTGTGTTTGCTTATTTGTGTTTTGATTTTAGGCTAGTTATGAAGTAAGTTTTTGATTTTTTGGTTTTTTAAGTTGTGAGGGATGAAACTGATCAAAGATATAAAATAGATAACAAGATGTTATATTAACTGGGCTATGGGGTCAAAAGGTCAAGAAAGATATAAGATGATGATACAAGGCTGCTGTAGGGCCGATTTGATTCAAGGTAGAAAGGATCTTTGGGAAAAATGGAGTAAATGGACATTAAGTTTGTGAAAGACGAAGGATTTCAAGCATAACTAGTTTGATAGCAGACATAAACATGGTATGGCAAGCCATTAATCATGCAAAATGTAACTACAAGCTAAATAATACATAGAAATAAATATTCAAGCCATGCATAGAAGTATAAAACCCTCTAACTTTGGGAAATGGCTATCAGACTTTGGGGAAAAACACATAAGATGGACTAACAACTCAAAATACTATGCCGGAACGCCTAAACACAGTCTTTAAGTTATTGGGCACTTTGACAAACAAGCTTTCATAGTTTTAGGCAAAGGGCTAGATCGGGACTAGGCCTCCTTGGTTCAAACAAAATGATAATCTAATCAGTCAAAGAGATAGTTTCATGGATGGAGCTATGGACAGCCATAGGTAAGCAGGGCACACCATACATCCTACTTAACATGCATAGAACTATGAATGAAACTAGCAAAAATATCCTTAAGTTACTAGAGAGCAGTTAAGAATTCTTTAGTATGACTAAGGAGGAAGAAAACATGAAAGCTATGAAGATTCAGGAAATTTGAGGTGCCTCCATGGGCATATCTCAAATTTATTCTCTACTGATCTATAGCAAGCAAGAAACATGTATCATGAATGAAAACTAGAAGAAAACAACAAAGCAAGAGACACTATACCATTCTACCAAGTCATGGAATCCATCAACAATCCTTCTTCATTCATCCAAGAACATCCAAGAGTCAATCCATAAGCATAACACAAGTATTTCCTTCAAAGCTCATATGACCAATATATTGCTTCTCTTCTCAAGTTCAGCCTTGTTTACAAATGAGAGCTTGTGGAATAAATAGGCTCAAGTGAGGAAAACCTCATGTTTCAACCTCCTCTCCTATTGGCCTACTCAAAATATCTAAAATTGTCCTTAAGGCTTTGCAAAGCCCAAGGCACAAAAATATCTCATAAAATATCTAAAAAGTGCTAAAAAAGGAAAAATAATTGACTTTGCATCATTTTCCATGGGCAAAAATAGCTAAACGCACATTTGGAAAAGGCAGATTTTAGAGGTTCAAAAATTACAAAAATACTTCAAATTTTCATCAGCAAAAGGTCCCCTGACTTTCCGGAAACATTTGGCAGCCTTCATGATGTCGAAATGAATCTCATGATAGCTCGTTGGAAAGCTCTGAGTGTCTAATTTCTGGTGCAACTGAAATTTCTCCAATCTGATGTCCAGAAGTCCTCCAAATCTACACCTGTGTGTAAAAAGCCAGAAAATTGCAATCTGCTGATAGACCGGGCAGAGTGTGCAAAAAGTGAGCATTTTTCGCCGTTTTGAGGAGGCAAATGATCTCCAAATGGTCTGAATATCACTGAGGGTGTGCTCATGAAATTATGGCATCCGATGATACCATTCTCCTCCCTTGATGAATCTCCAAAATGAAATGGCGCATTTCACGAGTTTTGACCAAAAACTCAAAAATGCCAAAAAACCAAAATATGTCAAAATGCGCCCAAAATTGGCGAGTATGACCCTCAAGGGTCCCTATCAACATGCTCTGAAACATAAGCCAAAATGTCAAGTCCTGATGTCTCCTTCTTCTCTTTCCGTGCTGGGCGCTTCCCTTTAGCCTCCTTTAGTTTCTCTTGGGCAGTAATACCATGCTGCTGCTCTGTCTCAAACTCCTGCTCATTCTGTTGTTCAAACTACTGCTCAAACTGCTGCCCTTCCTCTTGTTCCCGTTGTTCCTCATTACTAAGTTGTTGTTGTCCAACGCTCTCCCCCTCTTGCTCTTGTTGCTTAAACAAAATTCTACCTTCTCTGTCAGTCACTGTTTTGATCAAGGCGACCATTGTTTCAATTTTAGTGTGAAATGCCCTCTTTTGATATAAGATCCCTGCTCCTTCCAAACAATACCTTTTCTTGCCTTTGTATATCAATCAGCCAATGACTACACAGTTAACAAGGACAAACATAGTCAAAGTGACTTTCCTGTGTGAGGGTACTTAGCTTGTTGGTGTTTTGAGGAAATAAGACAGCCTTGTCTTTTTAGAGGAAGGAAAAACAATATTCTTCTCAATTCAAAACCCTGCTTTCTTCTTAGTATGCAACTCAACCAACCAATTCAACACCATAAATTCAGTCAACCAGAGGGTATACACACGGTCAAGATTCATTGTTCATAGGACAAGGTGGCAGACCTTGAAATGTTTCTGAGGTGTTTAACAAATCTCTGTAAGATTTCTAATCAAACAAAGCTCTTCTTCAACCAAAATACTGCTCCCTTCTGGTATACCTTTTAAAAAATATATTCAACACTATTTCTCAGTCCAAACAAGGTGTATACACAGTCCAAAGTTGACTGTTCATAGGACAGGGTGATAAAAATACTTCTAAATGCAATGAGCTTTACTCACTGATTCTGCCTTATGGAACTGAAAGGCACAACACTGTTTTATATTTTAAACATAAGGAGGAAACTCCTTTGAAAGATCAAAAAATGTTCATATGATGGCTGTGTTGAAAGCTGACCTACTGTTTTCACCCTAATAACACCTTATCTTTCCTTTCTGTTTTCAACAATGCACACAGCTTGACAGATTTTGATTTTGTTTCATCATAGTTTTGAGGGTAATTGCAATGGCTATTCATACAAATGTAAATTCAACCCTTTGTAAGCAAACTTTGCACCTCCTTAACATCACCAGTGCTGGCCATATGAGTCAAAGTCAAATATGTCTCCTTGTCAGTGTCTTCACTTGTTTCTTCTCTTTTATTTTTAGCAGACTGCTGGGAAACTAGCATATCTCCTGAGCTGCCCACTTGAAAAACTTTCCCAAGCTTACTGAGTACCACTGGATCATTCCAATACTTCATCATTGTAGGAGGCCCCCCCTTTGAAATGTCATCCAAAACAGGCTCTAAAGCAGGATCGTTCTTAAGCTGGGCCATCTGTGCTTCAAATTGCATTTTTTGTACAGGGTTTGACAACATCTTAATCATATTCATTACTGCTGGATCCTGCATCAGAGAATGGCGAAGGTGTTGTGCCATTGTCATGAACTGAGGATTTTTAATAACCTGTTGCATGCTCTCGACATACTTATTTGGATCCAGTTGGGGTGTAGTAGATTTTCCCAGCACCCTTCACACTTTGCTGAAGTTGCTATTTACTTGCATCACTGTCAAGCTGTTGTCCTCCAAACAAGACTCTGTCCTAGCCTGTCAACTCACTTGTTTTGATAAGGCAACAATGTTTTTTGAATTCTGTGTAAAAATTCCCTCTTAGGTGTGAGATCCTTGTTCCTTCAGAAAGCTTCCTTCCTACTTAATATGTAGTTCAACAAGCAGATTTTTAAGAGAGAAACACAGCGAAATAAAGATAGACAGCCAAAGTAAATTTTCTTGTGGAAAGACACCAGCTTTGGTGTTTGAGGTAGTAGGACACCCTTATCCTTGTAGAGGAAGGAAAACAAAAGCCCCTGATTAAAGAACACTGCTCTCTGTTGAGGCCACTTAACCAATAAATTCACAATATAAACACAGTCAATCACGGTGAATTTACACAGTCAATAGTTACTGTGTCTGTAGAAATGGTGACAGAGTTTGTGATGTTTTTGTAATGTGGCAATAAAGGCCAGTAGCTTTCAACAATAAAAATTCCCCTTCAACCAAACATTGTTCCTTTGGTGTGCTTTTCCACCAGTGGATTCAACCATTATAAACACAGTCAATCACAGTGCACTCCCACAGTAAAAAGTCACTTGTACATAGGGCTAGGTGGCAGAGTTTATTATGTTTCTATGATGTCACAAATAATCTTGTATCATTCAAACCATAAGAAACTCCTTTTACACAAAACACTGCTTTCTCTATACTCTACTGCTCCTTCCACACAGCTTGACAAAAGACACTTCCAACTTATAATGGCAGTTTCTTCACTGGTTATGCTTTGTGGGATTAAAACTTAAACACTGTTTGGCCTTGCTGACAAAGAGGAAAATCTTAAAAATGCAAAAACATTTATGGGATGCTTACTGTTTATTTGAAAATAGGTATATTGCCTTCACTTTACGATCCTTAACCTTCCCTCTTACTTTAAACAATGCATATTGCTCACAGATTCTAACTCTGTTTTATCCTAGTTTTGAGGGAAATTTCAGTGGTTATTCATACTAGTGCTAAATCAACCTTTTTTATGTTTGACTTGTAGCCTCATTACCACAAAAACACCTCATTTTTCATAAACTCAAACTGTGGTTTTCTAAACCCCTTACAGCACTTAGCAATTGGAAAACCAAAGGAGGCATGTAAAAATACCTCTAAAATTCGATGAAGGGCTTCTTGAGGAGCTTGAGCAGTTTTCCAAAGAGTTTTTTTAAGTTTTTTAAGTGAATTTTTGACCAGTGCTACAGGAGTGTCGCGCGCTACTACAGGAGCGCCGCGCAGCAGTGCATTCCTTTGTAAATTTTGTGCACAGGAGCGCCGCGCACTTTTCCAGGAGCGTCGCGCAAGTTTGCAGTCCATTTTTAAGGCCTTCCCGGTGTCGGAATTGGGTACGAGATGGCTCGTTTGAAAGCTGTGGAAGTATAATTTCCATAAAAACTTGAATTTTTTCATTTGGTGTCCATTTGATCCTTCAAAAATTGATTTTCCCAACACTGGTCAAAACTGGTGAATCCTGGTGCAGAAATGCATCGAGCTGTTTGTAGGCAATTTTTGAATGCCTTCCCGGTGTTGGAATTGGGTGCGAGATGGTTCGTTGGAAAGATAGGGAAGTATACTTTCCAAATATGCTTTATTTGTTTCATTTGGTTTCCATTTGGGTGTTCAAAAACTAAATGTCCCATCACTGGTCAAAAATGGTGAATGCTGGTGCAGAAAAACATAGCGTTGATTGCAGGCTACTTTTGGATGCCTTCCTGTTGTCATAATTTGGCCCGAGATGGCTCATCGGAAAGCTATGGAAGTCTAGTTTCCAGAAAAACTTGAATTTTTTCATTTCTAGTAAATTTGGTTGTTCAAAATCTGACTGTCCCATCACTGGTCAAAATGATGAATCCTGGTGCAGAAATTCTCCCGTGACATCTGAATTTTTCACATTTCTCACAAACCATGATACCTGTGTAGAAATTGAAGGAGGTTTTTCTTCTTGAACGTATGAGAGACAAAAACCTCTCTCACGTTTGTAAATTTCATCTCCTTTTGGTCAGAAAATAATTTTGAAACAAACTTCCTGGGCGCTCCTTAACCCTAATTTTACTGTGGCAGAGGTATTATGATTTAACAGCCATGCAAATTTTACTATCACTTTGTATTTGCTGAGATGAGATATTTGAGCCTTTTTTTTACTGTGGGTACACTGCTTCAGTGGAATTCACTTAAAATCTTTCATCCTCTGTCTATCAAGAAGGGCGCTTCTTCTAACACCTTTCCTCTGCTCAAAATGTACCAGCAAGGTACCTTTGACCATTTAATAATGATCTTGCCTATATCTTGTTTTGAACCCCTCTCCAAAAACTGAAAACATGTAAAATTCTTTTATGTATGCTATGAACCACTGTGTACCTTAGTTTGCAGTGCCTTTTGCTGAGGAAAAAGCTAAACTGTCACCTTAAAAACCCCTTCTATACTTCTAACGCTTTGTATGAAAAGAGGACATTCATAGAGGATACTTTATGTTGCAGGGGGTGTCTTTTGACATTTTGACAGAGGTCCTTTTCCCTTTTTGAAATATAAACTAACACTTTTCTCTTAATGCTTTGGAGTTAATGATGCCCACTGTGGAACTAATCTTGACTATAGGTGCAAAACTATAGTTGCATTCACCTCTGTTTTATCATTCTCTGTCTAAAAAGGGCGGCTTTCCTCTGCTCAGAATATATCAGCAAGGCATCTTGGTTCTCTGTTATAGGAGCAGACCTCTTTTGGAGAAATTAAACATAATTTGCCTTTTTTCCACTGTGATGAGCTGTTTGAGAGACATTCTCTTATGCATCAGGAAGCTGAGTATCCTTTTAAACATAATCATTATCATGTCCTTTGCCTGTGTAATAACGTAAGTTATCAAACACTTCTTCAATTTGGTTTTTTTTTTACTGCACCCTGTCTTTTGAGAGGATAGCTACTAAGAGATAAGCTTTGACCTCCTTGGATTGCAGTGGTACCCCAGCTTTCTTTTGGTCTCTTTATTTCTCTATTTCAATGATCTCCTATTGTGTCCATACTTTGTCTATCAGTCAGTGAGAAAACCTAGAAATAGTCACTGTCTCGGCCCACTGCTGATGAATGGAGGAAGGCCCTTTACTTGGAAAAATATCTGATGTTTTGTCAACCTTCTGTCTCAACCATGTGAAGGCTGCCTGATGAACATATTGGTAAGGGTTTCTCTTGCATATGATGGTAGGCAAACAACTTTGGAAACATTACTGCTTTTACCTCTGCCTGCAATCATTACTTTACCCTGGTCACTGTCTCACTGTTTGCTAAAAACAAAATTGTCTCACAGTGAGCTGTAACTTTTCAAGTCAAACCTTGGCCATCACCCTCTACTTGTAGATGAAGGAGGCGCCTTAACCCTCTGCTTATAAATGAAGGAGGTTTTAGCCATGACTTATCAACAACCTCTTGACAGTGTTGCTTTTTCTTCTGCTGTCCTTTCAGGCTGAATGAGGTTGCAAGAGTTTGATGAGTAACTCTTTGCCCTGTAAATGCATCTCAGGCTCATGATCACATTGAGAAGCAGCTGTCTTCTCATGTGGAGCTGAAAATAGTCTTCTGAGATGCTGACATGTCTCTTGTCCTTGTAAAATCCATCAAACAGTGTGAAACACCTAAAATCAGCTTGATATTATGGTCTATGTATTGCTGAGACTTAAGGGTGCATAAGTGGCGTGACTTAGGGTTGTGACTAACTTTATTTAGCAGAGTAGGAGGTCTGTCATGAATGGTCTGTAGCAGATGAAGGCTTTTTGGCTCTTGGACAGTTTGCCAAAGGAGAAATGTCTTAAAGTGCCACTTCCTAACTTAGGGGAGACTTTTGAAACAGACTTGGATTGTCCTTTAGAGCTGATGAGTAGACCAGTAGGGCTAAAGCTAGATAGGATATTGATAATGAGGTTTAACCTTGACATGGGCGGACTGAAAAGTAGGAGAGCGGAAAAAAGTTTTATGAGGGTTTTCTAGATGACAAATTGACATATGGAGATCAACTTCTAGAAAACTCAGCTATGGATCTAGTCATCACCAACAAGTGAAAAATACTGATGACTAACAGTAAATCCTTCAATCCTATCCCAAGTTGTTCTTAAGGGGGGATGTTACGATATTCTGACACATAGGAAATAGTTAAGTATAACTTGTTATAGCTTAAATTTAGGTAAAGTGTGTTTCTTTATTATGCAATTTTTTAACTTATAATCCAACAGTCATGATATGTAGTGATCCAAAATTTCATTCTCTCCTCGCTATTACCAACACTTGATCTGTGGCTTAACACTCGATTGGTCCATGATCTTTGTTAAAGAGCATGGAGGCTCATTTTTCTGGTGACTATTTATGAGATAATCTTATGTAAATTTTATTCCTTTATATTAATAAATTTCCTGAAGTGGCTGCGTTGGCTCAGACCGTGGACTGTTTCCCCCTTTGATGGTTTTAACCACATCAAATACTAGTGTACTCATCTGTGATCTGTTTGTGAGCGGTGACCATTGGTTTTTTATCTAAGGAAATTACCTTGTAAATTCCTACATATATTTTATCCCTAAACTAAATTAATCATTTGAGTTAGTCATTTTTAGTTCGGTCACTTGAAATTGTCAAATTTAGTAGTAATTCACTTGAAATAATTGCGGTGTCAAATTTTTTTAATGACCTAGTCACTAATTTCATCATTTTCTACTAGTGGAATGATGACTAAAAAATCAAAAGGACTAGTTATCATCCAAGTCTTGGACCCACAGGTAAAATGGGCATGTATCATTGTTTCTCTTTTCCTTACTCCAGTAGGTTAGGAATTTGACATCAAATTGAGCGCGCTGGAAACAAATGACTATATTATCGTGATAGTTAAATATATACAATTGGTTCGATTATCTTATCGATATGATAAAATCCAATTACCAGAGTGTCAAAAATATGGTAAGATTTTTTCTTCCTATCTTTATTATTTTGTTCTGTTATGAAATAGGCTTCCCTATTTAGTGAGGAAAAATTCACAAATAAGTCTATTTTGTTTATGAAAAACTATAAAATATTTTCACATGGGTGGTTAGGATCCCCCAAGTTGATTTCATTATAGGAACTATTTAGGAACTAGCTATTAAATTTTAAAATTGCATCGAATAGATCGAGGATTCTATAAAATATTCAACATATGCTACCTATTATGTCAGGCATTCACTATGCCGCAACACAATGAAGGTTTGGTATGTTGACCCTAGTGATTTCAACCCTCAGGACCTTCCCTTCAAACCTTCTAACAAATAAATATTCGATGAGGTAAGTCGACATATGAATATTGTCATTCCTATTCCACCAGATTTTTGGGAGCCACATACTAAAGTATTCTTGTTGTTACCAGATGCAAAGAAGGAGTAAGAACGAGAAGAAAAATTGTCTACAATTTCATTTAAGGATGACTTATTAAGCCCTTTTCTATAATCCTCCAATAATCCTACAAGTAAGGAAGTAAAAATATATGTTGAGGTTGATTAGAAGTGAGACAAAATCAATTTGCAAGAAGTCTTAACCAAAATAAGACTCAACAACCCTAAATCACAACACTGACATGAATCAATTGAAAAACATGTCTTGGAGGATAGGGAAACAAAGGGAAGGGTTGCCAAAAACATGAGGAAATATCAAGAGTTTTCAGGCTCTTCCATCAGCTGAAATGTTTTACAGTCCCTAGGACATGACAACCACATTTTCATTGAAACATTCAAGCATAAGATGATGGTTGAAATAAAAATTCAAACATGTCAATAGTTGACACAAATACAATTGACTACTTATAAGGGAACCCCGCCACAAAAATATACCCAAGGTGAGTCAAGCGTAAGTGGAAAAGAAAATTATAAAGTACTATACATCAACCTAACATAAGACTCGCTTCCCATCACTTCAACACCTATTGTAGGAGCGAATGGTAGATAGAATATACCAATGGATCAACATGTCAATATTTGTGAGACTTAATTACAATAAGTCGAGTTGAACAACTTTGTAATGAGTACTTTAGTAAAGGTTAAACTAGAAATGACAGATACATTCGGTCTTCCCTAGGCTTAGTAATAATAGCCAACGACATAGTCGACTATAATTAATAAAGATGCTTGAACATCGAGAAAAGGATTAACAAAAGAAAGGCATTTTAAACCATATAACCTCACTTATGCATCTAACAAACTTATATATTTTTTCTAAAGTATTTAGCGAAACAAGCTAGAAAAATATGGAAAAAGAAAGCGACTAGCGACAATAAGATAAAGAAAAATAAGACATAAGAAGAGGAGGTATGGTCGGATTCCATAACCCAGACAACAAAAAAACTCAACATAGACATTCTAACTAGACTTGATGATCAAATTGTTCTTATTCATCAGGTCTTCTATTATTTTCTATACTATAATGTGGAAATTAAAGAATAGGCCATCGAGATTCAAAATCAGGAAAAGGTATAGGGGAAACAAGGAGTTTTCAACCATCATCCAAGATGAATACATGGAATTTCTGAAGGACAAGTAGAAATTAGAAAAAAAAATTAACAAGGTTGTTACATTAGGCACAATCCTCAACATCTAGACAATGTATCTTCCAACCACATGTAGTCGACTAAGAGCACAAAAAATTCTCATTTGTGACTTGTCATCAGGACAACACATGGTCTTCGGGATTCATGTTATGAATGCATTGGAGAATCAAATCATAGGAAATGAAGACGTAATGGATTTGATTCAATAGGAAAGATAATTTCTTAGGGAAGAAAAGAAAGCATAGATCGAATTATACAATGCCATTAATCATATATAGAGTATCCATGATAGAATCTAATGGCTAGAGAGGCAAGGTATGCCTGACCTAGCAAACCTCAATATTTGAAAAAATCAAGTACTTGGAAAATTTAAAGACTTTGGAGGTGCAATCTTAGCACATAGTAAAATATTAATCGATATTTGACTGAAATTTATAGTCTGTTACATTGGCCATCCATCAAAAAAAATTTGAAGATTCAATTTTCTAGGCACAATCAACATAAGTGACACCTCCTTAAACCAAGTTTCTATTTTTCAAACCAATCATTTCGTAATGTGGCTCAGCACTTAAAAAAAAAATTGATGTAAAAGAGATCAAACTGGAATGGTCAAACTGGTCACTGAGAGAGAAGTAAAGACGAGGAATTCACATTTTGAGTTCACTTGACAAGACTCAAGAAATATCAGTCGACCAACCTATCAAATCAATTGACCATCTAGTCTTCAATTAATCTAAATCACAACCATCACCATGACCAACAAAGTGATTCTCTGCAATTCAGTAAATATTCCCTTCTCTCATCTATTTTTCATTCCACCCTCTATAATATTTTTTTAAAACTTTGTAAGTCTCCAAATTCCCCCCTTCTTTAGGATGAATAAGGCATTGAGGTTGGCAGAGATGTTGGAGGGGCTAGTCGACTTAGTTTACTACCCCTAGTCGAGTCAACTCGGAAGAAATTGATTGTATGTCAATTGAATCTCTTGTCGAGTTGACCGACCAAGTCAGTTTGGTATAGTCAGTTCAGATGGTTAAAATGTTATAACTGTCCATGCAAAATATGTACATGATCTTACTCTACTTTATGTATTAATCTTGATTGGTTGTTGTGGATATATAATATGAGTGTTAATTTGTTGGTTCTCCATTGCTTTGTGTCCTTCTCTTTTCCTTGAATTTCATATGATTATGTAGTTATGTATTGTTCCTTCCTATTGGAAACCAATGCATACTGTTTTCTAGATTACAAAAGCATGTCCAATGTAACCATGACCAAATTCTAGAATACAGATAAGGGATACACATTTTGTTAAGTAAATGATCAAATGAGTTAAAATTATTTACTAAATTCAAAGAATAGGACCCAGAGTTAATTGCAAAGTTGTGCCCATTATTTAAAGAGACAATCCATAGTTGACTTGAGGATGAGTTTGTAGGTGTGGTCAATTCTTGTTGGTCCCTTATTTTTTATAGCATACATAGTAGCATTATGCTAAAAAATAGTTAGATATAAGTCATAAAACCCAAATACAATACCATTAGCAAGATTAAATAAAATCAATGATAGTAGGAGACAAAATATCAAGCACTACTTTAGGTTTTCAAAAGTAGGATAGTGGAACATAAAATATGTATTTAAAAAATATATTGCCTAGTTCATAATGGAAACAGTTATTCGGTGAATTTATTGTTTAGAGTATGAATGATTATTCCAATCTCATGGTGAGAGTATATAAATGTAATTCTTTCACCTATTATGAGGTTAGATATGGTATGGCATTATTTTTGGGTTAAGTACTATAACTAATTTTGGTGAATATTCTAGGGTTTCATTTAATTGAAAGAAGGGATAATGTGTAATGATGTCTTGTACATTATTACAGTTTAATAGAATTAGAGCCCTCGTTCCATTTTCAGTTTCATTCATATTGTATAGAAACTATTATATTATACTTCTACTTTCTATATGTTACGTTGAATCACAACTTTTGTCCTGAGTAGATATCATGTCCTTTGATCTAAATGGGTGATAATTTGGTTGGTAGTGTTTAATGGTTAACAAAGTAAATAAATTTTGAACGTGGTGAAGTGATCTTAGGTTGAATGATAAATTGATTGTTGTAAATTATTTATGTCAGCATAACACTTTAGGTGAGACCTTCCCCCTTATGAAAATTGAAAATTTCAATGCCTACAGAATAAAACAAACCTTATAAATTTTTGAAAGACAATGAACTTTGGGTTATATAAGAAGAATACATTAGGTGAGAAGTTCTAAAATGCCAATTCTTAGAGGATATAACAAATCTTTAAAAAAATTGAAATACAATGAACTTTGTGTGAGACCATCACTATTATGGAGATTCATTAAAAATGCCAATGCCTAGAGCATTCTACAAACCTTTTAATTTTTAAAGACAAGGATTAAATTTTTATTTTTCATCATACTTACAATAATATAGGAAAATAAAAACCTATTTCAAGGAAAAATATATTTTCAACCATTGAACCAACTTACAAATGGTGTTTATAGTTCATGATCATTTTTTTTAAACATGGGAGTACTTCTCTATTCATTATCTATAATGCAAGTTACAAAAATATGTGTTCCCGATGACCTCAACCTCCCCGAAGGAAACCAAGTTTGTTGGCCACTGGTCTGCATTAAATGCCATCCAAAATTTGAATGTTTTAAGCATGTTCAACCAAGTTTTAGATCCCATACTTTCTAATATCATACTACAACTATTGTAGCCTATGCATCTGATAAAGTAAAAGCTAGCCGACATCATAGTAATAGAATTACAAAAATAATGGAAACTGCATTCATCTAGTCATCGGAGGAATCCACCACTGCCGGATCCCTCACACTTAAACCTGGAATTTCTTGCTGCTGCATACTCTGTACCATATTCGCCATGCGACCCAACTTAACATTTTGGTGAAAAAACTGCACCTTCATGGACCGAATTTCCTTTTGGATTATTAGCGAACTTGGTTCATCCTCCCTATTATGGGGTTGTCCCTATTGTGTTGGTTCCTCTCGCTGCTGATTGTTTATAGACATTACTTTTTCTAGTAAATTTTTCATTATCCAGTAATTCTGGATGACTTGTCTAAAAAGAGGCATCCTCCCTCTTGTGTTACCTGGGTCAATCATCAAAGGTTCCTAGGCCTCTTCTTTAATTTTTTCCGTGACCGCTCTTTTCAAATCTGTTTCCCACCTAGAGATTTTATCATTCACCAGGGTATGTGAACTTTCACTGTATGCATGTATAAGATTCTGCATTGTCTCTGCCCCCTACTTTCTTCCCCTCTTCTAAGGAGAACAGCTAGTGCATGCAGTGGCCATCCTTTTCCCTTTGCCACTGTCCTTTTGGCCCATGCAACCCTTCGTGCTAGCCTCCCCTTCTTTCTTCATTTCCCTGTTCTCGTCTGTTGCAACCCTCGACCCAGCCATGACCAACATCTCCACCTGTCTTTCTAGCCAAACAGTGGTCGCAACCTTGGTCTATTAGCTTTTTCTTAGGCCTGTAGAGACAAAAGGAACCCATATTAATTTAGGGATAGTACTCTGCCCCAATTTCATACCCCAATTCCCCTCACCCATCAGCATATAGAATAAGGCCAGTCCTGCTAGAATGACAGGTTTGCAGGGTAGCTTCCTAGGAGGGACCACCCATTCCTACCTGTAATGAGACGGTTTCCCTCCCCCGAGCTAGACTCTCTATTTTTTCTCGAAGGCCTGACCTAGCCTGCTAATTGGGTGGCCTCACTCCTCATTTGATTATCTATCACACCATCTTCAATCCCTCTTTCACCGGATTTGATCTTCTTTCCCATCCACCCTCCCAATTATTCAAGTAAATACCCTCTTCCCCCTTCCCCTCTCACCAGTATCTCATCCACTCCCCCTCCCAAATCAATTCTACCTGCCATGCCATACATATTATCTCTCTACTACCATGCAACAAGTAGCTTAGGTTCTGCAAAATTTCGCAGGAAGCCATTAGCAAGGGCTCTTTCCACCCTTATAGGATGAAAAGGGGTTTTCTATAGCGTTTTACACAGAATAAGGGAAATTCAAAGGGCCATACAGCTATTGTGCATGTTCCCATTAAAAATAAAACTAACCTTATTGACCTCAATGTAGAAAAATCGTTTATGATACAGACTAAAACCATTCCAACATTCTTAACTATCAGAACCCACCGAGAACTCATTATACCCTCTACGATATCATTCATAGTGAATGTTTGGGCAAAATACTGTTTTTTTCACCGGCTTTGCTCATTTTCCGAGCTCCTCTCCCATTGCGAGTTGTGCCTCCTCCTCGTTCTTCTATCGAAAATAGGTTATTGCATGCACTGCATCCATTCCTTAACTTCCCAGTTGCCAACCTTTTCCCCTGATGGGAGCAAGCTAGCTCACCTTTTTCCCATCCTTTCCTTCATTACTTAATTCAAGTGGCAGCGTTGATTTCCTCGCCAGCCTTCCTCTCTCTCTCCCTAGCCCATCATCCACGTGGGGGATGTTCAGATCACCCATCCTGGTCACACCTCGATCGGGGGAGTTCATGATCAAATTAAGATTATAAATTTTTAAATACTTTTTATTCTATTATTCAATTTTAGATATACATTTACATAAATATAAAAATATTGAAATTTTACTTCTTTAACTGTTAATATGAATAAATCTTTAAAATATTATTAAATCTAGTAATTTTCAAAAAAGCATGTAACAAGATTCTTAAGCATGAAGATCCACCCTACTTTACCATGGATATTTATGGCATTAGGCATGTCTTTTTTGGAATGGGGCTTCCAAAATTTTAATTTAATTATAAACAATTATTACCTGGATGGTAGGGATCTAATATCAATAGAATATTCTTAGTAGTATACAAAAATCAAAGGTTGATATTTATTTCCAAAGTAATTACATCTTTTTTATCTTTTAATTAAATTCATTAATTAAAAAAATGTCATATGAACAAGTCTCATATGAAATTATTTATGGGTTTTAGGCATGTGATATTAATAAGCCATGGTATTGCCTCATCGTATTATAACAAAGCATATTTACATATTAATAATATTCATGATAAAGTAGGGATGGATTTTTATGGTTAGAAATCTTGTTACATTTTTTTTTTAAATGTAGATAGGTGCATAAAAATGAGAAAGTGGGTTACACATTCATGAGAAACGCGTTGAAAATTTTCATTTTCCCAACAGCTCGGTCGAAATTTTAGGAAGTTTAGTCGAACTTTTAGAAAGTTCAGCCGAAGTTTTGAAATTAATTTGGCCGAATTGTTTCTGCCGCTAACATTGACGGCATATTGATGGCATGGGTAAACATATTTTTGGCCGGAGATAGGAAAAACGTCAACAAAAGTTCAACCGAACTATTAGTTCGGTCGAACTTTTAGTTTGGCCGAACTTTTTATTATAATTCGATCGAAATATTTGTTATAAATATACAGGCCCCTAGACTGTAACAAGTTTTCGGACAGTTTGTTTGTTGCTGTTGCGTTGTCTCACTGTGTTTTCGAGCTTTGTTGTTGTCTTGCCATGCTTTCGAGTTATGTTGTTTGTTATTGTCTCAATGTATTTTTGAGATTTTTTGATGTCTCGCTGTGTTTTTGAGCTCTGTTGTTGTCTCGATGTGTTTTCGAGCTCTATTTTTGTCTCGTTGTGCCTTCGATCTGTGTTTTCTATTAGTGTATTGGGTGTGTTGCGATCTTGCAAGGGCTAGGAGGGGAGAAAACGAAGGTGCGAAGGTAAGGTAAATGTTTATTTTTTTTGTTTATGGATTTTTTTTTTTAAATCTAATTTTTAGTTTGTTGTGTTTGCAGGTTTTGTGTAGATTCTGATATGCGTCCTTACTGTGCTCTGCCTTCTCGGCATGCCCTACCTGCTCTACATCCTCATCGTCTTCTCTGCCTTCTTAGCGTGAGCTTTCTCGTTGTCACCTGCCTCCTCGGCGTGTGCTGAATTTCCAAGTATGGTTCATAACATGAATACTATTACCATTGCTATGAGAAGTGATATGATGAAACTATATGTGAAATAGCTTATCTAAGCTTACTTTGGATGTATTAGAATAACTAGTTATCATATTCGATTGGTGTCATTAACTTAGTTATGTCACCTTAATTCCTGGGATATCATATATGGGCTATTACTAATAAACATGATTATACAGGGTTAGTATGAGCAACATTACAGTATTATTTACTTAATTAGATACCTTTGACACAGCACGACTTTCTAATACTTATAATCACTCATATCTTATACAGCTTTATACTACAAGTGGGATACTACTAGCTTACTCCTTATCTCTAGGATAGACTACTTACTATACTTTGAGTCCTCATACCCAATAGTAATACATGGCATCTCCATCTCCATCTGGTCACGTTACTCCTTCAAAAACACATAGGCATAGGAACCTCGATTACCCTTGTTGGAGTTGTTATGCTCCCCATCTCCAATAATGCAGTCTGGTGTTTCTTTCCCTTGGTCATGCTCAGTCATTAGCCACTGAAGCTTGTTTCATTTTTATTCTTAGAGTTGGATAAAGCAGCAAACCCTATATACAATACAGGTAGATACAGTGAAATCTCTTTAAGTGGGTAGTTTCCTTAGAGTTTCATGTTGTTTCTATCTATGTTTCTTTCACTATTTATTAGTTACATCTTATATGAGCTTGTTTACTCTTATTACCTCTATATCTTACTGCATTACTGATCACACCTTACATCTCCATTGATTGATATGAAGAGTATGTGAAAGAGCTTATCTAAGACTACTTTAGCTATATTGGAATAGCTAGTTACCATATTCGATTGTTGTCATTAACTTAGTTGTTTCACCTTAATTCCTGGGATATCATATATGGGATACTACTGATAAACATGATGATACAGGGTTATTATGAGCACCATTACATTATTAGTTACATATTATATGAGCTTTATCATTACTCTTATTACCTCTATATCTTACTGCATTATTGATCACACCTTACATCTCCATTTATTGATATGAAGAATATGTGAAAGAGCTTATCTATGCTTACTTTAGCTGTATTGGAACAGCTAGTTACCATATTCGATTGGTGTCATTAAAAAAAAAATTCACCTTAATTCTTGGGATATCACATACGGGCTATTACTGATAAACATGATGATAGATGGTTAGTATGAGCACCGTTACACTATTAGTTACATCTTATATGAGCTTTATGATTTCTGTTATTACCTCTATATCTTATTGCATTACTGATCACACCTTACATCTCCATTGATTGATATGAAGAGTACTAGCTTCCATTAAGCTATGGTATAGAGTTCATATTATCCCTAATGAATATTAATACATGACCTTGGATTAGATGTTACTTATGGATATAACACACCATCATTACCTACTTAAGCTGATATGTGATTCATTACTATCGCCATCTATAACTCATGACTAGATGACTCATTATACTATTATTACCAATCAGTTTCACATATGAGGTTATTGATTACTAGTACCTCTTTTGGCATGGAATATGATGTTACTAGTCCAGTACTATCACACTTGTATTGACTGTAATACATTGATTCCAAAGTTCACATGGGCAATATTGTATGATGTATTACTTGCTAAGCTTATATCACCATGGATTTGATAATTTCTTAAGTATAGTCATAAGTAGATGTGTTTTATTACTTCATAGAATCCTCATTTTATATCAATAAGCACTTATATCTATCCTACTTCCAGATTGGGACTATCAGAAAAACAATGATTAATTTGTTTGTCTGTCTTTATTTACATAATTTTGTATTAAAACAAAATGCCTTTTTTTCAATTAAAGAAATGCATTTGGAGTATCTCTGAAGTCTATATAATTTTTCTAATTTGTCCGTCTGTTTGTATTTAAATAATTTTGTATGAAAAAACAATGAATTTTTTTTCAATAAAAGACATGCATTTCTATTTAAATAATTTTATATGAGAAAACAATGTTTTTTTTTTCAATTAAAGAAATGCATTTGGAGTAGCTCTCAAGTCTATATATAATTTTTCTAATTTTTGTCTATTTGTATTTACATAATTTTGTATCAGAAAACAATGTTTTTTTTCTTTCAATTAAATAAATGCATTTGGAGTCATTTCTCCAATAAAATTTAAGGCATTTGCAATAAATATTAAGGAATTTACAAAAAAATGTTCATTTAATATATTTCTAAGGAAATGCTATTGTTTTTTGAAACCATGTACATGTCATTTCTCCCATAAAATTTAAGGAATTTTCTAGTGTTTTTGGGAACCATATACATGTAATTTCTCCCATAAAATTTAAGGAATTTGATAGTGTCTTTGGGAACCATGTACATGTCATTTCTCCCATAAACTTTAAGGCATTTTCTAGTGTTTTTGGGAACCATGTACATGTCATTTCTCCCATAAACTTTAAGGCAAACCATGTATATGTCATTTCTCCCATAAACTTTAAGGCAAACCATGTACATCTCATTTCTCCCATAAAATTTAAGGAAAACCGTGTACATGTCATTTCTCCCATAAAATTTAATTTAATATGTTTTTAAGGAAAATTCTAGTGTTTTTGGAAACCATGTACATGCCATTTCTCCCATAAACTTTAAGGAATTTGCTAGTGTTTTTGGAACCATGTACATGTCATTTATATGGCATTTCTCCCATAAAATTGAAGAAAAAAGATGTACATGTCATTTATCCCATAAACTTTAAGGAAAACTTTAAGGCAAACCATGTACATGTCATTTCACCCATAAACTTTAAGGCAAACCATGTATACATCATTTCTCCCATAAAATTTAAGGTAAACCATGTACATGTAATTTCTCCAATAAACTTTAAGGCAAGCCATGTACATGTCATTTCTCCTATTAGCACTCCACCTGATCTTCGAGGCTGAGAAGAGACTAGAAAAAACCAATCTTAGCCAAGTGGCTAGCCCTACTAGGTAGGAGAGAGCTCTCTCCAAGGTATCACAACCAAGAGGGCTAGATAAAAGTAGGATTTAGGCTAGGTATCTTAGCACAAGGGTTTTTATTAGTTGATTTGGGTGTTGGATGAGTGAATTAGGTCAAAGAGGTAACTAGATCAGGGAAAATAAGATCAGAATTGCAGACATCCAATGGGGCAATGTAGATATGAAGTCTAACACTTTAGGGTTTTAGGGCCAGATGGATCATAGTTGTGAGGTGCCAAAAAGAGCATGAAAATGCATAAATTCCTTCTGAACTGAAGAAACTAAACAAGTTATGGTGATTCTCCCAAAACAGAGCATAAGAGATTTATTTTTCCTATCAAACTTGAGAAATCAACATATCACAGAGTTGAAATGAATATGGAAAACACTAAACATTCACACATATGAAAATGAAGAAGAAATTATGCCAAAGTATAGTACCACATGAATCCTAAAAGAATAGCCACAACTCATCCAATATATTCGTGCCAAAATCTAAATATACTAGTGTATCTGATCAATAAAACATCATCGAACCTATAAAATGAGTCAAGAAGTGAAATATTAGCCATCAAAAAACTTCTCCCAACCTTACGGATAGATTCCTTGAGTTTTGGAGCTGATCCACCAAAGTCTGAACTGAAACCTACAGTGTAGGGTGGTCAAACTGACTCATCCCTAACTTTAGTGAAAATCATTCATTCATTCTCTCAAAGAGTTTTAACTTATGTATCTACCCCTACACAACTCATAAATATCATTATGAAATTTACATCCATTAATTACATTAGTAAAAAATCCTAAATCTTATCAACAACTGAGAAAAACTCAAAAACTGGAAAATATCAAACAACTAGAAAATGTGTGGTGCCTAAAGCACATGCACAGTGCAAACTTCAAGGTGAGTTTTGGAGGCCTTCATGAAGTCCCAATTGATCTCAGGATAGCTCATTGGAAATTTTGTCATGTCTAGTTTCTAAATATGTGCTTAGATTCGAAAATTGACCTAATTTGTCCCTCCAAAAAGGAAATATCCAAAGACTTGTCAAAAGCACAGCATCGGGCTCAAAAAGAGGGTAGAAACATGATTGATTGCATGTTTTTGGCCATTTCTCCTTGTCAGAATGTCCAAATTTGATATGAAAATAGTCAAAATTCGATGTAGAGGGCCTTATGAATCCTATGGTGGTCTTCATTTCACCAATGGAGGTCCCTAGAAAAGTCGCAGTGCTTAGAGTGTCATGCTTTTGACAGACAACTATCTAATGACTGTCAAAAGTGCCCAAAAAACTTCAAAATATTCAAAATTGCCCAAAACTTTGCCAAAATTTGTAGAATGATTTCTGATGATGTATGCTAACCATGGAGGGAGGCCTCAGTAATAATTTCAATTTTGTCTCCTTCCTTTTTCTTGGCTAGGGTTTGGTTATGTCTCTCCTTCAATTGCTTGAGTTTGTTGTTACAAACATTGTTTCTTGTGATGTACATGTTTGACAAGTTTCTACGCATCTTGTTGTCCCTGTTTTCCTTGTGGAGGAGTTTCTCAAGATGGATGTTGACCCTATCAAGCGTGTTTCTCTGTCATCTTCAACCTCCTTGGCAATCATCTCTTCAAAATTTAGTTTTTCATATCCAATTCTCTGCTGCTATAAAGCTCTCTTAATACCCCTTGTTTTTGGTATTTTTCTGTTGTTTTGGATGTCATCATGGTCAGGGTCATTAAGTGGCATCATATCTTTACCTTTATTTGTTTTAAGTAGCTCTATCTCTGTGATAACTTGCTTATCCTTCAGCTGCTTATTCTCGTGCTCAAGAAAAGATATGACAAACTTAGATCTATCTAATTTATTCTGAAGCTCTCTAATTTGGGCATCCTTCTCTTTCACAGTAAAATTGGAAGCCTCATGATCATCCTACTGATCGAAGCCAACCAGCTCAAAAATTTTCTCTGTCTCATGGAGGTCTTCCTCCTCATTCCTGACTTCCTCATGATCATATGTCTCTGTCATCTTCTGCTTTCCCTTATGTAGCTACTTTTCCAATGAATAAGGCAAGGTCCCTTCCACAATCTGTGGAGAAAACACCTGCCTATGCCCTCTCTGATATCTTCTAGCCAATATTCTCATTTCAACCCTTTTAGACTTATTAACCATAACCCTACTAGGTGACCCAATCTAACTCCAAAATAGTGATGATGGTGATGAAATGGGTCTAGTAGGATGAGGCGATGAAGTATGTTTTGTGGGCTGAGATGGAGGAGTAGATGTAGTAGGATGAGATGGGGGAGGCACATCTTCAACATGTTGAGCTTGTGGAGCAGTGAAGATGTCATTGGCAATTAAATTTTCACATGAGATGTTCACATGATTAAGATGATGGAGGAAAATGATCTTGGTGAGAGAGTTGTGAGAGAGGTTTTTCATCTTCTGGTCATCATCTCTCTTAGGTACAATGTATGCCATTTTATCAATGCTCCTGAATAAAAAATATGGAATATTGAGCACCTTGCCCCTTGTGAAGTGCATGAGAAGTCTAATATGGTAGATATAAAGTGTGGATAAACTTCCTTCATAAGAGAAGTACTTCATGATGATTTTCATCATTGGGACATACCTATCAAGGAGGTAATTGAAAGGAAAAACTTTATTTACTTCATTTCTATACCTTGGCTTGTTGTATGGCTCATAATAGTGATCATTGAAGTCTCTGGACTTGGACCAATTCTCATCTACATTTGGAATTCTAGTGGCAGCTGCAATGATTGTTGATTATATGGTGAAAGTCACACCACCAAGGGTCACCTGATTATCCTAAAGATTTGATATGAAAAGTCTGCTCAAAATAGGGTGGTGTTGGACTCTTTTTAACGTTTCACAAAAATTAAAGAATCCTACATTCTTGAATCAAGTGACAGTCATGGGAGATGCCATTAGTTATCTACTGTTGGTGGGCTCAATTATAAGAATCCTTCCTCCATTATGTGCCGTTATTTCTTCCGTCTCTTCTTCCTCCATGTAGTCTTTGTTTTCCTCCTCCATGGTATTTTGGTCTACAAACCCTTAGGATGAAGAAATGGGAGTGGGGATAGGTTTAGGGAGTGGGGTACGGGGTATGGAAATTTATGAAGATAGGTGAAGGGATTAGTAAACTTAGGGAGGTGGTGGGGGTTTAAAAAGCTAATGGAATTGGGAGTAGTAATTTTATTACAGGTCTGATGGTAATGTGTGCTTAGGAAATTGAGATGCCTAGGACTTAGGGATTATGGAAAAACATATTTAGCGATAGGGATATACTAATGTAGGGGTAGGGATGGGTTTCACTATGATGTGGGAAGGAAATTTTGGGTCTTAGGGAACCAAATTTGGAATGAGGGAATGATATTATGGTTTTGAACTAGACAAACTCCAAATTTTGCATGAAAACTTAAACACCATGAAAATGCTCTTGAAGAATGCAAGGAGGTGGGAAATGTGTCTCGATTACTTGTTAAAAGGTGACAAGAACCTTTGTTGGAGGTTAGAAGCAATTTTCATGACTTTTGGAGCTTGCTGAGAAAAAAGGTCAGATGTGCAGTGCCTTTGGGAGATGCGTAGTGCCCTCTCTACCAGATGTGCAACACTAGTTACAGAATTGCAACGCCTCTTGTCCAGAAGCGCGGAGCCACCAAAAAATTCAATATTTCGCCCTCTAAACTGGAAATTTGAGTTGTGGAAGTGATAGCTCGATGTTGTGAGAGACAAATGAGAGTGAATTTGATGTTTTGATGAGATTTATACTAGGTAGATTTGATGTTTTGGGCCTTGGGACCCATTTTACCTTTTTTACATTCTCCTTTAAACTTTGAAACTTTACCATTTCACTATCAATTAATTATTTGACAAATGATCATTTGATTAGATCAAGACACTTTAAAATTTGACATTTTGATGCTTTGGCATATGAAAATTTTGAGTTGGTAGCTTGGGAGCCATGAACTTATTACAATCTGAGTGACATAAAATTACATAATAAAAAATCAAAATTACATTTTGAAATCAAAACTACATCTTGAAATGAAAATTTCTCCTTACAAATCATCTTTACATGGTAAAGAGAAGTTTATATAATCACTCTCTTACTTGTTGGTCTTATGCAATGGTAATGTTGTGTTATTATACCTTGAAAACCCTAAAACCTAATGGAAACCTTGACTGACTGGAATTAATGTTGACATGACTGAATAGGTGATGTAATCTCATGAAATAATGGACTCTCAGTAAGTGACAAAGTGAGCCATTAAGTGATGAAATGACATTTTTGAAAACAGTGAAATTTGATGAAAATCTACACCAAGTGACCAAATTTTTGCATGACCTAGTGGAATGATAAAAAAAATTTGAGTGGGACCCCTAAAATGACATGAAAGAGTTAATTTTGATCACTGACGGAAGGATGAAAATACTAACATGAACATTGGCTCCAGATGGGGATGGTAGCTCCTTGGAGGTTCCAAGAACACCGTAGACCAAGTGCCTATCCATTGGGCATGGAGTCAAAAACTAAAAACAAACTGAAAACTGAAAACTATAACTGATTTGTGACAAAATCAAACTGAATGAAAACTAAATTTAAAAATTGACTCAAGACTGACTTGTCCTGGACTGACTTGACTTTGAAAAACTTACTAAACTTATTGATCGTAGCATATAACCGAGACTTGAGGGCTTAAAATCTTGATAACAACCACCTGCCTGCTAAAGACATATGTACAATCATGTGAAGTGACCCTTCCAGTGTAACCAATCTAGAAGATGGCTACTTACTAAAATTTGTCTCTCATTTTCATCGAGCAAGAAGAAAAAACAAAAACTAGGCCACTCCAAGTGTCCACTCAACATGTGCTTCTGGTCCATGAAAACAAGAAAATACATCTTCCCTTCTAACTGCAGTGAATCAGTAAGAGGATCTTCAAAAATATGAAACGTTACCTTGTCTTGAGATCCAGAAAAAACACAAGCACACTCTTCATTCTGATCTGAAAGAACACTTGTTTTTTGATCCATAAGAGGGCATGGGGGAGTATGAATTTCTAGTATCTGAGTGCTGGTTGCAAATTCCTAAAGCACGGGAAACCCTGACTCTATCACTTGAAAGTTGTCTCTCTTAGGCTCATACTCAAATTTATAGTTTGTATCATCCTTGATCAGAAAGCATACTTCAATATTGTTAAACATGATAGCCTTATCCTCTTCATGAAAGAAGATAGTCCCTGTTAGTTGATCTCTTTGCAGGAAATCATCATCACAAATTGGCTTACTCACAACAACTTCCTAAATAGTTTCATCAGTCTCATGACTGTCATCATTTAAACTCAAATTTTTATTTTCAATGGTAGAAGAAGTTTCACTAACACATTCTTGACTATGTGAACACTGCAAACCTGCATTAACTTGGGTTGTAACATGACCATTCAGGAGTTGATCTATCTCATCTTCAGACATAGGAGAAACTTTAGTTTTATAGTAGTTAATATTGGCTTGATGATTTTCATTTTCAATATCACGAATAGGAATTTCTCTTTCTTGGTCCCAGTATTTTTCATCCAAGGAGGAATCTACTGATTCTTGTTGGGAGGAAAAATCATATAGGGATTCTATGATCTCATCATCTAGACAATCTTCATCCCCATAGAAATTTTCAAGAAACTCAATGAAATTATCATAGATCTCACAACAACTATAAATCATCGACAAGGAAGAATTAGAACTTTGATAATGTTGAAAGAAAACTGAATGAAATTCCTTTAGAGAATATAAACTAGCAGATGGTAGAATCTCATACCATGATCTCTCTTTTTCCACCAAGGTAGCCATAAAAATCTTCATCAGACAATATTCAGGAAACTCAATCTTTATTCTGTGAATATGAAAATGAAATTTGACCAAATGCAAACTAGCATCTTCACCGTCCTAACCCTTAAACTTTGACAGTCCTAATTTGCAATCTATACAAGGAATACGGTTCGGAAAACCAAGAATATGAGATCGATTCATAGGAGCATACCTTCGAGCAATAAAATCCATTGTCACAGCCTTGTGTTCACCAATAATATGTTCAAACTGTTGGTTCTTGAAAAGTGGAGTCGCCATGAAAATTCTGAACCTTTGGATTCTTCGATACTGGAGTCGCCATGTGAATGATTCAGGCTTCATATGCATCTGACCGTTGTCCACCATCAACAGTCAGATCTAATCTTTGATGGTTCTCGTCCTTGGGAAGATCTGTCACTTTCCTCCCTAGTATGGTCTCAAAGATGTTAGCACTCCACCAGATCTCTGAGGCTGAGAAGAGACCAGCAAATGTAAATACAAACCAAGCTTAGCCAAGTAGTTAGCCCTACTAGGTAGTAGAGGGCTCTATATAAGGGATCACAGCCAAGAGGGCTAGATAAAATTAGGTTTTAGGCTTGGTATATTGGCACATAGGTTTTTATTGGTTGATTTAGGTGTTGGATGAGTGAATTAGGTCAAAGAGGTAACTAGGTTAGGGAAAATAAGATCAGAATTGCAGACATCTAATGGGGCAAGGTAGGTAAGCACTTTAACACTTTAGGGTTTTAGGGTGAGAAGGATCAGACTGGTGAGTTGCTAAAAAGAGCATGACAATGCATGTATTCATTCTAAACTGAAGAAACTCAACAAATTATGGTGATTCTCCCAAAACATAGCATAAGAGATGTATTATGCCTATCAAACTTGAGAAATCAACATATCATAGAGCTGAAATGAACATGGAAAATACTAAAAATTCATACATATGAAACTGAAGAAGAAAATATGCCAAAGTATAATACCACATGAATCCCTAAAGAATAGTTGCAACTCATCCAATATATTCCTACCAAAATATGAATACACTAGTGTCTCTGATCAATACAACAACATCCAACTTGTGAAATGATTCAAGAAGTGAAATATAGAGCCATCAAACAACTTCTCCCAACCTCAGGGGTCAAATCCTTGAGTTGTGGAGCTGATCCACCAAAATCTGAACTGAAACCTAGAGTGTAGGGTGGTCAAACTGACTCATCCCTATCTTTAGTGAAACTGATTCATTTATCCTCTCAAAGAGTTTTACCTAATATATTTACCCCTAGGTAACTCATAAATACCATTATTAAAATTACATAAATGAGTTACATCATCAAAACTCATAAATGTTGTCAACAATTGAGAAAAACTCAAAAACTATAAAATATCAGGTAACTGGCAAAGGCGCAGCGCCTGAAGCAAATGTGCAGTGCCTAAAGTAGATGTGCAATTCTAACTTCAAGGTGAGTTTTGGAGGCCTTCCGGAAGTCAAAATTGAGCTCTGGATAGCTCATTGGAAAGTGTGTCATATCTAATTTACAAATATGTGCATATTTTCCAAAAGTGACCTAATTTTTCCCTCCAAAAAGTCAATCTCCCAAGACTGGTCAAAAGCAAAGCATCAGGCTCAAAAAGAGGGCAGAAACATGATTTTTTGGATGTTTTTGTCCATTTATCCCTGTCAGAATGTCCAAATTTGATGTGCCAATAGTCAAAATTTGATGTATAGGGCCTTATGAATCCAATGGTGGTCTTGGTTTGACCAATGGAGGTCTCTAGGAAAAGCGCAACGCCTAGGGCGCAGCGCTTTTAACAGTCAAATTGTCTAGTGACTCTCAAAAGTGCACAAAAAACTTCAAAATATTCAAAATTGCCCAAAAATTTGCAAAAAATTGTGAAATGATTGTTCATGATGTATGTTAAGCATGGAGGGAGGCCTCAGCAAGAATTTCAAGTTTGTCTCCTTCCTTTTCCTTGGCTAGGGTTTTCTTATGTCTCTCCTGCAATTTCTTGAGTTTGATGTTACAAACATTTTTTATTGTGATGTACCTGTTTGAAAATTTTCTGAGCATCTTGTTGTCCTTTTTTTCCTTGTGGAGGAGTTTCTCAAGATTGATGTTGACCCTATCAAGCCATGTTTCTCTGTCATCTTCAACCTTCTTGGCAATCCTCTCTTCAAAAGTGAGTTTTTCATCTTCAATTCTCAGCCGCTATAAAGCCATATTAAGACCCCTTGCTTTTGGTCTTTTTATATTGTTTTGGATGTCATCATGGTTAGGGTCAGTAAGTGGCATCATAACTTTACCTTTCCTTTTTTTAAGTAGCTCTAAATCCATGAGATCTTGCTTATCCTTCAGCTGCTTATTCTCCTATTTAAGAAAATAAATGAAAAACTTAAATCTATCTAAGTTATTCTGAAGCTCTCTAATTTTGGCATCCTTCTCTTTGACAATCAAACTGGAGGCCTCATGACCATCCTGCTCATCGAAGTCAACTAGCTCAAATTTTGTCTCAGTCTCATGGAGGTCTTCCTCCTCGTGCCTGACTTCCTCATGAACATATGTCTATGTCATATTTTGCTTTCCCTTCTATACCTAATTTTCTGATGAAGAAGGCAAGGTCCCTTCCAAAATCTGTGGAGAAAACACCTGCTTATTCCCTCTCTGATATTTTCTAGCCAATGTGCCCATTTCAACCATTTTAGGCTTGCTCACCATAACCCTGCTAGGTGACCCAATCTGACTCTGAAATAGTGATGATGGTGATGAAATGGTTCTAGTAGGATGATATGATGAAGAAGTACGTGTTGTGGGCTGATATGGAGGAATAGATGTAGTAGGATGATATGGGGGAGGCACATCTTTAACATGTTGAGCTTCTGAAGTAGTGAATATGTCATTGGCAATGGAAGTGTCCCATGAGATGTTCAACTTATTAAGATGATGGAGGATAATGATCTTAATGACAGAGTGGTGAGAGAGGTTGTTCATCTATTTGTCATAATATCTATTATGTACAATGTATGTCATTTTATCAATGCTTCTGAATAGAAAATATGGAATATTGAACATGTTGACCTTTATGAAGTGCATGAGAAGTCTATTATGGTAGATGTAAATTCTGGAGAATGTTCCTTCACAAGAGAAGTAATTCATGATTATTTTCATCATGGGGGCATACATATCAAGGAGGTAATTGAAAGGAAATATTTTCTTTACTTCATTTTTGTACCTTGCCTTGATGTATGACTCATAATAGTGATCATCCAACTCTCTGGACTTGAACCACTTCACACCTACATTTTGAATTCCAGCGGTAGCTGCAATGATGGTTGATGATATGATGAAATTCACACCAGCAAGGGTCCCCTGATTATCTTGAAGATTTGATATGAAAATTCTTCTCAAAACAGGGTGGTGTTGGACTCTTTGTATCATTTCACAAAAATAAAAGCATCCTACATGCTTGAAACAAGTGACAGTCATGGGAGATGCCATTAGTTCTCTGATGTTGGTGGGCTCAAGTCTAAGAATCCTTCCTCCCTTGTGTGGCCTTCTTTCTGCCCTCTCTTCTTCCTCCTCCATGGTATTTTGGTTTAGAAACCCTAGGGATGAGGAAATGGAAGTGGGGATAGGTTTAGGGAGTGAGGAATGGGGTATGAAAATTTAGGAAGATAGGGGAAAGGATTAATAAACTTATGGATGTGGTGGGGGGTTAAAAATTTTATGGAATTGGGAGTAGCAATTTTATTGCAGGTTTGATGGCAATGGCTTCCTAGGAAATTGACATGCCTAGGACTTAGGGTTTAGGGAAAAAAGGATTTAGGGATACAGATATAGTAATGTAGGGGTAGGGATGGGTTTCATTGTGATGTGGGAAGGAAATGTGTGGTCTTAGGGTACCAAATTGGGAATGAGGGAATGATATTAGGGTTTTTAACTAGACAAATTCCAAATTTTGCATGAAAACTTAAACACCATGAAAATGCTCTTGAAGAATGCAAGGCGGTGGGAAATGTGTCTCACTTACTTGTTAAAAGGTGATAAGAACCTTTGTTGGAGGTTAGAATAAATTTGCATGAGTTTTGGAGCTTGCTGAGAAAAAAGGCCAGATGTGCAGCGCCTTTGGGAGATGCGCATCACCCTCTCTTCAAGATGCGTAACGCACTTAGCAGATTCACAACGCTAGTTACACAACTGCAGCACCTCTTGTGTAGAAGCGCAGTGCCACCAAAAAAATCAATATTTCACCCTCCAAACTGAGAATTCGAGTTGTGGAAGTGGTAGCTCAATGTAGTGAGAGACAAATGACAGTGAATTTGATGTTTT